>JAHRHZ010000091.1:1337588-1368644 GCA_024137785.1 Ginglymostoma cirratum
CTCTCCCTATTTATTTCAGAACCCTCTTCCCCTCCCCCATTTCTGATGAAGGGTTTAGGCCAGCAACGTCAAGTTTTCCTGCTCCTATGATGCTGCTTGACCTGCTGTGTTCATCCAGCCCCATGCTTGTTATCTCGGAGACATGAACAGAGCTAGGTTATGTAATGAGAGTAGAATTAGATCACCTTCATGTTGGAGGCAATTTGGGGTAAGAAGCTCAGATCAGGTTTGATTGGGACAGAGGTTGCAAGTAGATTGCTCCACCTTGAAGCACTGGCCAAGAAATGTGGAATTGGTGGTGAAGGAATTGAGATTGAGGTGTGAGTTGAAGACAATGGGTTTGCTGTGCCCAGTATTTAATTGGCAGAAGTTGTGGGTGTTCAGGACTAGAGTCAATACAAGCAGTGAGGAGGTGATGAAGCAAGTTGAGACAGGTGGCAGTGGGGTAGTGCTGGATTTTATTGCTGCTTGTATGGAACCTGAAGCCATGTCTTTAGATGATATTACCAAGGGGTGGCATATAAATAAGAAATAGGAAGGATGCAATGCTGGATCCTTAGGGAACAACAGAAGTCACAATGTGGATGTGGGGAGAGAAAACACTGCAGGAGATTTCCTGCCTGAAGTTAATATAATTAACCTATTTAGATATTTTATGAAACACCTCCAGGACAGGTGGGTCTTGAACTTTGATCTTCAGGCCTAGGGACATTACCACTGTGCCACAGGACCTATTTTTGAGCCTACAACTAAACAAGCAAGACTGGAATCACCTGAGAGCTGCCTCGCTCGACTAATCAACAGTGAAGAGGTGTTATTCAGTAATTATATTTATTTATTATTGCCGATATGACAGTCACTTACTGAAGTAATTCAACACAATTGTTTCAATATTTAAAATATCACATAATTAGTATAGTTTATTATTAGTCATGAGCTAATTACAGATGATGAAAGACCATTGATTCCAACTTATTAATCAACTCAAAAGTGTACTGAAATTCCATCATTTCAGAATCAGTTGCTTATATTTTAAAGAAAACTTGTGCTTCCCAGAAGTATGTTCAATAGATTTATACTTCTGCACATAAAGAATTTATTGATGTCAGTCCTAGATCTACCTTAACAAGTTTAAATTGATGGTTCATTCTCCTGTGTTTTTTTATGTAATTTAAAGTGGCGTTCCAAATTTGCCTTTTCTATTCCCTGGACTATATTGTAAGAGACCATCTTTGAGATGTCTCCTCTCTGGGTTGAAAAAAAAATAACGTCACATGGCCTTTTCTTAAAATTTAAACCTTTGGCACCATCAGTATCTTTCTGTACAATCTTTAGAATTTAAACATTTCCATGAAATTTTGCAATCCAAACTACTGATATTACTCATGGTTTGACTACAGTACTGTAAATTTTCCCTGAGAATTGTACTTAAAACTGAATACTTTAAACCCTTTGAAGTCAGTGAAAGAACTAACCATTTGTTTAAACTTAAGCATGGAGGAACAATATCTGAATTGTCAATCAATTTATAGATTAAATGACAGGGAACAGCTGGCAGAGTGAAATCTTTGTACTGGTCTTATTCAATGCAAAAGAGTCTTTATACATTGAATAATGCATTTTGCTGCATCTGAACATTTTTTGACTTTCATGATGCTTATCAATTTAATGGACACTGTTTTTAATAACAAAACTGTATCACCAATTACTGTATTAAAATATATATTTAACTTACAGATCAGGGCATATAAAGTTTGTCATTTTGTATTTTGTATTTTCCTTATGAAGTTTCATGAATCTAAACGGGTACCTTGATGATTCAAAACACATTTGAGCTGTAGTGAACTGTAAGACCATAAGACACAGGAGCAGAAATTAGGCCATTCAGCCCATCGAGTCTGCGCCACCATTCAACCATGGCTGATAAGTTTCTCAACCAGATTCTTCAGCTTTCTCGCCGTAACCCTTGACAATCAAAAGGCTATCTGTCTCTGTTTTAAATATACTCAACAATCTGGCCTCCACAGCCTTCTGTGGCAGTGAGTTCCATAGATTCACCACTCTCTGGCAGAAGAATTTTCTCCTTATCTCCAATGTACCCTTTACTCTAAGGCTCTGCCCTCGGGTCCTAGTCTCTTCAAACAATGGAAACATTGTCCCAGCATCCATTCTGTCCAGGCCGTTCAGTACTCAGTAAGTTTCAATTAGATACCCACTCATCCTTCTAAACTCCATCGAGTATAGACCCAGAGACCTCAAATGTTCCTCATATGTTAATATTTCTGGGACCATTCTCATGAACTTCCTCTGAACCCCGCTCCAGGGCCAATGCATTTTTCCTTAGATATAGGGCCCAAAACTGCACACAATACTCCAAAAGTGGCTTGACCAGAGCCTTAAAGGGCCTCAGAAGCACATCCCTGCATTTATATTCAAGTCCTCTCAAAATAATTGCCAACATTACATTTGTCTTCCTAACTACTGACTCAACCTTCAAGTTTACGTTGAGAGAATCCTAAACTAGAACTCCCAAGTTTCTTTGCATTTCAGATTTCTGAATTTTCTCCCCATTTAGAAAATAGCCCATGCCTCTATTATTCGTACCAAAGTGCAGGATCTCACGCTTGCCCACATTGTACTCCATCTGCCGCTTCTTTGCCCACTGTCCTAACATGTCCAAATCCTTCTGCAGCATCCCCACCTCCTCAGTACGATCTACCCCTCTACCTATCTTTGTTGTTTTCAGAAGTTGCCTGACTCCGTGAAAATAGTCAAGGGTATAAAAAGCCAGCCATAGATTGGAGCCAGAGAAGTTAGGACAGCTGCATGAGGGCTTACAACCAACCCCCTTTCTGACCTAAATAGGTGGAGACATATTTCGGGATGGACCTCCACACGTGACATCCACACAGCTCTTACACCAGCCTTACAGATATTTACTTGCCTCAGGATGGGTGCATTAAGTCTCATGACTCAAATTCCTTTTGGTTTCATCCTCGGCTATCCCAACACCATTCATGGAGCACGCAGTTGTGTATTTCCTTCCTTTCTGTGAGCAGTACTTTGTATTTATCTATGTCAAATTTAATTTTGCTGCCCACTTATATTTTATATGTTTAATTTGATTATTTAAAACTGTCTCTTCCCATCCTATTACCTTCCTAATTTGTCATTTTAACTACTTTGCATTACGTTTTGAATTAAGCTATTTCCATAATTAGAAATAGCTTAATTTCCATAATTAGAATGGTCCCAGACTTTGGCTCACTCCACTCAATATTTTGACTCCCTAAGCCAATGTAACACCTTGAATAGGTACTCTCTGTATTCTGCCCTTCTGCTAATTCTTTTTATCCAACCTCAGGATTTACCTCAAATCCTTCATGCTTTGACAAATGCCTTTTGCAAATCCAGAAATGCAATGCCTTAGCGGTTGCCGCAGTTATGTGAATTTTGTTTTTCTAAAGTTGTCCAAGAGAATGGCTCAGACAAGATCACTCGGTCTTTGTACCTATATTGCTGTTTATTAGTAAGCAGATAATCCTCATTTACCCCTAATAACTGTAATATGTGCTTGTGTCCATTTCCCCCTTTTGAATATAGACATCACATAACCTTGTTTCTACATAGCAGCACCTTATCAGTGTCCATGACTCATTCACAGTGATTTAGCCCTTCATAACGCTCCCTAATTTCTCCAATACACCTCCTACTTATCTCAGAACATTGATTAAATGATTGATCTGAAATGTTAACTTTGTTTCCCTCCCCACAAATTATGCCTGTCCTGTTTCATATTTCTAGCATTCTCTTTTTTTTAAATTTCAGATTTCCAGTATCTGCAGTATATGTTTTTACAAACTTGCATAATTATTAAATGGTAAAGTGCTTTGGTATGTCCTGAGGTTGTAAAGTGCACTATATAAATGCAAATTCTTTACTTCAAAGGGGTTGATGGAATTTGTTAATAGATGCTGATTCGCACACTACAATTAGACATTTAATTTAATTAAATCAATCACTGGATAGATTTTCCTTGGCTATAGCTTAATTGTTTAATGATTGTAATTATTTTGTCATAGTTGCTGGTATAATTATTAATGACTTTGTTTAATAACTTTCTGAATTAAAATACAAACTGCTACAGTTTCCCAGCTTTGCAGCAATTGTAAATAAGAGAATTTGCAGACAATCTACTTCCAGATTTTTCTCAATGTTTCTGTGAGGCAGCAGATAAGATGTGTGGCATGGGGTTAGCTATTTCAATATCTCCATTCCCATCACTATCTTTTCTTTGCAGAGAAACCTTTTACCTTCGGGTTGTGTGACCATCCCTCAGAACCCTTCTTCGTGTTACCCTTCCTCAGGACCCAAAATGTTAACTCTGATTTCACTCCACAGAGGCTGCCAGACCTGCAGAGCTATTCCAGCAATCTCTATTTTTCTTTCTGATTTACAACATCCGCAGTTCTTCCAAATTTTATTTAGTAGATTTTGGGATTGGACATATGGGCAAACTGTATTTCATTGTGCAATGGACTTGAAATGTTTGGCACCAGTTGTCATAATATGCAGTCTTTTTATTCAAGGCTGATATCTACTCCAAGGTCATGAAGTTTTGTAACAACACAGAGAATGGTGGAGAAACTCAGCAGGTCTTTGCAGAGAGAAACAGGGTTAACTTTCAAAACCTGGTATATCTCTTCAGAACAGAGTCATGCCGGATTCCGTTTCTATCTCCACAGATATTGTCAGTCCTGTTGAGTTTCTTCAGGTTTTTTTTAGTGTTTGATTCAGGTTTCCAGCATCATTCATGAATTTCTGCTGTGGGTCTTCATGTGACTGAAAAGGCTAGTTCTTGACATGCATATCTTTGGGTACATGGAGCAGGATGTCCCACAAGCTAGTGGGATCCAGGTGGCAGGATTTTCTTCCATTTTTGTCCTTCTCTGACACTATTCTATGTTTGGATTCGGAGCATGATATGGCTTAATGGACTAGTTGTTGCCAGTTTGAATGATTGGTCTTGAGATCCTCCCAGTGATGACTGTCAACACTTCCATGCTTCAAGAAATATGTCAGAAAGTTTTTATCAAGTTCTCTTTGTCCTCCCCAGGAATACAGACAATTTGTGAGTTGACAAAACAAAGCTTGACAGAGAAACCCTTTATTCACTCATGGGATGAGGGCATCGCTGATTTGACAGCATTTATTGCCCATCCCTAATTGCCCAGAGGGCAGTTCAGAGTCAACCACATTGCTGTGGGTCTGGAGTCACATGTAGGCCAGAGCAGGTAAGGATGGCAGTTTCCTTCCCTGAGGACATTAGTGACCCAGAGGGGTTTTTCCTGACAATTGACAATGGATTCATCATTAGATTCTTAATCCCAGATTTTTTTTTGTTATTGAATTCAAATTCCACCATCTGCCATGATGAGATTTGCACCTGGGTCTCCAGAACGGTATCTGGGTCTCTGGATTAACAATCCAGCGATAATACTACTTGGCCATTGCCTCCCTGTCAGTTGTCAGCTATCTGGACACAATGTCCAGTCAATTCTGTTTGGTTTTGCTGGAATTTTGTCCCAATGTTTGTAGAGCTGGCATCATGACAGATATTACATTTGTTCAATGGTCTGCCGACTGAATCCAAAGAATGCAGCGAGGACATTGCTTGTTGAATTTCAGGAGCTGTGCTATGTATCGTGGATATGCATCAGAGATCTGAGACCCAATCCAGGTCTGACTGCAATGGGGCAGTAAAGTGATGACAGGTGCTCTGTAAACCAGCTTTTTGCTGACATGCAGAGAAAAGTCTTCATACACTCAGTTTCACTTTCAGAAAAGATGGATCAAATAAAATCAGTTGTACTAGATCCTTGAGCCCACACCAGTGAGTTTGAGCATCACTGTCACCAGGACTGGCTTGACAAAAGTGATGCAAAAATATGTGACTTCCTGGAACTAAAGCACACAGCTGTCATTGTCTGGCAGAACAACCAAGACTGAAAGCCAAGAAGGCAGCATTTGAACAGCTCAAAGCTAATGCCCAAAGATAAATCTAGAATAGAAAAGAAAACTTTTGGGAAGAGAGAGGCCAAGAAATCCAACAATATGCTGACCGTCACAACATGCAAACCTTTTTGAAGCCATCAGGACCATCTGTAGACCAAGATCAAAAGGACAAAATAATCTTTGCTCACAAGATGGAGGTCTTAAAATGATAAAGCTGGAAAGAAAATTTCCACAACTCCTCAACCTTGATCCATAGTGTGAGCTGTCACTCTGTAACTATCCCCAGTAGCCTGTGAAAGAACCCTTGGCTTGACCAAAAACAATTAACTGTCAGTCATCATCTAACTGATGTATTTTCCATGGCAACACCTCTAACAAACCTCTTGCCATCCAATCAGTATTGTGTTCCCATAGAGTATAAAATGATGGTTCCCCTTGAATTGCTATTGTTGTGATTGTCCTGATAAATGCAAGAAGAAAAGCTTTGACAAAATAAGTAATGAAACAGATGATTGATGGCAGAATGGTGATGCCCCAGTAAATAATTTTTAATGAATGTGTGAACAAAGGGACCTACTTGCTCATTGGTGATTCCATTTTTACGATTAATAAGTTAAGGAGCTGTGACTCTGCACAGCTGTCCAACAGCTATTTGGCCCAGTTTCCCAGTTTGCATGTGCTAAAGTCACAGATGCTGTAGTTTAATATTATTTGTGTTATATGAAAATAATGTGAAAGAATGATTTGAGAGATCACTACCTAAACACTTGCAGATTGCTTTCATGGGGTAAAATATAAATCTGAGGGGCATGACTATCTAGCGCATCTACATAACTGTAGGCTTATACATCTCCTAAGTCTGTGGGAGAAGAGTTTAAGTATGCAGTTGTATTTTTGGCATGCTATCAGTGTGAGACCATTTCTCTTTGTACTCATGCTACATTTGCAGGATAAGTGCAGCCTACATTCAAAATCTGGGTCTGGTCTGCAACTGGAGCAAAACCAAGTGAGAAACTGAACCAATCTAAGCATGCAAAATATTTTTCAACCTCCTAATGGCTGTCATTACTTTTCAGTAATTAGTTATTGCAGAACCTATATATTGCTGAAACAAATACTTATTTTGTCAAAGCTTTTCTTCTTGCATTTAGCAGGGCAATCACAAAAATACCAATGCAAGGGGAACAATCATTTTATCCTCCATGGGAACACAGTACTGATTAGTTGGCAAGTGCTACAGGTGTTGCCATGGAGGACGTATCAGTTTGATGATGACTGACAGCTAATTGTTAAATTTTGTTTAAATTTAAAATAGATAGGTTGACTCAGATCGGTCAAAGCATTACCATGGGAAATGAACGAGAAAGTGGTTGTTATCATTGTTGTTGAGTTGAAGCAGGTGCAATATGTGTCCATGTTCACTCTATTTGCACAGCAACCGGGCTTGCAGTATGCAGTACGTGGACCTTCTGGAAGCTATATATCAATATGCAAGCCCCTGTACTTGAGATCAGAAACTAACTAAGTACCATCACTAAGACTGCCTTTTCCACCTTTGCAACATTGCCTGAATTTTCCTCTTCCTCAGCTTATCTGCAGCTGAAACCCTCATTCATGCCTTTGCTACATCATCTCCTGTCATCTCTCCTTCTTGTGAGAGAGCAGCTGTGTTGTCCTCTAGGACTATGCTGGCTTTAACCTTTGATGTTTGGATGACTGCTCCAAAGAGCTCATGGTTGGATGCTCACATTTTAACTTCTATAAACTTGAAGTCATCAAAAGCTCTGCTGCCCATGTTGTAACTCACACCAAGTCCCCTTCTTCTATACCCCTGTGCTTACTGATGTACAGGCAAGGTCTTTGTTTTAAAATTCACCCTTGTTTTCAAATCCCTTCATGACTTAAGCTCTCCCTTTCTGTACATTCTCCTTCAGCCCTCTGAGGTAGATACACATACCTAATTCTGGGCTTAGTGCATCCATAATTTTAATCACTTTATCATTGCTGGCTGTGACTTCAACACTGTTAATTCCCTTGCTAAACCACAATTCCTCCTTTTAAGACAGTCCTTAAAATCCATCACTTTCACCAAGGTTATATTCATCTGCCCTTATATCTCATGATGTGGCTAAGTGTCATGTTTTGTTTTACTGTGATCCTGTGAAGCACTTTGGACGTGCGTTAATGGTGCTATATTAATACAAGTTATGGAGGTCTTCAGGATTATAATTACTATGATAAAGTCACAAGCTTTGTTGTGCAAAAGTTGGTGGTCTTGCTGACATGCCGATGAGAGACAAATTTAAGATAACTAAAATAAAACTTCAGAGAAGTTTAGAAAAAAAAATTACACACTGGGTTACTAAAGTGCAGACTTCTCTCTTACAAATGGTAATAAAGAGCAGAATCTTCCCAGCCCTGAATGATGTGGGCCATAGCCATAAAGTTTGGAAAATCAGGTAAGATGTCAAATGACGTCCTTCTTGATGCCAAGACTAAAAAACTCCATTTACCAAACATGTGTTAGATAGTGAGATGAAATTCTAGCTATTGAATGGTGATAGGGCTCTTTACATGAATTATTGCTCATTATAACTCTCATTACTACTGAATATCACCTGATTAATATGCAGTTCCCTACTTTCCCACCGACCAAGTGGGAACTAGATGTTGAGAATTCCTGATGTGAAATTCAGACCTGGCGACTCCAGCTTGCCACTTCCTGTTACAAACCTCCATCTTTAACACCTAGTAGCATAATCTCAGGGCATGCTCCATGGGCGGCGCTGTATGTGTCCTTACATTCATGGATGTTGGCATCCAACATGTGCCAGACTCACTGCAACATCATTGCACATCTCTGATCCACTTACAACATGCTGCTACACTTCAGTGCTACACTTTGGAGCTCACTGGCATCGTTTCATAGCTAAGCTGCTGCCAGGACACTTCATACCCAGGCACAGGCACCCAGCTCATAGTTTGGATGAGAGTGCATCTTAGGGCTCCTTGCTTGCTCTCTTAGCACTTTGTACCTACTTAGATGCTTTCAGCATCTTTACCTTGCCTGGCCTTTTGGTGCTTTGCACCTTTAGTATGAGCTGAAAGGCTCACAGTAGTTCTGTTCTGACTTGCCTTTTAGTGTAGACACAAAGTGAAGCAACTTACCATGTTGTCAGCAGTCATTAATCAAACGGGCATTGCATGGCACCATGCTACATCATTGTTATGCCTACACCATGTGCCAGCACGGACAACTGGATAGAATTTGATCCTCAAAGCACCTGTGAAATTGTCATAATTGCATCATACTGAAATCCAATTTCACGTAATTGGATCATAAAATCGTGTGATCCTAACCCTGTGTGCATATTCTTCCCTAGCACCTGAATATAAACTCTGCATCAATGGAATACATATGGGATAATTAGGAGGACAGCCTGCCAGTATTGAAGTCTGCATACTTTCTAATAGACTTTCTAATTGAACTGGCTGAATAATTGAATGGACTGAACTGTAAGTTATCCCACGTGCATTCAAATCATGCAATGCTTTACACTAAAAGTACATTGGAGGGAAATCTGTCTAAATGTATGCTGCATACACTACTGTTATAGATTAGCTCATCCTCCAACACACTGTGTAAAATCCCTCGGGAGTCTATTAATACAATGGAGACAATTTATTGAACTAATACTATATTTAGCTGATGTTGATGCTACAGTGCTAAGATTTCAATTTTTTGTCAAGTCCGTATGTATGTCTGGTGATGCACATAAATAGAAAGAGCTATCAAGCATTGGGCGACAGCAGTAAACATCTAAAACTCCACGGAAATAAATTAGGGAGGTTCTATGTGATGGTATTGTTGTGCTTTTGCTAGACAACATCTTGATATTGGCCATGTCCTAATGAGCAGGAAAATTGGTCTGAAGAATTAACATGCTTAATCCAAATCAGTTGTCACCACTAAGTTCGAGTGAATGGCTTCCTATGAGTGTCTTTATGTGGAGGAGTTCTGTCTTTTCAATGCCTAAAATTAATTTGAACCAGTGATATACATCTAATGGTGGTATTACTACCATCAAATTAAGAGTCTTTTCACTCCACAATTTTTAATCAGCAGTCGCTGTCATATACATATTTTCAGGATGTTCTAATGAGCTGCTCTGTCCTTTATCTATTGTGTTGCAAGATGACCTGTAATCCTACAAACTGGACTGTGCAGCGCAGTGGTTTTCTGACCCTGCACACTATCTATACTTAAATAAGCAACACCTACCATATTCTACATCTCGTCACATCCTCAAGATGATATTAGTTTAAACAGACTATCATCAAGATGGTGAGACTCTGTAGCTTTGTCCACAGAATGCTGCCTACCCTGTAGAATATTTTTAGTGTTTTCTGCCATATTTAGTCAAGCTGAACTTTGATTCAGAATTAGCTAGACTTATTTATGGAACTCGAACACAAACCTACAGATTAGCACATCCCTGTATTCAAGCAAAGCAATTATACTTAGATTTATTAACACAGCCCTGTGTTTAAAACCATGAATGTAATAGAACTCCTTGCCTCCAGCATATAATGTATTCTGGCAGTTATTTCACTTGCTATTCACCCAGAAGCAGTTTAGGTCTAATGCTTTTGTATTCATTTTACCTCACTTTGTCTCACAGGTCACAGCCTTAAATAGTCAACCACCTGGCGTATCTATTAATGGATGATGCTTCTTTTGCCAGCTATATTGCTGGACAGGAAGATTCCCAGTTGGATGTTGAGACATTATTGAAACAAGGTGTTCTTGCATTCTTCCTTTACTAATTGCATTGTGGGTGTAAGTGTACCAAGTGGACTGCTATCATTCAACAAGCCAGCTCACCAACATTGTTTTCAAGGGCAATTTGGGATGGAGCATCAAATGCTGGCCTTGCTGGTAATGCTCAATCCTAATGCAAAATCTAAAAAAAACATATGAATGCTTCTTGGAATCCAAAGACAATAACCACCTTCTTAAAGTTGGACACAAATGAACTGTGTGACCTACTCGGACCTGTCCTGCCTTTATTTGCATGAGTACAAATTATTTAGATATATTGGAATGCGTAATTGACTCAGTTTCTGCACAAGTCAACCTACATATTGAAGGAACACTTTTTAAACTTATTGCTGTTATGGGCCATTTTAATCAGACATGTTATAACACACTTCTTAGCAGGTGGGGTTTAAACTGAGGCCTCCTGGCTCAGAAGTAGAGGCACTACCACCGTGCCACACGACCCTTCTTGTTGTGGTTGCATCCTTTGAAAACCAGGATTATCTGGAATTATTGACATTCCATGACTAGGCATTTTAGCCTCAGAAATGTTTCTCAGGCGAATATGGCAGTAGTTACTTGAATGTGAAAATTATGTTAGGGGTGTGATTAGCTTCAAAGGCTAGGCAATGGTTTGGAGTGATACCAACAGCATGTGTCTGATTGCTGTTCTGGCTGAGGTAGATTTGGGACCTGCCTCCTTTCCCTGACCTGAAAGTGGAAGGCAGTGGCAAAGCAGCACTAAGAGAACAAAAAACTAGAAAGGAAACAGATTCAGAGAAATTATCAGCAGACACTGATCTGCCTTTGGGTAGAGCATGCATATTATACAGGTGAGTAGGGTGTCTTAAGTAGATTTACTGTAAAAGAATGGCTTTTGTTATTTTATTGATTATAGTCAAGCAAATTACTTCTAAAAATCCCTTATGTTTCTTACAGTGAAAATAAAAGTGAACTCCTCTGTTTCTGTGCTTAGCCCACAATCTTCAAGGTGGGTATACTGGAAGAGACACAGCTATGAATTCCCTCCCTTCTGCAGTGTGACCCCATTTCCCAGGCATTATTTCCTACGGGGATGGACTCGATGGATTCAGTATTGCTTCTGTCACTGTTCTTGACCTGGAGATAGCTTGTGGGAGTATTATTTTTGACGATGCAGATCTTTCTAAAGATCTTTTTAAGAATAATAAATGAAAATACAGAGGAAAAGCACAATTAATTACTAGTCAAAATACATACAAGTACAAGGTTTTAAGAATCTCTTAAAATTGTCTCCTGTGCCAGCACTCCTTCTTGAAATTTTATGCTGTGATATTTTTATTATTGTTGTTACATTGTCAACAGAATAGAATTCATTAAGCTGCTTCCTGTGCAGTGCAAAATTCAGCAAGCAGACTTTAAAAGCCTGTGTTGTAAACTGTTCATTATTATACCTTGGCTTCATGTAAGGGAGTTATTGTATCCCTACATCATAACAAACGTCTCCTTCTTAAAACTTCCAAAAAAGCAGAATGTTTATGTGGTCAAATTGGAAGTAGTTAATTCCGTTTGCACATTAAATCACAATTGGGTTTAGCTAGAAGCAACTGAGAAAGGACAGGCCTCTGCATCTCCTGAAACATATCTGCGAGATAAAATTATGTTAATTAGAGTTTATCTAATAAGCATGCAGTAAGGTGCCAATTTTAAGTTTCAGCATACTAATGCCATGGATATTTTTCTGCTGAACTTTCTATGGAAATAATCTTCTCTGCCCGTTTGTCTACCTGATTTTCTTCATTGACCAAATTATTTCTGTTTTATTGGCAGATTTGGGAGAAAATCTTTCATTAAAACAAAGTTAGGAGCAAAGTTGATATGAATTTGCAAAGCTGGAAATTGTCATTTTGTTGCTTTAGTGATTGCTTGCTCAGTCTGACCCTTGCTAAACTGGTTTTGGCTGGGAAGCAAGACAAGAGGCCAACTTTCTGAGGCCATCCATTTTAGCCAATCATATAATTAATCATTGCTTAAAAATTTGTAAGGAGATCTCAGTTATCTGTAAGAATAAAGGGGTGGTTATTCTGTGGTTTTTAGCTTTCCAAACATAGTCTGGGACTGTCATAGTGTTGAGGGTTTGGATGGAAAGAAATTTGTTAAGTGTGTACAAGAAAATTTTCTGATCCAGTCTTTTTTTTGTTCATTAGTGGGATGAGGGCATCACTGGCTAGACAACATTTATTGCCCATCCCTAATTGCCCCGAGGGCAGTTCAGAGTCAACTACATTTGCTGTTGGTTTGGAGTCACATGTAGGCCAGAGCAGATAAGGATAGCAGTTTCCATCCCTAAAGGGCATTAGTGAACCAGGTGGGTTTTTCCCCAACAATCAACAATGGATTCATGGTCATCATTAGATTCTTAACTCCAGATATTTTGTTGAATTCAAATTCCACCATCTGTTGTGGTGGGATTTGAACCTAGGCTCCCAGAATATTATCTGGGTCTCTGGAGTAACAGTCCAGCAATAACACAACTGGGCCATTGCCTCCCATATGGATGTGGGAGTATGTGGATGTACCTACTAGAGAAGATGCAAAACTTGACCTACTCTTGGGATATAAGGAAGGGCAAGTGACTGAAGTGTCATGGGGAGCACTTTGGGACCAGTAACCATGATTCTGTTAGTTTTGAAATAGTGATGGAAAAGGTTTGACCTGATCTAAAAGTTAAAGTTCTAAGTTGGAGGAAGGCCAATATGACAGTATTAGGCAAGAACTTTCAAAAGTTGATTGGGGGTTGGGGGGGTGGTGGGTAGATGTTTGCAGGTAAAGGAACAGCTGGAAAATGGGAATCTTCAAAAATGAGATAACGAGAGTCCAGAGGCAGTATGTTCCTGTTAGGTTGAAGGGCAAGGCTGGTAGGTGTAAGGAATGCTGGTTGACTAGAGAAATTGAGGTTTTGGTCAAGGAAAAGAAGGAAGCATATGTCAGGTATAGACAGCAGAGATTGAGTGAATCCTTAGAAGTGTATAAAGACAATAGCCGTATACTTAAGAGGGAAATCAGGAAAGCAAAAAGGGGACATGAAATAACTTTGGCAAATAAGGTTATAGAGAATTGAAAGGGATTCTACAAGTACATTCAGGACAAAAGTGTAACTATTGGAGAGAATAAGGCCCGTTAAAGATCAGCAAGGCCACTTATGTGTGGAACTGCAGGAGATGGGGAAGATACTAAACAAAAGTTTTGCATCAGTGTTTACTGTGGAGAAGGATATGGAAGATGCAGAAGGTTGAGAAATAAATAGCAACATCTTGAAAAATGTCCATTTTACATAGGAAGAGGGGTTGGGTGTCTGAAAATGCATGAAAATGGATAAATCCCCGGGACCTGATTCGGTGTACTCTAGAACTCTGTGGGAAGCGAGGGAAGAGATTGCTGGGCCCCTTGCTGCGATATTTGTATTATCGATAGCCACAGGCAAGGTGCCGGAAGACGGGAGGTTGGCTAACATAGTGCCACAATTTAAGAAGGGTGATAAGGAAAAGCCAGGCAACTATAGACCGGTGAGCCTTACATCTGTTGTGGGCAAGTTGTTGAAGGGAATCCTGAGGGACAGGATTTACATGCATTTGGAAAGGCAAGGTCTGATTGGGCAAAGTCAATATGGCTTTGTGTGTGGGAAATTGTGTCTCATTAACTTAATTGAGATTTTTGAAGACGTATAGAAGAGGATTGATGAGGGCAGAGCAGTGGACATAATCTATATGGACTTCAGTAAGGCATTTGACAAGGTTCCTCATGGTTGACTGCTTAGTAAGGTTAGATCACATGGAATATAGAGAAAACTAGCCATTTGCTTACTGAACTGGCTTGAAGGTAGAAGACAGAGGGTGGTGGTGGAGGGTTCCTTTCAGACTGGAGGCCTAAGACCAGTGATGTGCCATAAGGATTGGTGCTAGCTCCACTGCTTTTCGTCATTTAGGTAAATAATTTGGATGTGAACATAGGAGATATGGTTAGTAAGTTTGCAGATGACGCCAAAATTGGTGGCGTAGTGGACAGCGAAGAAAGTTACCTCAGAGTACAACAGGATCTTGATCAGATGGGCCAATGGGCTAAGGAGTGGAAAATGGAGTTTAATTCAGATAAATGGGAGGTGAATTTTGAAAAAACAAATCAAGGCAGGACTTATACACTTATTTGTAAGGTCTTGGGGAGTGATGCTGAACAAAGAGACCTTGAAGTTCAGATTCAACATCCCTTGAAAGTGGAGTAGCGGGTAGATAGGATAGTGAAGAAGGTGTTTAGTATGCTTGCCTTTATTAGTCAGTGCCTTGAAATATAGGAGTTGGGAGGTCATGTTGTGGCTATACGGGACATTGGTTAGGCCAATGTTTAGAATTATGCATGCAATTCTAGGGTCCCTACTATCTGAGGGATGTTGTGAAACTTGGAAGGGTTTGGAAAAGATTTACAAGGATGTGGCCAGGGTTGGAGGGTTTGAGCTATAGGGAGAGAATGATCAGATTGTGGCATTTTCCCTGGAGCATTGGAGGCTGAGGGGTGACCATGTAGAGGTTTATACATCCATGAGGGGCATTGATAGGGTGAATAGACAAGTTATTTTCCCTGGGTTGGGGAGGCCAAAACTAGACGCCGTAGGTTTAAGGTGAGAGGGGAAAGATATAAAAGGAACCTAAGGGATAACCTTTTCATGCAGAGGGTGGTCCGTGTATGGAATGAGCTGCCAAAGGAAGTGGTGAAGGCTGATACAATTACAACATTTAAAAGGCATCTGGATGGATATATGAATAGGAAGGATTTAGAGGGATATGGGCCAAATGCTGGCAAATGGGACTAGATTTATTTAGGATATCTGGTCAGCATGGACAAGTTGGACCGATGGTCTGTTTCCGTGCTGTACATCTCTATGACTCTCTGACTCTATACTATTTATTTAAAACAAGGAGAAGGTCATTGATGAAGTAGCTGAAGATAGTTGGACCTAGGAACTTCTGCAGTGACGTCCTGGTGCTAACCTCCAACAACCACAACCATCTTCCTTTGTGTCAGGTATGACTTCAACCAGCAGAAAGTTTGCCCCAATGCCCATTGACTCCATCTCTGCTAGAGGTCCTCATTATCACAGTTGGTCAAACGCAACTAGCAGGAGGCAATGACCTAGCAGTGTTATTGCTGGACCGTCAAACCCGGGTAATGCTCTGGAGACTTGGGTTTGAATCCCACCATGACAAATGGTGAAATTTGAACTTAATAAAAATCTGGAAATAAGAGTCTAATGATAACCATGAATCCATCGTCAATTGTTGGAAAAACCCATCTGGTTCACTAATGTTCTTTCGGGATGGAAATTTGCATCCTTATCTGGTCTGGCCTACATGTGACTCCAGACCCACAGCAATGTGGTAGACTCTTAACTGCCCTCTGGGCAATTAAGGATGGGCAATAAACACTGGTTCAGCCAGTGATGCCCTTATCCTGTGAATGAATAACAAATAGAATGTCAAGAGCAGTAACTGGCATCTCACCTCTGGAATTTAACTCTTTTGTCTATATTTGATCCAAGGCTGTAATGCAGTCAGGAACTGAGTAAACTTGGAGGAACCTAAATTGGTCATGAGAGAGCAGGTTGTTGGTAAACAAGTGCTGCTTGATAGATGATGACGCCTTCCATCACTACTGATGACTGAGAGTAGATTGATGCAGCAGCAATTAGCCAGGTTGTTTTGTTCTGCTTTTTGTGTACAGGACATACGTTGGTAATTTTCCACAATGTTGTGTAGATGCCGGTGTTATAGCTGTTCTAGTACAGCTTGGCTCATGGTACGGCAAGTTCTAGGGGACATGTCTTCAGTACTATTCCAGAATGTTACCCAGGCCCACAGCTTTTTCAGTATCCAGTGCCTCCAGATGTTGCTTGGTATCATGGGAGTTAATCAAATTGGTTGACGACTGGCACCTGATGACACTGAGATGGATCACCTACTTGGCACTTCTGGCTGAAGATTTTTGCGAATGCTTCAGCTTTTTCTTTTGCACTGATTTGCTGGGCTTTCCCACCATTAAGGATGGGATATTTGTGGAACCTCCTCTTCCAATAAGTTATTAATTATCAACCACCATTCACCATTGGATGTGGCTAGATTTCAGATTTTAGATCTGATCTGTTAGTTGTGAAATTGCTTAGCTCTGTCTTTTAGAGTGGTCAATATTAATACATGTATTGTCCAATGGGTGGAATCAGCTGCAATCTGGTTACAAGTATTTGGTGTAGAAAACTCTCTTCTTTCTTTTTGTTTTCTGTATATTGTTTCAGAAGCATTTTCTTAGATTGGCATAGTCCTTCACCACTTTTAAAGTTATAGTTTTTTAATTGAGCCTGCTCTGGACCTCCTGTAAACTCCTGTTTGTTAAAGAGAGAGTTGAAATACTCACTGTTAGGCTGTGTAGGTTTGTAGCCTTGGGTTTTGTTTGTATTTGTAACTTGTACTCTGCACTCTGACGATCGATGGAACACTGTTAAGATAAAGACTTTTCACAATGTCATGCTGCAATCATCTTTTATTCTTTGAGCATCCACTTCTTGCCACAAACTGACTGCCACCACTAGCTCCTAATGCTTACTTATTGTTCTGTCATGTCCTTTGCGGTTTTCTTTGTGGTCATTAAGAGTCTTAAGTGGAGGTGGGCAGGAAGGAAGGACGTCACCTAATGGCCAACCCAGCCTGAACTGACTTGTGTGGAGGTGGGAAGGCTTTCAGTATATGGTCCCAAAAACAACTGTACTGAGTTTTCAGGTATTTCACCTCTTTCCTCAACTAGTGTGAGCATGGAGGATTCTGCCCACTACCTCTAAATGTTTTCTCTTCAGCTGATGTTGCTGAGTTCATCGCCTGTTCCCTTTTCTAAACTGAGGGTGTAATACTTAGGATTCTTCAGTCATCTGGAAGTACACCCATGTACAAGAAGGATCGGAAATTTGTGGTCAGAACCTTTGCAGTTTCTATCTGTGCATCCTGCAGAAATCTAGGATGCATCCCATCTCGACACAGTGAGTATTCTACTGAGAAGATCATCAGCCTTTTAAGACTTTTAACGGTGACATGGTGGGTGAGTGGTTAGCATTGCTGCCTCACAGCTCCGGGGACATTCTCCCTGTGTCTGTGTGGGTTTCCTCCAGGTGCTTCAGTTTCCTCCCACTGTCCAGAGATGTGCAGGCTAGGTGGATTGGCCATGCTCAATTGCCTGTAGTGTTCAGGGATGGGTAGATTAGGCGGATGGGTCTGGGTGGGATGCTCTGAGGGCCAGTGTGGACTTGTTGGGCCGAAGGGCCTGTTTCCACACTGTAGAGATTCTATGATAAACTCTGCTCTATATCTGTTTTTCATTTTATTCGACACGGCTATAGTTCCCACCCCACCCCAACTTTACTGTAAATGACGACTTGTAGACTGTTCAGTGTCCTCCAGTGATTACATGTGACGATAAAGCAAATTCTGTTCTATCTGTTGTTGCCCGCAGAAGACTATATTCATTTTTTTATCTTAATTGGCCACAATTTTCTTTTCATAACCTATTTCACGACATTTTTGTTTATAATAGACTTTTGGGATCTCATTTACTTTAGCTGTTAATGAATCCTTGCTGTCATTTTGTCTCTTTTAATTGCTGTTTTAAATCTCTCTGTACTTTCAGCATTCAGCATGGTTCACTACTCTGTTATGACTCTTACAGTTGTCATACACCTCATTTATCTGCTCTATTTTGACCTCTTTAACTCTTCTAAGCCAGAAAGTTCTAGTTTTAGAAGTTCTACCATGTCCTCTCTCATAGGAATGTGTACCCATACCAAAATCATCTCTTCTGTGAATCCCTTGTATTGTTCCATTACTGTCTTGCTCCCATTTTCATGGTCTGTTTTAGCTGGCCCCGATTGATTTTCAGCTTACTTTCTCCACAAAAGTACTTTCATGCTTTATTAAATCAAGCCCCCTTTTCAGTAATTATTTTAAATAATTCTGGCCACTGTTGCCCAATTCTTCCCCACTAAAATATGTTTCATTTGTCCCACTTAATTCTGAAGCTTCCGTGCCCATAGGACTGGAAACATTCCAATCAGTTAATTCCTGTTGTACATAAAGCCAGATACTTTGCCTCCTCTTTGTCCACTGCTGCTGTTCCAGTCTAGAAAGTATAGTCAAAGCTGCCCATTAGCAGCAATCGATCATTCCTGCATTGCTTTTGATTCATCTGTAATTTAGATTACTAATGGCCATTTCCTTTTTGCCGTGTTCATAAATTTCTGTTGTCAGGAATTAAAAATTACAATCATTATCTTTACTAGGATAGATAAAACAGCTTGTTGAGTCTATTGGTTTCTGTGTAGAGTAGCAATTGAAGCCACTGATCAGGGTAATTATAAAACGAGGTAAAAAGTAGGCAAACAAGACCTCTAAAGTGGTAATCTCTGGACTACTCCCAGTGCCATGTGCAAGTGAGTATCGAAATAGGGTGATAAGGCAGATAAAAGCAAATGGCTGGACAAATGGTGCAGGATGGAGGTCTTTAAGAGTTCTGGGATGCTGGGACTGGCACTTGTACAAGCAGGATGGACTGCATCTGAACTAATGTCCTTTAGGGAAGGAAACTGCCATCCTTACCTGGTCTAGCCTACATGTGACTCCAGACCCACAGCAATGTGATTGAATCTCAACTGCCCTCTGGGCAATTAGGGATGGGCAATAAATGCTGCCTGGCCAGTGAAGCCCTCATCCCATGAATGAATAAAAAAAACATTTGGGACTGAATTCTGTGTGGGGTATTTTGTTCAGGTTAGTGGGGAGGTTTTAACCTAACTCAGCAGGGGTGTAAGAACCAGGAGATAATATGAGAAAGTAACACCAAGTAAAACAAAATGCGTTAATGGAGATTTGCTTAAGGAAGGCAGATCTGGATGTTTAAAAAAATTTTAATTGCAAAGCGGTTGGAAAAATAGGAAAGGAGGAAAAGGATGAGGGTGACTCTTTTGATTAAGGAGACCATTGCAGTACTGTAGAGAAAAGAATCACTGATGTATTTTGATACAAAGATCATCAAGCGACCGTATAAAATAGAGGGTACTATTTTAAAAAGATATGCAGGAGCAAAGAGGCTTGGGTGTATATTTATATAAGCTGCTGAACATCACAGGTCAGGTAGAGAGTGCTCTTAATAAAGTATAGTGTATTCAGGCTTCATAATTAAGAGCATAGAATGCAAAAGCAGGGTGTCTATTATGAGCTTGTATATGATGTCTATTATAGCTCAACTAGACTATTATGTACAGTTCTCGGTGCTACATTGTAGGAAGGATGTGAATGGTTTGCAGACAGTGCAGAAGATGTTCATGAGAATGACTCCAGGGATTATTAACTTCAGTTATGAGGACAGCTTGGTGAAGTTGGGTCTGTTTCTATGGAGAGAAGTTCAAGAAGAGATCAGATAGAAGTTTTAAAAACCATGGGGATTCTGGAAGAGTGGATGTAGAGAACATGTTTCCTTCACCCATGAAGAACCAGAAGTTTTAAAGTGTTATTCAAAGCAAACAAATTCAAGGTGGGAAAATTCTTTCTCATCAGCAGGTAGTTAGGGGATGGAAGTGTGGAACTGTAGTGGTGTCAGGTTCAGTTGAGGTATTCAGGATGTCATTATTTCTACATAAATAATCAGCCAATATGCAGGGTTATGAGGAAACACAGGGTGATGGCACTAAGTGGAAATGTTCATGCTGTCAGACCAAACATGATAGGCTGAATGGTCTCCTCCACTGTATTTCCGTGATTCTCTGCTTCAGTGAAATCAAATTCGGTTAATATTGAGTTTATGGAATAAAGAAATACTATCCAATCCATCAAATCTATTCCATTCACAGACAATGGCCTCGATTTTGCTGTAATAATGATGGAGAAGCTATCACTGTCGTTGTTGTTACATGTCTGTTACCAGCTGACAACAATGTCTGCTGTCTGTACGTACACACTTAAATGCGGTAATTTACAATTTGCTGTCAATGGTACCCTACTTCACCACAGGCTGTGCTGATACAGTCCTTGATGCTAGATTTGGCACTGAAATCACTGTATGTTGTAATCTTACAATGTTCATCCATTAGATCCACGCTAATATAGATAAAAATATTAAGGTGAGCCCTTTTAGGAGTAAGTACATTTTTAATAGAATAGTAAGCAATAATTACAGAAGAACATCATCTTTGGTTCAGAAGATTAATTTTCCAATTGAGGAGACTTGTTCCCTTGTTCAAATGGTAGAGCTTTTATTTTCAAATTTAAAAAAAACTGCTTTTAGTACTTTGTTTTTATCCCTCTTCTGTAATCCTAGCTGCTTTTTTTCTAATCATTATTCTCCTTCATATCAATGATTTAAATGTAAGTTATATTTCCTTTTATTTGTCTTCCTGATTTGGACTCTGAATATCTCAGTGAGGATACATCAGTCTGGTTGAAGGACCCTACTGTTACTCTTCATAAACACGGGGTGTCAGACCAAAACAGATACTGTGTGAGTTGAAAGTGAGCCTGACGTCAATGGTAGGCAAGTTATTAGAGAGGATACTGAGAAACAGGATCAACCAACATTTGGATAGTCAAGGTCTGATTAGGGCTAGTCAGCATGGATTTGTATGTGGCAAGTCATGTCTGACAAATCTTTTAGAATTTTTTAAAGAGGTAATGAAGAGGGTAGGACAGTGAATGTTGTCTATATGGACTTTAGTAAGGCCTTTGACAAGGTCCCACATGGCAGGCTAGTCATGAGGGTTAGGTTGCATGGGATGTAGGGAGAGCTAGCTAATTGGATTCAAAATTGGCTCGATGGTAGGAAGCAGAGGGTGATGGTTGAAGGCTGTTTCTCGGACTAGAGGCCTGTGACTAGTGGTGTGCCACAGGGGACAGTACTGGGACCTTTGTAATTTGTTATTTACATAAATGGTCTGGATGTGAATGTACAAGGCATGATTGGTAAGTTTGTGGATGATACAAAATTACGAGGTATTGTAGATAGCGATGAAGGCTATCAAAAATTACAGAAGAATCTTGATCAGAGGGGGAAGTGGGCTGAGGACTGGCAAATACAATTCAATACACATAAGTGTGAGGTGTTGCCCTTTGGAAAGTCAAACCAATGTAGGATTTATACAGTTAATGGTAAGGTCCCGAGGAGTGTTGTGGAACAGAGGGACCTAGGAGTACAAGTATGTAGTTCGTTGAAAGTGGCATCACAGGTAGACAGGGTAGTGAAGAAGGCATTTAGCATTTTGGCCTTCATCAGTTGAGGCATTGAGTATAGGAGTTGGACGTTATGTTACAGTTGTATAAGTCATTAGTAAGGCCACATTTGGAGTGTTGTATACAGTTTTGGTCACCCTGTTACAGAAAAGACAAAGTTAAACTGGAAATTGTGCTAAGAAGATTTACAAGGGTGTTGTCACGACTAGTAGGCCTGAATTATAGGGAGAGATTAACCAGGATAGGACTTCATGGCTTGCAACGTAGGAGAGTGAGGAGAGACCTTATTTAGGTGTATAAAATCATGAGGGACACACATAGGATGAATGCCTACAGTCTTTTTCCCAGGGATGGGGAATTGAAACCTAGAGGGCATAGGTTTAAGGTGAGAGGGGAAAGATTTAAGAAAGACTTGAGAGGCAACTCCTTCACACAGAGAGTGGTGCATACATGGAATGGGCTGCCAGAGAAAGTGTTGAGGCAGGTACAATGGCAACATTGAAAAAACATTTGGATAGGTACATGGATGGGAAGGGTTTAGAGGTATATGGACCAAATGTGGGCAATTGGAACTAGCTGAGTGGGCACCCTGGTCAACATGGATCAGTTTGGGCCGAAGGGCCTGTTTCCATGCTGTATTACTCTACGACTCTATGACTCTGCTGACAAGCCCACAAAAACTGTGGGCTGTATTACGTGAAGTGAAAGACAAAAGCCGTTCTGTCATTGCTGAGAACAATATCCAGGCCAATGTGTAATTTGCCCTGTTATGGACTATATCCAATTCTTTCCTAATTCCTCAGAAAGGCAGCAAACCACAGGCAAGGTTCTGGAAAATTCTTTCTGACCTCTAAAGGTTAATTCAAGTAAATTTCATGATACAAATTCAACTTGCAATGTACACCTGTGACTCTGACCAGATGTGTTTTCTCATGTCCCCCATAATTTATGTTGACAGTCAGATAAATATAGATTTGTAAACTGTTTTGAAAGAAAGTTTTCTATTTCCAAGAAGAACTTAACTTTGAAGGTGTTTGATTTTAAGCTTTGCAGGCAGGTTGCCAAACCAAACTTAGAATATTAGACCACAATCTGTGTTATAGTTCTGCTGAGAGTCATTGAAGATAGGGTGGATTGAGACTCATTTACTACCTCAATTAAAAATGACACTTAGCTGGGATGGTAAAACCATCAGGTGAAGTTAGCTTGAAGGATTTGTACTTCAGAAAGAAAATCTTCAATTGTCATTTCCAATTGAATGAATGAATGATTTATTTATTGTCACATTTGTCTTGAAGATAAAGTAACAAGTGTTTTGTTGCCACAATCTGGTCCCATTCAGTGCACAAAAGCAAAATATTGCAGCTGCTGGAGATCTGAAACACAAACAGAAAATGCTTCAAATACTTAGTAGGAAAGGCGGCTTTTGAGGGAAGAGAAACAGACTTAATGTTTTGGGTCAATGACCTATTTTGTTGGATGTCAACTGTTTCTCTTTCCACAGATGCTGCCTGACCTGTTGAACATTTACAATGCATTTCCTTTTTAATTTTATATGTGCAAATGATTGATAAAATAGTTGTTTAATCTTTTCCACACAAGATAAGGATTGCCTAATACATGAATGCTGTGACTATAAGTAAATGTTATGCAGTGTGAGGGAAAGTGAAATGTTTCGTATTTGGACTATTTTGTTTCCCTGTAATGCCAGTGCAATGTACTGTTGACTATCAGTTATGTTTATCAGAGCACTGTGGACTTACCTGCACCAAAATAGTCTTATGAGGAACAGTGGACAAGGTGGAAGTGAAAGGTGATTTTGTTTTACTCAGTTACATGTTAAATGTCAAGTATTACAGTTTTATATAACAAAGAGATCTAGGTTCATAGCTCCCCGAAAGTGGAGTCACAGGTAGGCAGGATGGTGAAGAAGGCTTTCAGCATGCTTGCTTTTATCAGTAAGAGCATTGAGCATGAGAGTTGGGATGGCTTGTTGCAGCTATACAAGATGTTGAGGAGGCCACCTTTGGAGTCCTGCGTGGAGTTCTGGTCATCCTACAATAGAAGGGATAGTTTTTAACTAGAAAGAGTGCAGAAAAGATTTATTAGGATGCTACCTGGACTGGACAGTTTGAATTATAAGGAGAGGCTGGATAGGCTGGGACTTTTTTCTCTGGAGCATAGGAGACTGAGACATGACGTTATAGAGGTCTATAAAATCATGAGAAGCATAGATAAGGTGGATAGCCAACAGCATGGTGGGGAGTCCAAAGCTGGAGGGCATAGATTTAAAGTGAAAGGGGAGAGATACAAAAGGGTCCAGCGGGGCAATCTTTTCACACAGAGGGTCGTGAGTGTCTAGAATGGGCTGCCAGCGGTAGTGTTGGAAGCGAGTGCAATTTTGTCATTGAAGAAACATTTAGACAGGTACATGGATGGGATAGGTGTGGAGGGATATTGAGGGGAAAGCACAGGTAAATGGGGCTACATTAGTTGTGAAAACTGGGTGACATGGGCAAGTTGGGCTGAAGAACCTGTTTCCATGTTGTAGACCTCTATGACTCTATTAAAAATATGTGCAGAATTAGTTTCCCTTGAAGGCATGCGGCATCCAAACTTGGAACTACATTACTACTCCTTCACTGTTATTGAATTCCATTCCTAGAACTCCTTTCTCAACAGCACTGTGGATGTCCCTATACCTCAAGGACTGCAGCAGTTCAAGATAGCACCTTGCCATCATCTTTTTGAGGACAACTGGAGTTAGGCCACAAATGCTGGCCCAGCCAGTGATGATCACATTTCATAAACAAATCAGAAAGAATAAGTGCAACTATTCTAGGTCCTCAAATGATTCAAAGTTATGTTCCTGAAGTAAATAACAGTATAATTGTAGATTTTTTGACCCAGAGTGAAATAACTTCATAGAGGCTGGTATCCCACCACCAAGTCATCCTTTATTTACACATGGAGAGTCTTTGACACTGATCAAGCTTCCTCAGAGCCAGCTCTCAGACTGAACAGAACCGCTGACATTACTGTTTATATCTGTTAGTGAGGGCTATCTAATTGGACCAGATTAACAGCCCAATCAGGGAACTCATATTCTACAAGGTCCACCTGGCTCATTACAATCACTACATAGAACCTATTTGTAGTGGAGAGCAAGAGAGATGAACTGAGATGCTATTAGGTTCTTGCATGGCCAATAGTCTTGTTCTTTTTGGCTGGAAACAATATTGTCATTTTGTCAGAGATGATCACATGCACAGATCCCCACACAATGAAACATCCTCATTAAGAATATTCCTAATTTAGTAAATATCTAATATATGGTCGTCAGAAGGAGATTTGATTTAATTTCCGTCTAAAACAATCATAACGTTTGAAGTAAATCAATGGATGAATTATGAAGAAAGAGAGAAGCACTGTTAGGTCCCATGGAGGAAAACCATGGAAGAATACTGCAAGAGCCACTTGGAAGGCAGTGGCATTAGCAGTAAAGTAAGTGCTACTTCTCTATCCTGACAACTGCAGACAAGTGGAGCGCAAGTTTCAATGGCCTGACCCAGGTGCAAATCTTACAGTCACTGTTTTATCATGAGTAGCATAAGAATCATCACATTGATCACCTGCTGCTTGTACTTGGAGAACAAGACTTAAGTCATGTATCATCACGTTTCGAAAGCTCTCTAACTCTTTTAATTACAGCATGGATTGCCAAGTCTTTTCATAAGCCATATTTGCATTAAGCCTCTTATAATTCCATTCTCTACTGTAACAATGTTCTACAAGCACATGCATAACAGCAGTTGCCTAAAGCTATTTGTTGGAACTATCTCACATGCTATTCTTCACTTAATACACTCAATCTGTTTCAGGAAATTAGCATGCAGTCATTTAAAAAATTGTTGGCCCAGAAAGTACAACTGATACAGAAGAACTAATCTTCTGTGAGATTCAGGCCATTAGCTATATTAATTATTCTGCTGTAGCTGTGGGAACTAGTGAGTTCGGATAGTAAGTGACAGAATGGTGTGTGCCAACCTTGACAATCACTGGCTGCAGTTCTTGACTGCTTATCTTGTGGAGAATTTACTTTCTCCTATGTCTGTCACGGTGATGCACACCCATTCCTACCTCTTGTATTGCTGTCATGCTGACCCATCACAGCACAAAAGAGGATGACCTTATGGGCTTTTTCGATAAGATGACTTGGTTGAAGGTGATAAAGACTTTTAAGGTGACCTGGAAATTTTATAGCTCCTAATACCATTATCCATTCCATTAATCTTGGCCCTTACACATAGATTGCAATTCTGCATCACTTATGTTCTCAATAAGTTGCCACCTTAGATATTGTCACCTGGTGCACTTTATATTTTATATTCTGCGACAGGACATCAGGTTCAACCTATTTGATGACACATGTGTATGTTTGAGTGACTCAAGTAAACATTATTTATGAAATTACCACTTACTGATTCACTCAATGGTAAGCAAGTGGAGAAAGTTACCAGGACATTGAGTAATTCAGTTGTGTTGACAAATTGTATATAAAGAGATGCATGATTGAAGATATTGCTGTGCAGTTATAAGACTGCCCTAACCAATGACAACTGTGACAACACATGTCAATTGAAAATGCTGAACTAAAGATGTGTTTTGATGTTACCATGGACGATTCATGTTTGTGTAGGAGTCAAGTGGACCTTTCTAAAGTACTTCACAGCTCAGTTGAAATATTCTGGTTAGAGAATCAGCTTTGGCTGAAGGTGAACTATCAAATGTTTAAAGTTCTAGAAAATGATAGTGGATTGGAATCGGTCATCAGGGAAAGTCCCATCCAATAGACCGCATCGATCAATCTGTCACATGCGCAGTTGCCTATGATGGTATTGGTATGGGTGAACGCTTTATAGTACTGCAATGATGAAGTCTATCTTTGAGCTGAGTTTACTATCCATAGTATTGTGTTGCAATACCACTGTGTTAAATCGGATAGATTAAGAGTGGCTCCAGCAGTCAAAATTGGACATCCATGTGGCAACTGTGAGACTCTTGTTCCAGATAGGACATAAGGACTTTCCTGGTAACTACAGGCTGGTCAGCCTAACATCAGTGGTGGACAAAGTGTTCAAAATTAATAATCAGAAGAAAAGTTAACAGGTAGTTTTAGAAAACTGAAGAGAGTTGAGTTAATTCAAAACAACAGCATAGATTTGTAAAATGCAGTGGATATTGCCTGTATGGATTTTAAGAAAATGTTTGATAAAGTACTGCATAAAGCACCAAATTTAAGATTTGGGGAATGTTAGTGACAGCTTAAATGAAAAATTTGCTTAAGGACAGAAAAAAGTGAATCATGGTAAATGGTTACTTTTCAAGTTAAAAGATGGCAAGCAACACTGTTCTTTAAGAGCTGGTGTTAGGACCACTGCCTTGTTTGTTATTATATATTGGAACACAAAATAAAACTCCAGAATTTGCAACGATACCAGACTTGGAGGTGAGGATGATGTGCGTTGACTGTGACAGGATATAGATAACCTAGTAGAATGGTCATACCAATAGCAATGGAATTTAACACACAGAACTGGCGAGAAGGAATGGAGAGAAGCAACATACCTTGAATGGCTTAGTTGAAAAGAATGTGTCATGATAAAGAGACTTGAAGTTTCATCCATGTAGATATTTGAAGTGATAGAACATATTGAGAAAATGGTTAGCTAGCAAAGCATATAGGTTCTTGGACTCCATAAATAGAGGTATTGGGTATAAAAGCAGAGGAGTTATGCTGAACCTTTACAATGCTTTGGTTAGGCCATAACTGGAGAAGTGACTCAGTCCTTTTGTGGTTGTGAAGGTCCTTCCAGAGTAGATTTTCAAGAATGGTTCCAGAGATGAGCGAAATACATTAGAAATTTGGGTTGGAGAAGCTGAGGCTGTTTTCCTTAAAGTAAAGGGAGTTAATGAGAGATCTAATCTAGGTGTACCAGATGATAGCAACTGTTAATAATGTAGACAACAAAAAGCTCTTTCTGTTAGTTGATGGAACGAGGATTCCCTGCTTTGGCTAAAAATGCTGGCATTTTCCTGCACTGCATCGTTTACAAAATGGCAAATGCCCTTCCCCGTCCTGTTTTCAGCCAACTGTATATTCATTGTATCAAAGCCCACAGAATAAACAGATACATAATTGACTTTGTCCAATTACCACCTCTGAAAAAAAGATAAACAAAATTATCCATTGTCACATGGAGGTGAATCTTAACTATTTTTGGCTGAATGTCAATTTTGTTGAGGTTCATTGAGGGTTTCACTCTGCAAGGCTGAGAGCTTTGTCACCACATCTTGCTGATGCACCTCAGTAACTACCTACCCTGTCCCTATGACACCCCTGCACTCATTTCTAGTCCCATTCTAAAACTCACCATTCCTGGGACAGCTCACCATTGCTGGATATCCTGGAATGGATCAATATTCTGGGAGCTGGCGCCCTCTTTAAAAGGCCGTTGTGTACGTGGACAAGCACTGTCGGTCTGGCACTGCCCTGCTCAATGCCTGACAGATACCTTGGACATGGCAGGGCAGGTCCCCAGTTGGCGAGCAGAATCCTACAGGTGCAGGTGGAAGGATTGAGGCAGAAACAGGATGTCCTCCTCCCCCATGAATGGCAGTAGAGGCCACAACACCAGACTGTATCAACCTGGTCTGAGGTTACTACCTGGAGCAGTGCAATCTCAGCTATCTGGATGAATGCCCATCAGTGTACGAAGATGGTCCAACCTGGCACTGTGAATGGCACCTTCTTCTCTCCAATACCTAACACTCACTTCATCTTTGCTACTGCACCCACCTTCCACCAAGGTTCATGTTCTACCTCCCTCACTATTTCCTGCAACATATGCCCCACTCACCCTCACCAACCCCGACCTCCAGCAACGCTAACATGGCATGCCTCTGCATTGTCTTCTCTTTTGCTCAAGACAACTCTCCATCCGCACTAAAATTAACGGTTGTGCCTTCCACTTGCAACTCCTTTAATACCTCTCTCTCCCTTTCTCTCTCTCTCTCATTCAGCCCAGTAAACAGCCCAGAATAGGGGAGGCAGAGTCCAGATGAGCGTAGGGTTAACTGACATTTGGCTCCTTCCATTATGAGGAGAAGATCCTGACTCTGACAATCCAAATGGCTAACTGACCATACCCAAACTGGTATCAGAAGTTGTCCTGCTAACAACCCCTTGAGTCTGAGTCCCCCTTGACTTGATTGAAGGCTACTGATTATGATGGCAAGTTTCCTGGCTTTGTGCCTGAGCTAAATGGCACAGCAATATAGCAGAGCCTGGCATCTCTGGCTGAAGGACAAGATGCAAAAATGCAAGGCAAGGCAGTGATACCGTGCACGTCAAAGCAGACTCAATGTGGATCGAGCACCAAGAGAACAAGTGGAGAGCAGGCCAGGAATGCAGCCTGGTCCAGTCCATAAGCTAGGCGCATGTCCCTGAGTGCACAGTAAACTTGCTGCAGCACTATAATGATAGTTGTTGGTGTGCCTTGAGGTGCAGCATTGAAGTGCAGATATGTCCTGTAAGTGAATTGGAAAAATGCCATGAGGGTTCTCCAAGGCTGGCACATGTCGGATGCCAATGTCTATGAGTGTGGCGTGCATTTGATTGGTGCCTGGTGTGTGACATAGAGGTTCTTTGGAGCAAATGACAAGCTGAAGTTGCTACATACAGGCTCCAGCTTCCGCATTGAGAATTCTCAATGTCTAGTTTGCTTGTGGCTAGAGGCATGATAGAAGGCTGCCTATTAATGAAGTGAGATCTGCATTTAATAGGGTCATTAACAAGCAATAATTTCCCCTCAATAGGCAACTTGCCACTACCTAGTGAGAATTTTGCCTCAACGCCTGGATCTTTGTTAAAAGATGCAGCCAGTTGTCGCTGGACTACTTGTATGATTTTGACAGGTTTCTAAGATTTTGCCCATGTGCTTCTGCTGAGAAGGGATAAAACTTCAAGAAATTTATGACACCAGAGCATTCATGCATCCTATACCTCATACCAGGGATAGATTACCTGGCCAGCCAGAAAAATCTTAAATGAAAGCAAAATTCTGGAAATCTGAAATTAAAACAGGATGCTGGAGAACCTAGGCTGGTCTGGCAGTATCTGTGGACAGAGAAAGAAATAAAGTTAACGTTTTGAGTTGGATACTACTGTTCTTCAGAAAAACCTTAGATTGTATGCTACTTTCTGCCTTTTAAATGTATTGTTATTTAGCAAAAGAAGTGTAGATAAAATAGAATTAACTCAACTATTTACGTATATTACATCTTTAAAGATTTTGAAATGCATGTAGATATAAAATCCCGTTAATTGCCAAAACAAACTCCTTTACAGATTCCAAAAAAAGCCCTTGGACAGTACTCACAACAGAGAAAAGCTTATTTTTCTAACACATTGATAGGCTTAATTTAACTGTGACTTTAACTCCCAGTTTGATAAATTTGATAACCTTTTCTCAGAGCACTCATACACATGAATTTAAACATTCTCAGTTTCTTCAACATTTTATGGCAACACTTCTGGTCTGAGACTACCGTAAACTCCTAACTTTAAGTTCCGAAGAAGGGTCACTAGACCTGATTTCCCTTCACAGATGTTGTCAGACCTGCTGAATGTTTCCGGAAATTTCTGGTTTTGTTTCCGGTAACCTCATTTCTACTGTCTTCTCCCCTTCTCAGGATCAGTACTTTATATGTCCATCTTCGTCCATGGCTTCTGCAGAACTGTTCCAAGAATTAAAATTGAAACAAAATTACTTTTACCTGATATAACAAGGTGTAGAGCTGGATGAACACAGCAGGCCAAGCAGCATCAGAGGAGCAGGAAAGCTGACGTTTCGGGCCTAGACCCTTCTTCAGAAA
>JAHRHZ010000091.1:1369044-1387175 GCA_024137785.1 Ginglymostoma cirratum
CTGAAGAAGGGTCTAGGCCCGAAACGTCAGCTTTCCTGCTCCTCTGACGCTGCTTGGCCTGCTGTGTTCATCCAGCTCTACACCTGTTATCTCAGGTTCTCCAGCATCTGCAGTTCCTACTATCTCTGAAATGCTTTTGCCTGAAGCTTTGATATTTCTTGTAAGCTTAGGATAAATCCTAGATCTTTTTAACAGAACCCTTTGTGTGCAATTTTTCACCTTGGCTAGCAGCTAAGGCTGCTAAAGTAAATATTGGCTCCAAAAACTACTTCCTCAAGGTTCAAAAATCCAAACTTAAAATAAATGATATTAAAAGTATATATAAATAATGTGGTCTATATCACACAGAATCTTTCCAAAATTGTATTGGCAGTTCAGTAATCATACAGTAAATCCTTTGTATCTGCAAATCACGAATCGTGAATTCGTCTATCCATGCTAAAAAATAAGTAACAACAAATTCAACATCCACAGGCAAAACTCTTGTATCTGTGATTTTTAACCTTTTTTTAAATCTACCTTTAAACGAGCTCTGCACTTGTGACTTCCATCATTTACGGGAGTTCTCAGGTTCCCCTTGCGGTTATGGAACATGACTGCACGTCTCTATATTAGAGCCTCATGAGACATGAATATGTGCTGGACCAATGAATGCTTTCTTAACGGGAAGGAAAAGATCTTCTGAAACATGTTGAACATTTATGGTCTGCCACATTCTCTAAACAACAACTTGTGTAATGATTAACTGAGTGTGCTTTTAAACCAGATTGGAGACTAAACGAGTCTTTGGTATTAAAGAACTTTCCACTAGAGTTCTTGAGCAAAAGTTTACCATTAAGGCTTGTAATATATATACATATATATTTGGATGTAGTATTGTATGCTATTCTGAGAAATTGTTATTTTGACCCAACTGTGAAAAGACCCAATTGGACATTTCTCCAGTGTGGAGCTAGAGATGCACAGCATGCCAGGCAGCATTAGAGGAACAGGAAAGCTGACGTTTAGGGTCGGGACCCTTTCTGTTTTTGGTTTAAGTCAATTTAGTCTGCCTTCAAAGTGATGATTGTGTATATGGAGTAAATAAATGTCTCCAGTTTAACTAGTGCTGGTGAGTTGAACGCTTGTTGACCATATGGACATTATTATATGTAACAACTGGCCTAGGTTCCTTTCTAGAACTATGTGGGCGAAAGGCAGACAGCAGTTGTAAGCAATTCAATAAAATGCACAAACATGATCCCATTTATTGTTTTCAGTTGTGTTGTTCCCCATTTGCCAGAAATTTTCCTCAGTAGTATCACTGCTCAACTCTCTTAATGACTTGCCTACTAAAGTTGCAGGAAATTGATTAAGTCACATCCATTATTCCTGCTTTTAAAGCAACTTCAACAAAAGTTTAGGCTTTTCTTTCATTTTGGTATTTTGAATTCAAAAATAAATTTGAGATGCTTTCACTTTTTTCTTTATTGCAAGAATATACTTTATTGGTTAAAAAAATCTCTAGGTATGTTCAAAGGATCCTAAGACAGTTCTGTATAGTCTTTGCAGTAAGAAAAAAAAAGTGTTTTTGACATTCCTCATAACATCCCTGTATGTTTTTTCTTTATTTGTTTGTGGGATGTGGGCATCACTGACCAGGCAGCATTTATTGCCCATTCCTAATACCCAGAGGGCAGCCAAGAGTCAACCACATTGCTGTGGGTCTGGAGTCACATCTAGGCCAGACCAGGTAAGGATGGCAATTTCCTTCCCTGAAGGGCATTCACTACCTTCCCTAAAGGTAGGTTTTCCCAACAATCAGCAATGGTTTCATGGTCATCATTTGATTCTCAATTCTGTATGTTTATTGAATTCAAATTCCAGCATCTGCCATGGCAGGATTTGAACCCAGGTCCCCCAGGTCTCTGGGTTAACAGTCCAGCGATAATACCACTAGGCCATCACCTGCCCCTGAAATAAAAGCATTTTCTCCTCATGCAGGAGACTATTTACGTTTGTTTTGAGGCAACAAGAGGGTGTGACAAGTAAACAGACCCTCATTATACTTTTCTGAAAGCCTCTAGATGGTTGACTTTCCGCACTGCACCTTTGGTGGCATCTGTTCCAAGCTTTAGTCCGCCCCTCAGCACGTAGTCCTGGACCTTGGAATTTGTAAGTCTGCAGCACTCTGTTGAAGTCAATCTTTACACTGGAAGACTAACAAGTTTTGGGCAGACTAAAGAGTATTTTGGTATGCATTCCAGGGTACAGACCACAGAGCACAGAGAGCTATGACATGGAGTTCATTGGGACAAACATCAACAAAAACCACTGCATCTCTCTCCAGAGATAGTAGGAACTGCAGATGCTGGAGTCAGGGATAAAACAGTGTGGAGCTGGAGGAGCACAGCAGGCCAGGCAGCATCAGAGGAGCAGGAAAGTTGATGTTTTGGGGTGTGACCATTCTGCATCTCTCTCCAGACCTTGTTTGCAAAGGCACATTCCAGAAGGAGATGTGTGACAGACTCTTCCCCCGACAGCCGCTTTGAAGGCAGCGTGCAGTGGCAGAGAGAGTTTGGGTGTACACGAAGGATCTGATGAGTAGTGCCCTTCTCACCTCTAGCCAAGCGATGTCTTGGTGCTTGTTGAAAAGTTCTGATGATGGGGTATTCTGCCAAGTGACTTTGACAGTCTTTGACAGGAAACCACCCAATAGGATCAAACCCTTCCTTTTCCAGCAAGGTCTTGAGGAATATAGTACGGTCAAAGGTATTTTTCTTTGTAAGCTTTTCCAAGAGGTGCAGGCGATATGGAATGGTCCAAGTACTTGGAGCGTTCAGTAGCAACGAGGCCAATCACATCCTTTGCAATACCGGGGACAGGTAGAAACTCAGTACATAGTGACACTTCATGTTTGCGTACTGAGGGTCTACACACAGCTTAATGCAGCCGTACGTGAAGGTGACCATCAAGATGAGGCTGATGTTGGTTACCTTCTTTGCCCACTTATCCAGAACTTTGTGAATCTTGACACTGTGAACACAGTCCATCTTTGACCTCCAGATGAAGTGGAAGACAGCATGGGTGACTGCAATGACACAGGTTGTGGGAATTGGCCGGACCTGCACCACATACAACAACACTGAGAGTGCCTCACACCTGCTGACCAGGTTTTTACCTGCAATGGGGAGGGAGCACTGCCCACATCTGCCCAGTTTCTGCCTCACCTTGCCGATATGCTCTTCCCACATTTTGACACACAGCCTAGCCCCTCCAAACCATATTCCCAGCACCTTCAGGTAATCTGACTTGGTAGTGAAGGGATAAAGTCTTGGTTATACTTTGACTGTTATCACAGATGGTTCCCTGATTGTGAGGGTAGGTTTTAGAGCTGGTAAGTGACTTCCTATAGCACTTCCCATTTTCTGATCAGACAGATTTTCTCAAAACCGGAAACTTTTTGACTTCTGGAGAGGCGGAAACACGGAAATCTCTGGCGACTCAGAATTCAGACATTAAGAGAGAAGATAACACAAATACAGACCATTTGGCGTAACTGGTTTATGGATCTAAGACAGCACAGCTTTCCAATTAATTTTAAATACATAAGTTATTTTGGTAACATTAACATTTTTAAATTTGAGCTTTGATGCCTGTCTTACTAGATTTTGTTGGAAGCTTGCATGTCTGTTTTTCCACCTTCTTGGTACAGTCTGTATCTGTTCAGGTTCAATTTGTAACTTATGATTGCAAAACTTTAGTTAACTGAGCACAGACGTTTGCATGGATTGCTGGGCTACTTTGAACTCAGTTTGTTGGGCGAAAATTGCAATAGAAACAGGATGGGGTAGTATTTAATGAATAACAAGACACTGGTTAGCTCAAAGGAACAGAAGGATTCTGGAGTAATCATTCACGGATCTGTGATGTTGGCAGAGCACTTGAATAAGATAGTTAAGAAGGCATAGGGGACACTTGCTTTCATCAGTCATGAAGTAGAATGTAGGAGCAAAGAGGTAATGTTGGAATTGTACAGAGTGTTGATTAGGCCACAGCTGAAGCACTGTCTGCAGTTCTGGTCACCTCACTACAGGAAGGATGTGATAACATTAGAGGGGCTACAGTGGAAGTTCATCAGGATGTTGCCTGGGATGGAGAAATTGACCAATAACCAGAGACTGGATTGTTGTCTTTAGAGCAGAGAAGGCTGAGGTGGTCATGATTGAGTTGTATAAGATTTTGAGGGGTATGGACAGGATGAGTAGGAAGCAGCTATTCCTCTTGGTTGAAAGGTCAGATATGAGAGAGCATAATTTTAGGGTAAAATGTAGGAGATCAGAGAGGATTTGACAAAAGAAAATTTTTTCACTCAGAGGAGGATAGAAATATGGAATACTCTGCCTGCTAAAGTACTGGAGTTCGGAAACCTTACAATTTTTAAAAAATATTTGGATGAGTCTTGAAATATCATAGCATTCAAAGATTTGGGACAAGTACAGGAAATTAGGATTAGTGTGTCTCTAGGTGTAGTTATTTTTGGTGCACACTGGATAGGCAAAAGGACTTTTCCTGCGCTCTGTGACTCTATGACTATGACTCCGTGACTAAAATGGGACAGTGGTGGTTCTAAAATTAGCGTGTTACACACCATTCATCCCCACTTTGACCAGTGCAGTTCTAAGGGACCCAGGTAGCCATCTGAATTAGGCAGGAGACTCATTAAATGATGCAATGTCATATTAAATTGAATTATGTTAGTTGCTGATGCTACCTCCTTGTCCTTGCATTGATGTGCTGGGGTCTGCTGTTAATGAGGATGTCAATGTCAATGTCAATGATGCTCATGGAGTCTTCTTCTCCCATTATCTGTTTAATTGTCCATCACCATTCACTACTGGGAGTAGCAAGTCTACAGAACTTTAATTTTATCTCTTTATTGTGGGATTGCTTTACACTGTCTAAAGCCTATTGCTTCCACTGTTTATCATGCTGTAGTGGTGTGTTGTATCTTCACTATGTTGGTAGCTCAATTTTAGGTGGATCTGGCTTTGCTACTGGCATATTTTTCTACATTCCTCACTGAATTATGGTTGATCTTCTGGTTTGCTATTAATTCAGTGATACGTCAGGTCATAAGTTCACAGATTTGGATGGAATAAAACTCTGTGTGGCAAAAAAAAGAGTGCAGGTAGGGCACACAGAATTTACTCATGATGAAACATATTTGCATAAATACTAGATAAAGTTTTATGGCATTACATACATGGAGTCAAGACCATTAAGACTCTTTTTGTTATAGGGATTGAGGTATAGTGGGTTAGCATACAAAGCCATAATTGAACGTCAATTTTAAAGGTTCCCATGCAGACCTTTTTATATACTTATTTAGATAGAAAATGTCAAAAAAATGTGTATACAGGAGGCCTGAATGATGTGGAACGTGTTGAGAAATGAGGCAAAACTATGTGAGAAATCTAGTGAGGCCTATCTTAATGGCAGGAGCAACTCGCTGCAACTTACAACTAAGTTCTGACATTGAGTCAAAATTCTCACTGGATAGCAGTACGTTAACAGCGAAAAGAGAAAATTGCTTGTTCACGACCTTATTAGCAGTAGATCTCAACTTATTAATATGCAGTTTCCTCTCCTACTACCTGTCATGAACAAACTAGAGGCAGAGAATTCTCAATGTGGAAGTGAGAGTTGGTGGTTGGCGACTTCATCTCATTGCTGGTTGTGAGAATCCTCCATGTTGAACACCAGCATCTCAGGGCACAATCCACAAGCACCAGATACACACATTGCTCATCCACAACCATTAACATCTGATAATCACCATCTCCTGAGGATCCTCATGATATGTCCTGACCCACTTACAGCAGAGGCGATGGCCTAGTGGTATTATTGCTGGACTGTTAATCCAGAGTTCCAGATAACATTCTGAGGACACGGGTTCGAATCCTGCCACTGTAGATGGTGGAATTTGAATTCAATAAAATATCTGGGATTAAGAATCTAATGGTGACCATGAATCCATTGTCAATTGTCAGGAAAAACCCATCTTGTTCACTAATGTCCTTTAGGGAAGGAAACTGTCATCCTTACCTGGTCTGGCCTACATGTGACTCCAGACCAACAGCAATGTGGTTGACTCTGAACTGCCCCCTGGGCAATAAATGCTGCCTGGCCAGAGATGCCCTCTTCCCAAAAATGAATAAAGAAACTTAGGAAGCATAGACTTGTATTTCACCAGCAATTAGCATTTGGAAAGACACTTTGTTTATAGGGTTAGGCACCCAACCCACAGATTGGACTGGGCTGCATCTCAGAGCTGCTCATTTGCTCACTTTGCACTGACCTAGGTGCTCGCAGAACATCTACCTTGTACTTGCTTTGCCCATTAGTGTGGTTGCACAGCCAGGCAGCTTGCCCTGCTGGGTCAGCAGTCCTCAATCAATGAGGCGTACATGTTGCTGAGCAGCATGCTATGTCAGTCTCACACCAGCCCCATGTACTAGCAGTGTATGCGGCAAACTCACTGTGCAGGCAGCCATGTCTCAGAGACTTAGGGAGCAGTCCTCAGCAAAATACATGGAAGCACCTGTCAGTCCGGGAGCTTGGGTTACTGTAAGTCAAGAGCAGTCTCCAGAGGACTGGCCGCACTCAGGCATGCAATTGGGTGTTCTTGGTCACTAGTTCTGCGCCCCTGTAACTTGGGAGTGGGACGTCCTGAGGGTGCAGTTTTTAAAAAAAATCACTATAATAAAAGCATTTGTATAAATATACCTTGCACATTGAATTTTTCGAACTGACGTGAGCAATTCATTTGGATAGGGTTTTAAACTAAATAGAGGGAGGAAGCAAGTGGGTTCACTTGCATGGAAAATTATGGAAGGTGAGGGGCTCAGCGGAGGTTATTAAAGTTTCTAGATCAAGTGATAGGACAGACAGTATGGAAAGGGTCAGGAATCTAACTTCAGGCACAGCAGATAAGGGGACAAATATGAAAAGGGGGGCAGCCAATGCAGAACTGAGAGTGTTGTACTTAAATGTATGGAGCATGTGAAACATGGTAAAGAGCTTGTGGTGAGTTTTGGTATTAGTGGGTGTAATGTTGTGGCTATCACTGAGATGTGGCTGCAAGGGGATCAGGGCTGGGAACTAAATATCTAAGGATACACGTCTGATGAAAAGGACAGGTGGATGAGCAGAGGGAGTAAGAAGTGAAAGTAAATCAATAGCAAGAAGTGATTTTGAGCTGGAAGGCATGGACTCTGTGTGGCCAGAGTTGAGGAACTGCAAAGGAGAAAAAGACTCTAATGGGAGTTGGGTACAGACGTCCAAGGATGTGAGGAAGAAAATAGACGAGGTGATAGAAAAGGCACTTAAGAAAGGCACTATTACAATAATCATGGGGGATTTCAGTTTGCAAGTGGATAGGGAAAATCAGGTTTGTAGCAGATCCCAAGGAAAGGAATTTGTGGAGTGTCTGTGAGATAGCTTTTTTTTGGAGCAGTTTGTGGTAGGACTCACTATGGAAGAAGCAATTCTAGATTTGGTAATGCGTAATAAGGCAGACTTGATTAGGGACCGTAAGGTTATGAAGCCCCAAGGGGTCAATGACCATAATATGATAGAATTTGCTCTTCAGTTTGAAAGGGAGAAGCTGGATTTAGATGTAATAGTATTATAATTGAGTAAAGGTATCTACAAGGACATGAGGGGGAACTGGCTAGTGTTGATTGGAAGGGGAGCCTAGCAGGGAAGACAATGCTGGAGCAGCAATGGCTGGATTTTCTGGGGTAATTGGAAAGGCACGGTAGAAGTTCATCCTGATGAGAAAGAAACATACAAAGGGGAGGATGGGGTAACCATGACTGACAAGGGAAGTCAGGTACAGCATAAAAGCAAAAGGAAAAGCATACAATATGATGAAGATTAGTGGGAAGCCAGAAGATTGGGAAGCCTTTAAAATTCAGTGGAGGACAACTAAAAAAGCAATATGGGGGGAGAAGGTGAAATAGTCAGCTAGCTAGTAATATAAAAGAAGATTGCAGGAGTTGTTTTAAAAAATGAGGCTGGAGAAGCAGTAATGGGGAACAAAGAAATGGCAGATGAACTGAATAGATATTTTGCATCAGTTTTCACTGTGGAAGATACCAGCAGTGTTCCAAAATTTTAATAGAGTCCGAAGGGAGATGTGAGTATGGTGGCTGTCACGAACATGAAGTTGCTGGGGAAGCTGAAAGATTTGAAGGTGGATAAATTACCCAGACCAGATGGACTACACCTCAGAGTTCTGGAGGAGATAGCGGAGGTGATTGTGGAGTCATTGCTGGTGATCTTTCAAGAATTACTGGAGTCAGGGAGGGTCCCAGAGGACTGGAAAATAGCTAATATAACACACATGTTTAGGAAGAGAGGCAGGCAGAAGATAGGAAACTATAGACTGGTTAGCCTGACTGCGAGTGTTGATAAGATTATTAAGGACAAGATTGCGAAGTACTTGGGAGTGCAATGGTAAAATAGGGTTGAGTCATTACAGCTTCATCAAAGGGAGGTCATGCTTGTTAAATCTGTTAGAATTCTTTGAGCAGGTAATGAGTAAGTTAGACAAAGGAGAACTAGTGGACAATGATCTATTTGGATTTCCACCTTTGACAAGGGCATACAGGAAACTACTATGTAAGACAAGAGCCCATGGTGTTAGGGGCAAGGTACTGGTATCGATAGAGGATTGGCTCACTGGCAGAAGGCAGACAATAGGAATAAGGGGGTTGTTTTCAGGAAGGCAGCCAATGACCTGGTGGAGTTCTGCAGGGGTCAGTGTTAGAATCACATTATACATTAATGATCCGTATGAAGGAACTGAGGGCAGATGAAACAAAGATAGGTGGAGGAGTAGGTAGTGTTCAGGAAGTGGGAAGGCTGCAGAAGGACTTGGACAGATGAGGAGAGTTGACAAAGAAGTGGCAGATAGAATACAATGTGGGAAAGTGTGAAGTTATGCACTTAGGTAGGAAGAATAGAGGCGTAGACTATTTTCTAAATGAGGAAAGGCTGAAGCATAAAGGCATTTAGGAGTCCTAGTTCAGGATTCTCTTAAGGTTAACACGCAGATTCAGTTGGCTGTATGGAACACAGATACAATGCTTCCGTTCTCTTCAAGAGAGCTTGAATACAAAAACAGGGATGTACTGCTGGGGCAGTGTCAAGCTCTGGTCAGACCTCATTGGAATATTGTTAGCAGTTGTGGGCCACATATCTATGAAAGGATGTGCTTTTCTTGGCGGGGTCTGGGGAGATTTACAAGAATGATCCAGTGGATGAAGAGCTTGCCATTAGAGGAGTTAAGGACTCTGGGTATGTACTTGATGGAACTTAGAAGAACGAGGAGGGATCTTTTTGAAACTGAGAGGCCTGGATGGAGTGGACGTGGAGAAGATGTTTCCACTAGTGGGAGAGATTAGGACCCAAAGGCATGGCCTCAGAGTGAAGCACAACCCTTTAGAACTGAGATTAGGAGGAATTTCATTCAGCCAGAGGCTGGTGACTCTGTGGAACTCATTGCTGCAGGATGCTATGGATGCCAAGTAATTGAGTATTTAAGGCAGACAGGAACTTGATTAGTATGAGATTCAAGAGTTATGGGAGAAGGCATGAGAAAAGGGTTGCAAAACGTATCAGCCATGATTAAATGGTGTAGCAGTCTTGATGGACAGAATGGCCTAATTTTGCTCTGATATCTTATGATCTTAGTGAAGTGACTGTTTTATCATTGTCATGGGTACGTTCCCCGAAACTATGGGATTATTTCACAAAATAATTTAAAGCAGCATCTTTGAGGAAAAGATTTTCATATAATTTGATTTACCAAATTGCTAAGCTTTTTGCATTTCTGATATTTTTTTCTCCACTTAAACTCGGGTGCTCTAAAATAGTTGTTGAAGCATCGGAATGAAGGATTTATGAACAGGAATAGGCCACTTAGCTCTTTGAATTCACTCCGCCCAGATAGATAACATAAATGGAGAGATAATGAAATACAAAAATGTTCTTGAAAGTACTAAAATATTCCTCTCAACTGAGATAAACATATTCTGCTTCAATGATTTGCTCAAGCAGTGTTTTAAAGCAAGGTGTGATCCTCTCCAAATATTGACAATTCTATAAAGTCCTGTCTTATCATCTGAAAGGCAGTGTCAACTAGTGAGTGGAAAACAGTATTATTCTTGCAGACTATTTTCATGTTATTTGGTAGACCCCATGCTCCTATTAATGGAAATTGAGGATTTGTTGTTTTATAAGAATTAGACATTTTGTGATTAATAAGATATTAAGGTACAATATTGAAATAATACAATTAATGGAATTGCTTTGGAAATTGTGGTAACACCATGCTTTGTAGCTGTAGCTGTTTATCAATAAAGTGATGATTGGGCTAAGTGAATGTGAATAAAGTTTTGTTTTGCAAAATAGACTAGTACACATAATGCATTGAATAATGTGTAGAAAATGCTATGCAAAGTATTTTGTATAATGTGCTTAAAGATTGAACATAATTTATTTGGCCCCAATATTTTCAGGGTTGGAGTGCAGACATGTGCCCCATTTTTAAACTTCATTTTCAATCTGGCAGTCAACTGGAGAGCCAGGAAAACTCAGCTATTGGATGGGAAATCCAGCATTTTGGAATTTAGGAATGATCTCTGGTGATTGAAAACACTGCAGGGTGTTGGGCATTCGCAAATAGTGAACTTGACCCAACAGTCTGGATGTGGTGCAATTCAAAACATTTCAGATTGTGGGGGAAGTAGCTAGTATATGGTTTGAGGGAATTGACAATCACAGGTTTGTGAGGAAACCTTGTGGTTTGATGATAGTGTAGTCAGCTAAGTAATTGTCTGCGGTCAGGGATGGAGGGGGAATTTGGTAGGTGGGTTTTGTCGTGGGTCTGGGGTCAGTAACCGAGAGGGAGGGTGGACCAGGAATCTCTGTGAGTTTGGAGGGAAGGTGCAACCAGCAATGGCAAAAAAGTTGTTTGAGGTTTAGATGGAATGCACTTCTGCTCCTTTTGGCCCACAGAACTGCTGTTTAAAAAAAGCTTATAGATCCAGTTGTTTCCACCTCCCTTTAGCTATAGCCTTCACAAACCCTGGAAACGCCAGGCAACCAGCAATACATTTCAAATGGTTACCAAACTTTTTGTAACAGTCTTATGTCAATATTATAATCTTGAATATCACATTCCTGAACCTGTTTGTGCATGGATGTGCACCATGGTGTCAAGAGATTGAATTTAAATCGTGCTGTTTGTAAAATTTTCAAAGTTTCAAGGCTATAATTTCTTTAGCAATGCAAAAAAAATGTATTTTACCCTTTTTAATTTGTAAAAGTAGTAGTTTACGCATTAATTTGTATGGAATGCTGTACAAAAACAAACTACAGAAAATAAAACAAGAACCATGCATCCCAAACTACGTGTAAATATTGTATTGATATTAGACAACACTTCTGCAATGTAAGAGATAATAAAAATAACCTTTCTCAATTTCTTAACTATGAAGGTTCACTGTTTCTGTGCTTTTGACAGCGCAAGGAGACTTCTGTGTAAATCCCTCTGCTCAACTCCAGGACAATCAAGATGGTAAATAAAGGACGAACAATGATGAAGCAAGTTATAGTATATTTTTGGAGTCCAATAGACCATCCATCCAACTATGTTTTACGTATATTTATAGCTATATTTTATACTCCTTACAGTAGAAACTGTGACCTTTTTTGACAGGTGAAGTGTAGCTATACATGCCTCACAGAACCAATGCGTTACCATGACAATGAACTCTTCCTGGGCAATCGCACCACCAGCCTCAATTTTAGTTGCTTTTATATTGGAAAAATTATATGTTTGAAAGTGTCCAAGTAAGTGCCTTGCTCAAAGAATGAGCGTAAGAACTGTCTTATATTTAGCCTAATTCCCTTGAATTCTCTTAATGTTATTTAAAGACATTGGCCTGGATCATCTGTGAAGTGGCAATTGTTGTTGGATTGCTGCTCTGCTCAAACATTTCCATGCCTTGCCTCTGCCGTCCATTTCATGCCATGGGATGGCAAGGTTGTTGCTTATTTGGTGGGAGGCTAAGGCAGGAGAGATCCTAGAGGACACTTTTGCAACTCTTGGCTCACAGTGAAATCCCTAAACAAATCAGATACTTTAACGTAACAGAGCATCTCTCAGACACCAAATCAAAACACCTTAGATGTTGGAATTATGTGGAAAAAAAACAAACAATTGGACAAAGAAACTCAGCAGGTTAGGCAGCATCTGTGGAAAGGAACAGGGTTGACATTTTAGGGTGAGGAGTTCTGATGAATTGTCATTGACCTGAGATGTTAGCTCTGTTTCTCTCCACAGATTCTGCTTGACCTGCTTTGAGCCTCTTTCTGACCCTGATTCAGCCTGTTGTAGTTTCACTGATATATTCACTGTTGTGTATGTCTGAGTTCCATGATCTCAGCATACAGTCACTTTCTATTCTGGGTGAAATGATTGACTGTTAGCTATTAAGAATTAGTATCCTGCTAGCCCCATTTGCATTGTGTATGCTTGATGCTGCTGAAAACCCAGCAGTTCAATAGTGATAGAAAGGAATACAAACTGAAAGAACTTAAAAGAACTGAAAAGAGGTTAGATAGACCTTAGGATTAGTTTGGCACAACATTGTGGGCCGAAGGGCCTGTACTGTGCTGCACTGTTCTATGTTCTATGTTCTATGTTCTATGTTCTATGTTCTAATTGCAGATGCAGTAAATCAGAAACAAAACAGAAATAGCTGGAAAAGCTCAGCAGGTCTGGCAGCAACTGTGGAGGGAAATCAATTCGGGTCGTGTGACTCTTCCTCAGAATGTGATAGAAGTGAGTTCTTCAAAGTGTAGTGGGAATCTCATAACCACAGTTTTAATCCCCAAGCTGATCCATAGGTTACGGTGGGTGGAGTTATTGTACAGCTTCTAGGTAGCCTTTCTAGATATATTTTGAAGAGTAACTGCCTGTGCATTCTCAAGTTTCTCTGATATCCAGCCCTACTTCACCTTGAGCTGAGATACAAACCTCACATCCTCCTCTTCACAAAAAACTGTCCCCTTAACGGTGTAACACTTCTTATCTCAGCCCAGCTGAATCCTCGTTCATGCTTTTATTATGTCCAGACTCAAATATTTCAATTTTGTTCTGGTCTGGCTTGCACCGTCCATCTGATGGAGAACAAAAAAAGCTCATGTAGGACAATTTGGAATGATCCTATCATAAAATAGCAAAAGGATTTGACTCTTTTTCCCAGCAATACCCTTTGCAGATATTGAACCTCAGTGAAGTATCAGTCCTCTCCTTCACTTTAAGATTTCTTACTCAACTGACAATGTCATAAGCAGTGCCCTTCCTGTGAATTTTATCAGAAGATGGGAGGTGATAGCCTTATGGTTTTGTCACTGGGCTAATGATCCAGAGACCCAGGTAATGTTGTGAGGCACAAATACAGAACATGCTGGAGAAATACAGCAGGTCTAGCAGCATCTACGGAGAGAGAAACAGAGTTAATGTTTTGAGTCTGGCACGAATTCGCTTTAGAACTGAAAGGCGTTGGAGAATAGGTTCTTTGTTCTACTTTTGACAGAAGCAGAGGAGGAGCAAGAGACCAGATGATGTAGAGGCTCAGTGCAGAGACAAAGGGGTTGTTAATAGTGGAGTGTGAGAAAAAAAGATGCAGGAAATGTGTAAGTTAAGGTAAGGGAGATAATTGGTTCTTTCTACTAAATGTAAGGTAAACAAGACACAATCATGAAATGCCTTCCATGGAAGAAAAATTAGGAACACACATAATGTAATCAGTTTTGTTTCAGATTTCCAGCATCCTCAGTTCTTTAGTTTCTTTGTATAATTTGGGTCAGTGTCTGAAGTTATTGAATTCAATGTTGAGACCTTGAGACTGAAAAGTGTCTAAATTGGAAATAAAGTGTTGTTCCTTGGGTTTGTGTCATGATTCATGCTGACAACAAAATCATTGTTGATTGCTGTAAGAACCCATATGGTTCAATAATGTCCCTTAGGGAAGGAACTGCTGTCCTTAGCTGGTCTGGCCTATATGTGACTCCAAATGCACAATGGGGTGGCTGACTCTTAACTGTCCTCTGAAATGGCCCTAACAAGCCATTCAGTTCATTCTGAAAGGAGAGAAGCAATGAAATTGGATGGACCACCAGGCATCAACTAACAAACTAGAAATGACATTGTCTAACAGCTCTGTTGACGCTTCAGAGTCCTCCTGTCTAACATAGGGGGTCGAACACCAAAACTGTCACCCAGACTAGTTAAGCAACAATCTGACATAGTGGATATACACAGTATCACACCTTGCACACAGCATCCAGATAATACCATCACCATCCTTGGTATGTCCTGCTACAATGTCCTGAGCAGAGGAGGCATCACAGTGGTATACAGTCAGGTGGAGCTGCCTTGGGAGTCCTCAACATTGACTCTGGACTTAAAGTCTCTAGGTGCATTTGACTCCATTTAGGCTGCTAAGCAGCCCTTGTACTAGTATGAATCTTTTATTTTGAATTGAATCTGCTTCTGGTCTCTCCATCTGTCTATCTCTTGTTTGTAAATCTTAATTTAGTAAACACTTCAATCACTCGCTCGCCAGGTAGCCTGTCTAGTCACTTAACTTGACTCACATGACTTCTTGGAAACGCTGTTTTGATTCGCTGCTTCTCACCTCTAGAAAAACAAGACACCTTCACAGAACTGAAAGCCTAGAACCCCCTTACCTCTACTTTAGAATCCAAGTTACCAAATAATGATAATATATCATAAATCCTTGGTACATGTTGAACTACATTCGTGCCTGGTTGAGCAATGACTCAAATTTTAAAATCTTATCCTCCTGTCCAAATCCTTCAATGGCTTCTAAAGCTTCCCCTCGCCATTGGAATTTTCTTCCCTATTTGTATTCCTTTTAAAACTCTCCATTAATGTTTGATAAACATTTAATCACATGTCTAAATATACTGTTCTTTGGATCAGTGTTAATACTTGCTTCATTCTGATTGCACACCTGTGAAACAACTTGCAATGTTTTCATGTTGTAAAGGTGCAATATTAAAACAAGTTGTTGAAAATATTAGGCTGAAACTATTAGAGAATTGTTAGGCTGAAAGGATCTTACGGCATCTTTAAGGACTGATGAAAATAATTACAAGAAGACGCGCGCACTTATATATATGGTTAATTTATTGACTTAACCTACTATATATGTATACCCACACTTACAAACAAACAAACTTACATTGCTTTATACATATGCAAACTAATGAGTCTCACTGTCTTGTCTTTATGCCGGGGACTTTGGACGGTTGGCACTTGGAGTTCTATCTCAGATTCTATGGCAGCAATTTCACAAACTCCCGTATGAATGTAGAAGTCCATAGCTCTGGTCTCACGAGCTCAGTCTGATGAGGAAAGTCCAACAAGCAGGACAAATTCCCTGATATTAATACTATTCTGGTTATCTGCCGTAACCTCATTTTGTAGGACTTCCAGTACTTTTCCAGACATTCCATTGTGCAGAAAACAAGTTGAAAACATCTCCAGGTCGCTCAGTGTTAACTACATAAAAGAATGCTTCCCACAGATAATCAAGGTTACACAGTTAGCTCCCAGCTAAAACGGGCTTTTTTTTAACACTAGGCCTATGTTTATGTAATTTTCCACTTTCTTCAACTTCTTGTTGTCATGCCTAGTTAACCCTTAACCATTAACCATTAATGGTCTGGTTAGAGAAATAACTTTTAAGCCCAACCCCACATTGGGGTAGTGCAGGTAGAGATAATGTAGATTTTTTTTCTCATGGAAGGTCACGAGCCTTTGAAACTTTCTTCCTCAAAAGGCAATGCAAACGGAGCCTTTGAATATTTTTAAGGCAGAGGTAGATCGATTCTTGATAACCAAAGAGGTGAAACGTTATATGAGGTAGGCCAGAATATGGTAAAATCAGATCAGTCATGATCTTATTGATTGCTGGAGCTGTCTCAAAGGGACGACTGACCTACTGCTGCTTCTACTTCGTGTGTATGTTTGTTTGCATGTTCATACATAGCAGTTGTTTGCAGGCAATATTTTTGTGTCTAGGTATTGTGTGTAGACTGCATAGATAGTTTTAAAACTCTCTTAGCTGCTGTCAATGTTTACTTCTTCAGAAACCATAACTGCTGTAGATTGAAACTGACTGTAAACTCCTGTTGAATGATGAAAAGTTTACTTATGATTGTACCAGTGACTTTCCTCCTAAAGGAATAACAGCCTCTCCAGCTTGATCAAATAGTTATGTGGCAAATGCTTCTGGTTAGCCAAACAACTGTAGAGATTGACATTTATAAAAAGAGGTGATATTTCATTGTCTGAAACAGTACAGAAATATGCTGTTCTGCCCAACTGATCAATTCTGACTTTTGTGCTGCACTCTGGCTCAGTGTGGCCCCTTTAAGATTGCCATACAACTATATGTCTGGGGATCTTAAAGGGGCCACGTGAAACCTGTTTATCCCCTGCATGGCATTTTCCCAATGGCTGTGCACCTGTGCAGACAATCAGATAAATATTGGTATTGAGCTGCAAAAAAAGTTCTTGGAGATGTGTTTAAAAGTTTGTCAAAGACGTTTTTCTGAGGGTTTTCAAAAGGGCTTTTGGAGAGGCTGAATAGGCTGGGGCTATTTTCCCTGGACCGTTGAGGGATGACTCGTAGAGGTTTACAAAATCATGAAGGACACGGATAGAGTGAATAGTCAAGGTCTTTTTCCTTGGCAGGGGTAGGGGAGACCAAAACTAGAGGGCATAGGTTTAAGGTGAGAGAGGAAAGATTTAAAAGGGACCTGAGGAGCAACTTTTTCATGTAGAGGGTGGTATGTGTATGGAATGAGCTGCCAGAGGAAGTGGTGGAGGCAGGTAAAACATTTAAAAGGCATCTGGATGGGTACATGAATGGGGAGAGTTTAGAGGGATATTGCCCAAATGCTGGCAAATGGGACTAGATTTATTTGGATATCTGGTTGGTGTGGATGAGTTGGACCAAAGGGTCTGTTTCCATGCTGTATAACTCTATGATGAAAAAGAGGTCGAGGGATTGAGGGGGAAATTCCATTGTCTAGAAGCTAGTTGACTGAAACATGGCTATCAATGATGTGGCAAAGTACAAGAGATGAGATTGAAACATTTTGCAGTTGGAGGGAACATCAACTGGGCTGAATTTTCATCTGAGTGCAGAGGGTGCATATTACTGCGTGAATAGCAGTGTTTAGCTTTTTTTTGGGAGGAAATCTGATTTCCCTCTGAAGAGCCAACCCTGTGCCATGGTCCTCTGCCATTTTTGAGGGTCAGGCAGCTATGTCTGCTTCCTCCAGTGAGGTTGAGTTTTCCATATTAAATGGGGGACGAAAGTGGGATTTCCTCCTGCCCATCATTTTTAACAGGTGGTGCAGGGTTCTAGAAGTCCATTAAATCATACCCGTTTTTAGAACTGGTGACGAAGATGTAACGCAGACTAAGGAGTCAGGAATAATCTGAAAAGTAAGTATAAAATGTTTTCACACTTGCAAATGTCACTATTAGGTAACCATAATGTAGATGTGTTTCGAATGCAGTGATTAATTCAGCGTAGGGATCTGTCCTCCAATGATAATCTCATTCATTACTGTATTTTTGCAATGGTGAAATTATCATCATGCAGTGAGAAATGTGTCAATAAATATTTTTGTATTGCGATGTAAACATGATAATAAATCTGACTGATTTTTTTAAAAAGTCTGCACTTGATGTTTCAAAACAAAACCTGAAGGAACTGTCCATTGACTGCTAGCTCTGTGCTCTGTATGTCTCTGCACTGCCACTCCTCCTGCAATGACTTGCTTCTTACAAGCTGCTGGATAAGATGACTGTCTTGTCCTGGACAAAGTTGCACGTGACAAAAATACAATTGTTAGCTTGCAAAACAAGCTCCCGAAGGACAAGGTGTAAAGCTGGATGAACACAGCAGGCCAAGCAGCATCAGAGGAGCAGAAAGGCTGACATTTCGGGCCTAGACCCTTCTTCAGAA
>JAHRHZ010000091.1:1387575-1397699 GCA_024137785.1 Ginglymostoma cirratum
TCTAGGCCCGAAATGTCAGCCTTCCTGCTCCTCTGATGCTGCTTGACCTGCTGTGTTCATCCAGCTCTACATCTTGTTATCTCAGATTCTCTAGCATCTGCAGTTCCTACTATCCCGAAGGACAATGTAGTCCATTATTTCCCACCAAGTCCTCAACTATATTCAACTGTGACTAAATTTGATCTAAGTGGCCCATTCTTTTATCACCAGTTCGCATTTTACATTTGAAATTGGTCAGGATTGGGAAATAGATTTTTGATTCAAACTTTTGCTGAAACACTAACTGTGGCAAAAGCTGAAATTTTGAACCTGATGGCCGTCATTGCTGCACAAAAATTCTGACAAGCTTATGAAAACATACTCTGAGGTGATTCAGGAATACAGGTTTGACTGGTGAAATTCAGTATTGTAACAATGGGATTGAAACAGGAATTAAAAGAGAAAACAGGATTACTATCAAGCGCAATCCTTGTGTTTTATCAGCACTTTAAATAAAATCTGGCATGAATGTGTATTCTAAGGATTGTGAACAACAATTAACACAATTAAAATGGAATAACCATAACATGAAACAAACAAAAGGCAAATTACGTACTTTTAATGCCTCATTTTCCATTTGGGGACCCTGCAGCCCTCTGGACTCAATATAGAGTTCAATAATTTTAGGGCCTAAACTTTCCCATGTCCTAGTCCCCTAACCTACACACCAGACCTTGTTATCACATAGCCTGCTGTTACACACTACCTATTGTTAGTCACTAACAGTCTCATTAACAGCTATTCACACTTCTAGACAGATTGTTATCAACTCCTTTGTCTGTCCAACTGCTCTTCTCTCTCTCTGCGGGCTTTTTCCTATCGTTTACTCCCTACCACATCCCGTGCCCTATTTTCTGCGTATAAACCAACGTTTTCCCAGCTGTTCTGAGGAAGGGTCACTGGACCCGAAACGTTAATTCTGTTTTCTCCTTCACAGATGCTGCCAGACCTGCTGAGCTTTTCCAGCTACTTTGTTTTTTTTCCAGATTTACAACATCTGCAGTTCTTTTGGTTTTTGCTTTTTATTGTAATTCCTTTTTGTTTTAGATAGTTCCAGCTGGCATGATTGATTAAAATCATAATCTGCTATTTCAAATAGTATTGTACTCATTTCCAATCAAAATGTTTCTAGGTCAAGAAATGAAAACTAAATACTTGTTACTTTACAGTTTGTAATTTGTGCTACTTCTAATAAATGGTAGATATTCACATGAGGTAGTAGGCAATTAATGTGATCATTGAAGGATTCATGCAGCCAAAGTCTTAGGATGTGAATAGAGGAAGGTAATCTTCAAGAGATACCCAGCCTTTTTTATTAGTTAAACATTCATTTCATTGGAATTGAAATGATTATTAAGAAAAAATACATTTATATGAATTATATGTTAATGCCAATTGATACCGTTTCCATGCACTTATTCCAAAATAATGAACACATAACAGTTGTGTTCCAACGTGCAGGCCAATTGTCTGGAAATTCTATATAATTGAAGATAATCATAGGAAATGGATTGGCCAGGTCTTTTATACCACCTGTCAATTATTTGTTTGCGACAGGAGTTTTCAGCAGCTTTTCTTTGTCTCCAATTATCGAAGTTGCCTTTATAGGAGATCAGAATTTCTTGCTGTCAGTATTTGCTGAGCTAAATCACTTTTACTGCAATATTGGGAAGATTGTAGATTTGAGCACATAATACAAGCAGATTGAGAAAGTCATGCACTGTCCCTGGTGATGTTTTTTCAGCTGAGATCTTAAACTGGGACAGTATTTGTGATATCCGGTAGACATTAAAAGGAGAGCATGTTTCACTGCTCTATTGGTCAATGTTCATCTTCCCTATTGCAGGGTGTTTGGGCATATATTGCATTCATCTTCCCTATTGCAGGGTGTTTGGGCATTTATTGCATTCCTGTTTATGGGATCTTCCTCTGTATAGTTTGGTTGCCAGGTTCACCTACAGTACAAGAGGGACTGCACTTTGAAAGTATTTAATTGTGCTTGTGGATGGATTTGCATTCCTGAGATTATGAAAGCTGCTGTGGAAGTTCCTTCTTTTATGTTAGGTTTTGAGGTAATATGGATACAATTTTGTAAAAACAAAATAATAAAATGTTGGTAATCAACAGTAGATTAGCCAAAACCTGTAAAAGAAAACCTATTCTGTTAGAACCCATCAAAAATGTAATTTGCTTTCAAATGTTAGCTGGTCAACTTGAGATTCACTTGAACAGGTACCATCTGCTTATCGCAAGAATATAAAAGTGACCTTTTTTATTTGTCTCATGTTGTGAGTGTCATTGGCAATTATTGTTGATTGTCCTTGGGTGCCAGTAGCTGATAAGCTGCCTTCTTGAACCACTGTAGCACTTCAGATGTAGGTGTAGCACCTACAGTGCTCTTAGAAAGTGAGTTCCAGGTTTTAGAAGCAGAGGCGGTTATGGAGTCTGCAATTATTTCTCCTCCTAACTCTCCAAAGCCTGTCCGCCATCTGCAAGCCAAAAGTGAGGAGTGTGAGGGAATACTCTCCACTTGCCTGGAAAGCAGCAGATTCTTCTTAAGCTTGACATTATCCAAGACATAGCAGCCCACTTGATTGGCACCACATCCGCAAGCATCCACTCTCTCCACTACTGATGTTTAGTTTCAGCAGTGTATTATCTAGAAGATACACTGGAACAGTTCACCAAGGCTTTTCAGACAGCACTTTCCAAACCACAACCAATTGCACATAGAAGGACATGGGCAGCACATACAATGGGAACACACCAACTTCAGGTTCCCCTCCAAACTGCTCATCATTCTGAAATGGAATTTTATTGCTGTTCCTTTACTGTCATTGAACCAAAATCCCGGAATTCCCTCCATAAAGACACTGTGGGTCTACCAGAGCAGCAGGTCAAGGACGCAGCTCCCCATGAGCCTCTCAAGGGCAAGTAGGGATCGGCAATGATCGATGGCCCAGCCAGCAACATCCACATCCCACATTTGAATAAAAATGAAATGTTGTTCCAGGTCAGGATGATGTGCAAGTTGGAAGGGAAATGGCATGTGATAGTGTTCCCACGTCTCTGCTGCCTGTGACCTTTTAGATAATCCTGGTGGTGGAAGGTGCTGTCAATGGGGCCGCAGCAAGTTGCTGTAGAGCAGTTTGTAGATGGCACACATTGCTGCCACTGTGCACTGGTTGGCAGAGAGATTGAGTTTTGAAGTTGGCAGATGGCGTACCGATCAAGCAAGCTGCTTTGTCTTGAAGGCTGTTGAAATTTTCGAGTGTTTTCAAAGTTGCACTCTTCAAAGCAAGTGGGCTGGATCAGATTGACTAGGGGCATGGCTATTGTTGGAGCACAATTGTTCAGATAGGAGGTTGTCAGGGCCCAAAGTCTTTGCTTTATTCAATACTTTTAGCCATGTATTTACATTCATGAAGAAAATTGTTTTAGTTCAAGACTGGCATTGATAATTGTGGAGTCCTCAGGCAAAGGCCGAGATCCATTTGATAATTTTGGCTGAAGAGGAGAAATGTGTCTGAGTTCTGATCAACATTCTTACCTCAACTGTTATGGCTGTGAATTTATGAAGAAGATGAACATTTTTACTTTCCAAAGGTTGCAGGAAATATGAACCATTTGCGTCAGGAAGATGGACTTTGGCGTACCTCATTGTGCCACTTTGAAATCAAGAATATACTGCCCAACAATGGCAAAATCATATAATGCTACTAAGTGATGAATGTAGTGATGAAAGACTGAAGAATGAAGTTTTTATTGGAAGTTTTGAGGTAATAGTCCACAGATTTATGTGAATCATGACAGCCTTTCTTTTCTTGGAAGGGACTAATTTTCAGTCAAGTTGGGACTGTTAATGGTAGCCAAATGCATTTCTGATTAGGATGAGAGTGATGTTACTTCCTACCTTTATGGTTAACAAGAGGTTATCGGACAATGTGGTAATGTTAAATGGCAACGGAATCATTCATGTTATTTGACACATGACTCACTGGTCAGGAAGAAACAGTCTTAAGGATATTTCTGATCAATCTGTTTAGACATGTTATAACACAAAACTGGAGCAGATAGACTTGAACCCAATCCTTTGGTACATAGGTAGGAATACTACCGATGAAAGAGGCAGTGGTATATCCTGGAACTCCCTACCTAAGAGCCTTGAATGAATACATGTACCCTATATGCTGCAGCAGTTTAAGGTTGGATCACTACCATAGAAAGCTAATTAATGAGGAATAAATGTTAGCCTTGCTAACAGCATTCATATCCCCAATATCAACATTTAAAGGAGTCACTATTTAGTGAAAGTTAATGTTACTGACTAATTGTAATTATTGTTATAGAAACAGTTAAATAGTGTAATGCGTACTTCTCTCATTATTTGATTCCAAACATAAACTGTGAATTTAAACTTTGAATATATTGGTAATTTGGAATCAGTCTATGTAGTTAGAAACTTTGCATACATTGTATGGGACCGGCTGCCAGATTTGATGAGAATATTGCCATTTGAATTTGGTTGTAAGTACTGCAAAACTAATGAAGAGCATGTCTTTGTGTCCGAAACAAATTAGTTTGGGCAGTTTCATCTGGATTCTCTGAGATAAAATTCACCCTATAATGATACATTTCTGGTTGCTTATTAATTGACCATTTTGTACAGGACTTTCTGACAATCAGAAAAATTAGGTTCAACAAGAGTACGAATCCCTTTTTACAGATCTACCTGACCTGCTAGCCTGCTCGTTATAGCCCATATTTATGGACATAATGCTAGGTCACTCTTTGTACCTCATTAAATACTTGCTTTTGCTTCTGCTATCTTCACTGACATCCCATCACACATTTAATGGCCTTTAGACAAAACTATTCTGTTTGACTTTTGTTTTTACATGTAAGTTCCAATTTTTTTTTTGCCTGAATGCTTGAAATCTCTAATTTAGGCAAACTGTTATATATGACAATTTTCCTAATCTCAGAAATCTCACTCAGGCTAGTGTCGAGAAAAGAAATGTTTTGTGAAGCAATGTAGGGGTCATGTGTAAATGTCTTTGATCACATGGTGCAATGATGAGCTTTTAAATGGAGCTGTATCTTGTAGCTTGTCTGACAGCTGGTAAATCTTGTCCATGGAGAATGCTGAGTTCAAATTTATCAAGGCAATAATTTGACTTGGCATTGCAATTACATGTATTTCAAGCCATGGCAGGAAATCTGCAAGTCTGTTGCATATTTTTCTTACAATTTAAATATTAAACATGAGCTCCTGCTTAATGACAAATTTTGTTTCTCCACAGGAATCTTTTGGACAGAGATACATTTTCTAAGTCGGATCCAAGTAAGTAACTGGAGATTTCTGTATTGAAATTCTTTGCAAGATTTATATAAACTACCTTTGGCCTAGCTGAGTCCATGATCAACAATTAAGATAGAGTAATAGCAATACTCTGTGAATCCTGCTACTATAAACCAAAAATGCATATTTGGTTTCTTGTTAAAGAGATAATCATTTCAATAAGATTTGCATCTAACATTTCAAGTACCTATCCTGAACTGGAGAAAAGAACTGGATGATTTATTCTGTGATTTATTTCTTTATTCTTGTAAATTGATAATTCATTATGTGATAGACTTAATATAACTGAGTGGGAATATGGATAAATGGATAGTAAATTTGCTAAACCAGGAAGGCTGCTAGGTAATGTATTGAAAGGTATGTTGCATAATTTTATTTAAGAGTCTGGACTTCAAACTATGGCTGTTTGTCTATTTTTGTAAAGAGATTTTCAAATATCTAGGTCAGTTTTTCCAGAATCATGACTTAAAACAAATATGTGTCAGACAGCAGGTTTGAAAGTCTCCTGGAGTGCTAATGGTAGTTTGCTCATATTGCGTGGGTTTATTTATAGTGTTCATTAATTATTTAACTAGCCTAGATTTGCTGATAATAACATATCTGTTGTAGCCATGGACTGGTATTGCATGTTAGGGTTATGCAGAAGCCCTAATGGAATTGACTCCAATGGAAACTTCCATTTGGCAAATACCAATCATCTGGAATCTTTAAAATAAAACCCAAACTCCAGGTAAAACTTGGAGACTTCAGATGGTTATGACTTACTGATCTGAATAGTTAGCCAGGAAAAGTGAGAGGAATTAAAACCTACTGAACTCCTGGCTAACTATAACACTAATTGTTATCTCCAAATCACCACTGACCCCAGTCACAAGACAACTGACCCCAGACCCTGCACTGACACCTGACAGCCTGACCTCCACCAATAACCCAAGGACATGACAATCCCCTGTCCTCGACCTGAATGACTACATTTATGCACTGCATGGTGATTCAGTGGTTATCTCCACAGAGCCGGGGATCTGGGTTTGATTCCAGCCTTGGGTGACTATCTGTGCGGGTTTTGCATGTTCTTTGAGTGTCTGTGTGGGTTTCCTCTGGCTACACTGGTTTCCTCCCACAGCCCAAAGATGTACGGGTTAGGTGGATTAGCCATACTAAATTGCCCATTGTGTCCAGGAATGTTCAGGTTAGGTGGATTAGCCATGCTAAAATGTGGCATTACGGGGATAGTGTGGGTGGCTGGGGCTGGGTCTGGGTGGGAAACTATCAGAGGGTCAGTGCCGACTTGAGGGGCTGAATGGCCTCTTTCCACACTGTAGGAATTCTAGGATTCTATAATTTGACACGAAGGGAGAATTTGATCAAGTTTGGCATCAAGGATCCCTAGAGTCAATGGGAATCCAATTCACATCCTAATGGTTACCATTGACAAGAAACTGAAATGGACCAAATATATAAATACTATGCCTACAGAGCAGATCAAGAGCTAGGAATTCTGCTGTAAATAACTCATCACCTATCTCCCCGAAGCCTGGCAAGAGTGTGTAGTTCGAACACTCAGGAAGCTTGATGCCATCCAAGACAAAACATCCCACTGGATTGGCATCCTATTCACCATCTTCAACATTCACTTCCTTCACCACCAGCACACAGTGGCAGCAATGTGTACCATCTACACCATGCACTGTGATAACTCACAAAGACTGTTTCTACAGCATATTCTAAACTCATAATCATTATCATTTATAAGGACAAATGAATGGCCTCAAATCATTCTGACCTGGAATTATATTGGCATTCCCTAACAATCGCTAGGTCAAAATCCTGGAACTCCCTTCGTAACAGCACTCTGGATGTACCCACCCCCACAGAGCTGCAACAGCTTAAGAGGGCAGCTCAGCAACGTCTTCTCAAGAGCTATTAGAGATCAGCAATAAAATACACACATTCCATTAGCAAATAAAATAAAACCACTATAAAATTTGCAAACTGATTAGTAAAGTGGCAATAGAACTTTTAACAAAATGTGAGGTGATGCATTTTAACAGGCAAAGCAGAAACAACACCTGAACATCTATAAGGTAAGAAACTATATAAAACAAAGGGATCAAGAGGTACTGGTGAACAAATCATTAAAAGCAGCACTGTATGTCAGCAAACCAACTAAAAACATTTAAAAAAGCACTGAACGAAAGGTAAAGAATTGGAGAAAGCGTGAAAAATGTTGCAGAGACAGCATCAGATTGAAAGATTGCAGTTACCAGGTTGGGGCATTTTCCTTCAGAAAAGGGAAGATTTTTAGAACCTTGACAAGAGGTCTTTAAGATAATAAATGAATTGGCCAGGGTAGATTTGGGAATAAGGTTTCCACATGTAGGAGAAACCAAAGCTAGAATCCATAAGCAGAAAATAATTATTTGATAACAAAGTACAAAGAAATTTCTTCATTCAGGCAGTGTACGTTGTAAAACTCGCAACCACAGGAAGTGGTTAATATGCAAATAATTTAGATGTTTTCAGGAGATAATGAGACAAAATTGCAAGAACTGAGAGAACAGAAAGATGGACTGAAAGATTGAGATGAGGTAAATAGAATGGGAAGAGATTTCATTTTTATGCTACATACGGCATGGCTGTAGGGACAATAATGTGTTTTTTCTCCTCCATAGATGCTGCCAGACCCGCTGAGCTTTTCCAGCAACTTTGTTTTTGTTCCTGATTTACAGCATCCGCAGTTCTTTTGGTTTTTAATAATGTGTTTATGTTCTGCATACTGCGTGGGCTGAATTTTACCAAAAATTTGGCCAAGTGTTAATTTCAGGGACTTTTCGGCAGATTTCTCTCTGAGCTCGAGTGAGTTTTCTCACTCAATTCTCATTTAATCCTGGCTGCTCATCTCATTCTATATGCACCATGACCTTCGTGGCACCATGCTTATGCTATTGTGCACTCACCAGAGGCAAAGTACGTGCCACAGCCAGGACCTTCCAGCATTTCCACTGCCAGCACCATAACTGAAGCCCAGCTGTGCACCAGGGCAATGGTGCCAGCCAGGAATAGCCCTTCACTGTACACACAATGGAAGAGAAATGAGAAAGAACAACTTCAGGTGGCACTGGTAACATTTCATTGCACCTAGGAGTTCACATTCATAAACGTATTGCTATTTTACATCATTTGTCTGATCAATTGTCATTGTAACTGCAGCTACGAGGATTGAGCTACACAGGTTATACTTAGCGATAGACCATGTTAAAAGCCTGTCTAAGGAAGTGCTACACTTTTCTTAACTCACAACATAGTGGAACATCTTTTTATTGTTCAGTGTGGGAGAATTGCATGTTAGAAAGTCTTCAAACAGTTGAAAACATTAACTTTAATTGAAAAACAACAAATCTGAAGAAAAGTCTGACAAGAAAAGCTACATTTCCTTCTGAGAACAAACAAGCACTTTGTGCCTTTCGAGCAACAATACGTTTATAGTCAGTGGATCTTCACCATCCAAATAACACCTACTGGAAAATTAAGTCTTGCCTGAATTTCTGCATTTGATGCTGCACCATTCTACCATGACAAAGGTGATGTTCCTCTTGCTCAGTGCTCTTGTCTTCCTCCTCAAAAGACTGCTGCTGCTGTCCCAGCTCTTCGGCATCCATCAGATCCCTTCTTTGTTTACTCAAATTGGAAGGGTACGTCATACAAGAATTATGTGGCACGCTCTATCTGGATTGTATTCAGGGCCTTCTCAGACTGATTCAAACATTGGAATCTCATTTTCAAGGACATCTTGTCTACACCATGATGGCAGTTAAGGAAGAATGGGCCATGTTGTATCTAGATAGCATCAGTTAGGGGGTTGTTTAATGGAGCCATCGCCCCCAGTCACAGAGGGTAGCTCTTGCCTCACAGTAACTAATCTTGTAAGGGCAGCCAGCTTTTGAGACAAAGCAGGAACATGAGAGTTCTCAAGGCTTCACAGTAGCTCCCCGTGTAGTTGGCACAGATGTCTAAGATGGTGTACCAATGATGACTTGTACGTTGATGGAATGGAACCCTTTTCTGTTGAGGAAGTCAGCTGCATAATGATGTGGCACTCGCAACACAGCATGTGTAGGACCTATCGCGTGGACCTGAGAGAAAGCTCATGTTGGTAAAGCCTGCTGTCCAAGTTGCAACACTCACCTTCTTGCAGGGAAATGAGGTGAAGTGATGTGATCTGGCACAAGTTGAATCAGGAATAGCCTTTAATCCATTTGTGGGTTGAGAGTTGAGAAATCCCACACAGGTCCCAGGTAGATCTTTGGAATTCGGAAGTTACATAACTGTTAAGTGCAGCTGTCACCTTGTTGACCTTCAGGTCACAGGCTCCACTTCCAGCAGTTGGCACAGTTCTGCCATGGTGTCCTAGGACATCCTCAGTCTGTTGTAGCATAGCATTGGTGACCTTCAGCTGGGATGTTTTCATGTGGAGGCTCTTGGGCAATCACTGTAGATTGCTGTTGGTCCTGGGTTTACTGGTGTGTTGTCCTCCTCAATTTCTCTGTGCCTTCATTGCACCGTGGTCACAGTGACAATGATCCCTACTGTGCCTGGATTCCTTGGTCTCGGTTCCAGTGAATCTGTGTGGGGAACATCACAAACAGGACGGGTCCTTAATAACAAGGTGTGGGGCTGGATGAACACAGCAGGCCAAGCAGCATCATAGGTCTAGGCCCGAAAC
>JAHRHZ010000091.1:1398099-1422460 GCA_024137785.1 Ginglymostoma cirratum
ACAGCAGGCCAAGCAGCATTATAGGAGCAGGAAAACTTGATGTTTCGGGCCTAGACCTATGATGCTGCTTGGCCTGCTGTGTTCATCCAGCCCCACACCTTGTTATCTCGGATTCTCCAGCATCTGCAGTACCTTTTATCTCAGGTCCTTAATAATGTATGCAGACAGTACTCATGTCACACATAGATGACAGTGTAACTGGCAGTTAGACACATTGCTTTACTTGTTACATTCTCTGTCACCATGTCATCTGTCCCCTCTCCCTGCCCCAGTGGGATTGTCTTCTCTTTCAAGTTTGACAGTTAGGTACTCCATTGTTCTGCCACTCTCATGTTCCGATCACTTAATCTGAACTATCCTTCATGGATACTGTCTGACCGGCTGTGCTCTCCAGCATTTGTTGTTTTCAATACAGCTTCCAGCATTTTGTTCCTATAGTGTAGCATAATCCTTGATACAGTGGGAGGTGGATGACTGTGACAAAGAGGGCCATGGGATGCCTGTACATGGACCTTTTGACATAGTGGGCCTTATTCCAACATACACAGCACCAGCCCTGTTGCAAAAATGTGGTAGGAGTTTGAAAGTGTGATAGGATTACTGAAATCTTTCACATGCTCCTATACCCACAGCTCCACTTTACCTAGGAAAAGCATCACTGTACCTAAGAACATGTTGTCAAGTACTTGGTTTAAGGTGAGAAGGAATCATCCCTGTGCTCATGTGCAGCCTGTGAGATATTGGTTTGTCTTTGTGAATTGTGACCAACAGGCAAGAATTTTAGGATCACCTATGATCACTTCTAATTCACAGGGATGCTTATGATCGATCTGCAATGCCCTGGTCAGAATTGCTTGTGTCCAGGGTTTATAACCCACACTGTTGGACACAGCGTGTATTTCACATGCAGGGAGCTATGATTATGGATGCCTTTGACCTGTGCTGTATAAGTGCCTGATTAATGAACATGCCCCTCGATGGTCGTCACATCACTCATAAATACCGTCCGTGTGCTCAAACAGGAAGAAAACACTTATCCTGTCGACTCCACACTGTCAATTTTTGCTTCCAATGCACATTTATGATACACTGGAGTACGGAAGGCACGCAGTTCATGTTTGACGGAGTGAGTCACAGGCTCAGCCTGGTAACTGGGGGCCCCTCTGAGTCTCTATGTTTTTTTCTTCCTCGCATTTGTTGTTGAGTTTGTTGGTACTGAGCTTTGACACACATCTTTTAAGTATAATCTAATCTCCCAGCAATGTTCCCTGAGCCCCTGCCTGACGAATGGGAATATAAGAGGCATGGTTAGTAAGTTTGCAGATGACACTAATTGGTGGTATAATGGACAGTGAAGAAGGTTACCTAAGAGTACAGCAAGATCTTGATCAGCTAGGCCAATGGGCCGAGGAGTAGCAGATGAGTTTAATTTAGATAAATACAAGGTGTTGCATTTTGGTAGAGTAAACTAGGGCGGGGCTTACATAGTTAATGGTAGGGCCTTGGGGAGTGTCATCGAACAGAGAGATCTAGAGGTGTAGGTACAGAGCTCATTAAATGTGGCATCACAGATAGCCAGGATGGTGAAGAAGATATTTGGCAAGCTTGCCTTCATTTGGTAAAACCATTGAGTATAGGAGCTAGGACATCAAGTTGTGGTTGTACAAGGCATTAGTGAGGCCACTTGTGGAGTACTGTGTATAATTCTGGTTACCCTTCTATAGGAAGGATATTATTAAACTGGAAAGGGTGCAGAGAAGATCTACACTGATGTTGCCAGACTGGAGGTTTTGAGGAAGAGGCTAGATTGGCTGGGACTTTTTTCCCTGGAGCAAAGAAGTTTGAGGGTTGACCTTATAGAGCTTTATAAAATCAGGTGAAAGATAAGGTGACTAGCCAAGGTCTTTTCCCGCAGGAGGGGAGTTCAAAACTAGTGGGCATAGTTTAAGGTGAGGGGGGAAAATTTTTAAAAGCGATCTGAGGGCCAGCTTTTTCACACTGAGGGTGGTGCATATGTGAAGCAAACTACCAGAAGAAGTGGTAGAGGCGAATACAATTCCAACATTTAGAAGACATTTGGACAGGTCCGTGAATGGTAGAAATTTAGAAAGATATGGGCCAAATGCAGGCAAATGGGATGAGTTCGGTTTAGGAGACCTGGTTGGCATGGACGATGTTAGACCAATGGGTCTGTTTTGTGCTGTATGCCGCAATGACTTTTTTAAGGCACTGCCATCTCGCACCCTTATATAATGAGTTGCCTCCCTTCACAATCATTGCCCATCTACATCCCATCATACCACCTCCAATCACCGCAAAAGACACCCCCAACTTCTATATCATAGCAGTGGCGCCTGGTAACCCTTGACCTTCGTTGAGCTGACCCCAAGGACTGATGGTGGCCCACAAACATGGCCAACTGGGGCAGATAGTCTGACTGATGAGTGACTGGGTTCCTGACTGATCTCTGCGCAGCTTTCTGACTGATAATCGCATAAGCTGAATTGTGGCTGAATTGCACTGAATCTGCAGGACTAACCAGGCTCACTGTCCGGACTGTAGTGGTACAGACTCTCTGACACTGACAACCCAAAGTGGCCAACTGACCATGTCCAAGCCCCTAGACCATTAGTGGACTGTGCCAGAAAGCTCTAACTGAAGCCTATCTTGATTCGTGATTATTTCTCTTAGACTTTGAGACATGGTCATTTGGCTGAAGCATTTGCAATAGGTTTGCTGCATCAGTGCACATTACAGTGTGCTGATTAGCAACATGTCTTGTGCTAAAAGTAAAGACAAGACACAAGTACTGTGAGCCTTTAAGCTCTGGCCGAGGGGACAATGCACAAAAAGGCGGGGCAAAGATGCTATGTGAATCCAAGTAGGTGCAAAGTGAATGAGTGTGAACACATTAATGGGTAGTCCTGAAACAAAGAAGTTGTTGGAGAACCTCAGCAGGGCTGGCAGCATCTGTGCATAGAGAAATAAGTCCATTGACCCTTCTTGGACGCAAAGTGTTGACTCTGCTTTCTCTCCACAGATGCTCCTCAATTTCTGCATAACTTCTATTTTGGTTTTGGATTTCCAGCATCTACAGTTTTTTTACATGTAAGAGTAGCCCTGAGATATACCCTAACCCAATCCATGAGGTGATTGCTTGTCAGAGGAACATTGTAACAGAACCAGGCTATTCAGCCCATTGAGTCTATCATTCAATATAATCATGGCTTATTGAGCATTTCGATGCCTTTTACCAATCCCATATGCCACTGGTCATTAGAAATCTATCAATCCCTACCTTAAAACATATTCAAAGCCAGGATTTCCATTGTCCTCTGTAGTAGATAATACCAAAGGTTCACAACCTTCTGTGTGCAAGTTATTGTGATAGCAACATTATAACCAAAGATGCTGGTGTATTTGAATACATAGCATTAAATCACAGAACTGTATTGCAAGTGGGTGGGAGATGTTCCACGATGATATGGAAAGGCCGGTACTCGTCTGATGCCATCTATCATTGGTGAGGTGGTTGCTGCCCCTGCAGTGTGCCCTAAGATGTTGGTGTCTGCCATCCAAGACAGTGCCCCTGGAGGAATAACACAGCAGGCTGGAGATGCCAAGAACACACTCTGACTTTCATGTCAGTATTTGTCACTGCCCACTTTCTATTTGTAGAGAACAGGAAATCACATATCCATAAGGTATTACTGAAATGTTGACGAATACTCTCTTTTCTTGTGGTTTAAAACTTGGTTGCAGAATGAAACTATTTTTTCTCAATACCAATAATCTCATTTTACTGACCTTGCCTAATTTACCAACTGACTGTCCAATGCCACTTTGTTCAGGGATTGGGAAGGTTCTGCCCATTGTGTAATGCTTTTTAATCCTGCTTCTTTTTCTTATTCCAATACATTTTCTAAAAGGCCAGGTGCTACAAATTATTTTCTATATTAAATTTCCTTTATGAATTTAACGTGAATTGATTATAAATTTACAATGACTGGTAAACATGAGGGGATGAACTGCAGCATTGTTTCAGCACGTGATATTGGAAATTACTTTTTAATTTTCATAGCTGAGTGACTTTGGAAAATTATGCTATTTATTATGGATAACATTCAAATCGAATATTTGAAAATCTTTACAGTACTAATAATTTCAAAAACGGTAGGTGCATTATTTGGTCTGTCATAGACAAGAAGGAGTTGTAAATTGAACTGTTATTACTTCTATCTATAACAGGCGATCATTTTTGTTTATGTTTTTTTCTTTTTCAAAAATAGATACTGGTGTTTGTCTCCAAACCTTGTCTGAAGTCCAGTTTAAAATGACTCTCAACAAATGCTTAGGGGTTGAAAAAAAAGTAGCTTATTCTTGCATTCAAAACCTGGGAGAAGAGTCCACCACACACATTCGCACAGAATACATTCAAGAACGAAAGAACAGAGAAAGTAAAAGAGTGAAGTTATAAACTACAAATTATTCAAACTCAAAGATATCTGGGTCAGTTCTTGTGAGTTAGAGAATCCAAGAAATGAAAATCCAGTTAAGGTTCTTTCAATTGGTTGAGCGCAGCTATAGGAGCTTAGACACAGTCAAATTGCTGTTGAAGGCCTAGCTGTAAACAATAAATTACAAGCATATCTTTGACCTTTTTGCAGAAATCAGACTTTTGTGAGATATGGAGATCAGAGGCAGGTATTTAGTCAAGCTGAGAGCTACTTCCTGTTTTTCCTGTTAGAAGTAAGCTCATGAACAAAAGTCAAAGATGTATTGATAAAGGTAGTTCAAACAAAGTAGTAGTTTCAGCCATGTGATTGAGTCTGCAGGTGGGGACATTCACCCAATGACGTGTATTTGATACAAAAACAGAATTTGCTTGAGAAAACCAGCAGCTCTGGCAGCATCTGTGAAGAGAAAGCAGACTTTTGAGTTAAGTGACTCTTCAGCAGACTGATGTGGTTTTGATGTTTCTTTGTGAAAAGCTACTGGTTGTTAGTAGCAGAAAACTGTGCAGACATTTGCATTAAGACAAGTATTAATGGGTTTCAATGGCCTCCTTTGTGAACAACTGGCTGATGCACAAAAAATCCTTCTGTTAGCTTGACTGGAATGTTCTTGAAATGCAAGGATTGTCATAGTTCAGGGAACTGATGTAAACTCATATCTGCCAGTTGCTGCCAGTCAGAACTTCCCAGAAGTTGTGTTCAACTGGCATCATGTGATCAGTGGCATCCGTGTTGTGAAGTCTCCATTTCTTGAAAAGTAAAGGAAGAGAATAATAAACCAAATTTAAATTAAGGTCTCTCTCTTCCTGCCCTGTAGGTATTACAGGCAAAAGTAATATATTTTACAACTTAGTAGGAAGTAGTTGATATGACTTTTGAGGGAGTCGATGTGGATTTACAGTATGTGGACATGGTCCATTAATGTTTCTTTAATAAGTAAGTGAATGTGCAGAGCCTGGATTTTCCAATGGTCAGGCAATCGTTATTCCAGTAGATGAGAGTTGAGCTTGAGGACCCTGCAGAATCCCCATTGTTGCAGATTCCAAAGGATATGCCCAGGAAATTGAAGATGCTTATGGGAAATTCCCCTGAGCCTGGTATTTTCTGATAGTATCCATTTATATTGTAGATTTTGGATGATTCTGATGAAACTAAGTAAATGATTACTCAGAAAATGCTAACCTATTGAATATAATGGACACAACCTTATAGCAGTCTGAACAATGTGAACTGTGGTGAGAATTGTGGCAGTATCAGACAAGAAGGTGAATGGGCTGTATGTGAACAGCATCAGAGCATGATAAGCTACAGGGCAGATGGGATGGTTAGTGGCCTCCATATGGGGAGCAAAGAGGAGCAGGCTATGTATCATTAAGGATTTTAGGAAGGACAGTTGCAGGTGAAGTTCAATATGGTCTCCACATGGGAAAGGTGCAGGGAATGAGTGGAAATGGGCAGCTGAGGTAATGCGAGAGATAGGAGGACCTGGAGGCTCTGGGGAGGAATGGTTACCTGGCAACCAAGCAGAGCTTGGTACTGATGGTGTCCATCATGAGCTGTGTTCCCTTCCATCAGTTGCGGTTCTCTGCATGTGAAGTGTGACTGGGAAATGACTAGGACAATGTTTAGGGTGATCAGTCAGTGTCAATTTGATGGTCAAAAGTAGGATATTGAAGGAACAAATATATGTAGCAGCCATGTGAAAACTTGAGCTATGTTTAATTTGCAATCATTGCATTGCCCATTTGTTACTTGGGATGATGGTGCTTCGGTGTCAGATGCTGGTCAAAAGTGATTTTGACCATGCCTTTGGTGCTGGCAACTTGAATGTTGGCATCTCAATGATGTTGAAACAATGACTTAACAAGAAATCAATGCAGGCCAAAAGTGAGCCATTATTCATGAAACTTTCAGGAGTACTTGAGCAGCACAAACTATCATCTCATCACCTGACAGGTAAATGTAATGTTAGTTGAGAAGTGAGAAGTTGAATGAGTGATTGGGTCTGGGATGGGAAGGAGGTCAGACCATAGCAGGCACTTGTGTTTGATGTAATGTACTGGTCCCTCAGCCAGTATGGCACGTACTGAGGCTGGAAGTGAGTGAATGATGGAGGCATGGCCCTTGTTATCGGGGTGCAGCATGTCTCTCCCTGCCCTCATCTGCAGGGCATATCACTGATTACTCTTCTGAGGCCTAAGAACCTCTTTCACTCCTTGTGTTTCCAAACTAGGTCATTTCCAATGAGAGACCTGGGCCCTGCTGCTGATTGGCTGTTGGTCACTGTGGTAGCCTTCTATCGAAGATGGCATTGCATGCAAGAGGGGTCAGTGCCCCTAGCAAGCCCAGGACCAGCAGACTGATGGAGAGTACAGGTACAGCACTGCCCAAGCCTTGATCAGGGCCTTGGTGGAGCAGACAATAGAGTTGCTGAAGATGTGGTTTTTCTGCATGGTACAGTGTCGGGTGGCCCTCCAGTACAGCCCGGACAGAATGTGCAACATCATCCTGCCTCTGCACAATTGGAGCAGGCACTGAGGTGATGTGCTAGGTGCTGAGGACCTGGTGGAATGGGAGAAGGCTTCTGAGGAGGAGGATGAGGAATCTGGGGAGCAGAAAACTCTTGTTGTCTGTGACAGAATTCTATTGCATTGGGTATTAAAAACCAGAGAGAGGCACCTGATTCCAGTAGATGAGAGCTGGGTGCCACAGACAAGTGTGGACTTTAAATAACCGTTGGTTATTATGCCAGCATTTGGCTTGCATCGTTGGTGGTGAACATCAGCCTCTTGTTGGTTTTGTTTGTGTTCCCTTTTTCTGATGTGAATAGAATGTTTGGAATGGTCTGATTGCTTGCCTGTTTGTAAGATTCCCCAAATGAACAATGACAAGCTGCAGGTCTCCAGTGGCTTAGGATGTTTAGATGGGATGTAGCTACAGTCACATAAAGTGTCTGGCTTCATGGTTAAACAGTGATGAGAGACAGCGAATGTGGTTGTATGTGTGAGGAGTGGCAGCTGTGCTGGCTGTGGGCAGCGGGTAGTGTAGTTTTGTGACCTCTGGACTCTCACACTGCTGGTAAGGGGCAGTGTTGGTTTGCCAACCCTTGTCTGGGTGCAAAGCTGCCTTTCTGAGATGGCGTGGTTGTGAATGATACTGGTCTTTCAGGGTTACATCTGCTGAATATCAGGCTGTTCCGGGAACAGTGTGTGTGGTGAAATGAGGCTGGAATCAGATGTAATATATGCATGGGGCAGTGTAGGTCATTAATGAGACAAGCTTGGTAAGAATACGGGCAAGGAAACTCACTGCACCTCATGACAAAACATCCTCCATAAAACTCATTATAAATATTCAACTGTCAGACTTCACACACCAGACTTTGTCTGCCTTTCCTCACCCACATATAGGAGGTGTGACATTCCCATGCTCCATACCACTGTCCTCCCTTCCCCACTCCAGACTTAATCTGCCCCCACGACGCACATCCAACTCAGATTTAAAACCACTCTCCTTCCCCCCACCTCTAGATCAGATATTACCTACACGTGCCAACGCATGCTAATCCCTGTCCCCCTACAGCCTGGCACCCTACCATCCCAACATCCTAATCTGACGCTTACCTTACCATTTGACAGCAGCTGTCAAAGTGACTGATTCTGGAGCTTTCAATCTCACAATCCGGCAGGTAACTGCTGTGAAGAGGACATGTGGCTTTACCTTCTCCCAACCAGTTCCACGCTTTGTGAGGACTGTCAGAGTGCAAGCACAGCTCTGTATGTCTGAAGAAACCCTGACTGCAGTGTCAAAAATGAAGCGCTCTCTCCTTTAGTAAAAGGAAAAGTGGAATCTGTATGAGATGAGAGATTCTCCTCAGAAATTCCAGCCCGCAGCATGACAGTAAAATGGTCTTCGTCTGCAGCAGCCATGTCAAAAACATATTCATTATGCTTTTTTTACCGACCGTGTCCTAATTAGATTTATTTATTGATGTTACATTACCCAGAAATAGACTAGTCATCATAAAGTTTCATTGACTTCGTTATTTTAATACAATCCTTAATAAATAAATAATGCTGTTGTTAATCACAAGATTAACTTATACAATTACATTATGGGTGCCTGAGTTTTGACAGTAACATCATACACAGTAAAAGTGATTTAATATAAATGCAAATTCAATCTTATTATTAAATACTTATATGTGAAAACAGGGCTAATGGCTTGTGAGCTGAAATGTATCCTCTCAGCGAGGTAATAAATGATCCCTTAATTGCAATGTTAATGACAAAATAGCCTTCTGGACCTTAGAGATAGGGTAATATCCATTTATAGTTGGTGTAATAAAAGAAGTGAAGATAAAGATGCAGATGAATGGAGCAAATTACTAACAGCAGTAGGAATTGAGATATAGGAAGAGCAAAAGAATCTAGTGAAATGAAAGTCATCAAATTTCAAGTAATATTCATGTAGTCAGGTGTTGGAATCAAAGAAGCAACTCAGAAATTACTGAATGAGCTGGACAAAATATTTAATTGGGGGAACAATGCAGGTTATATGTAACATTGACCAATAGTAGAAACATGCACATCAAAGGTAAAAATGGATATTATTTTTCATATACTTTAGAAACAGTTTCGAATTAGTTAAGGATGAAGTTAATAGACTTCACAACATTGCAAAAAATCAGGCAATATTGAACTGCACATCTGTCATTAAAGAGCCAGAGGAACTGATGATTAAACTGTATAGTTTTTATATCCTGTGTCCATTTCTGGCCACTGTGACATTTGTTGCAGAGGCTGAAAGAGACCATAAGATTGACTACCACCATTAAACACAAATTCTGAGAAAATACAAGGAGAGGTTGGGCTTTTTGACCATGATAACATGCATATGATGAGCTTACAGAGGCCATTTATGAGAATTATTATCTCTCTTGAAGTGCCATTGTAGCGAGCTGTTCGCCTCATTCATAATTCGTTGATACCTTCATCACCTCTGAGGAGCTTCCACCTGTAATGACTATGCTACTTACTTTCTTAACGTTCTTCTTGTTTATGCCTTCCCTCCCCGATGTGCTCAATGCATTTTACGCTCGTTTTGAACAGAAAGTTAGTGAAATGGTGTCACCTGCCCCGACAGCCTCAGAATTGCCTGTTCACTCAGTCACCGCTGCAGACATCAGATCGATCTTTTAGAGAGTGAACCCACAGAGAGAAACTGGCCCAGATGGATTACCCAGCCATTCACTCAGATCCTGCACATAGCAGCTCGCAGGAGTATCTGCTGACATCTTTAACCTCTCCTTACTATGATCTGAAGCCCCCACCTGCTTCAAAAAGATCACCAACATCTCAGTACCAAATAAAACTCATACAGCATCCTCAATGACTACTGCCTGGTGCCTCAGGCCTCCATAATTATTGAAGTGCTTTGAGAGGTTAGCCATGACTCATATTAACTCGAGCCTCTCAACCTGCCTCAATCCCTTGCAATTCGCCTACCCTCAGAACAGGTCCATGGCAGGCACGATCTGCTGGCACTACACTCATCCCTGGAAGATCTAAATAACAAGGATACCTACATGAGGTTCCTACTTGTTGACTGCATCTCCACCTTTACCACTATAATTCCAAACAAACTAATCTCCAGACTCTGAGACCTTGGTTTCTGCTTCGACCTCTGTAACTGGATCCTCGAATTCCTGACTCACATACTGCAATCAGTGAGAACAGGAAACAGCACCTCCTCCAAGAAAATCAACAACACTGGCGCCTTGCAAGGCTGTGTACTCAGCCCCTTACTATATTCCCTGTACACTCACAACTATGTGGCTAAATTTCACCATAACTCCATCTACATGTTCACTGACAACACCACTGTTGTAGGTCGGATCTCAAACAATGATTAGATGGAATACAGGAAAGAAGTAGAGTGCTTGGTGTAAAGATAACATTCTCTCCCTCAACATCAGCAAACTGAAGGAGCTGATCATTGACTTCAGGAAGCAAGGTGGAGGGCGCACCCCTGTTGACATCATTGGATCTAAGGTGGAGATGGTTGACAGTGTCAAGTTTCTAGGAGTGACGATCTGCCCTGCTCCACCCACATTGATGCGAAGGTCAAGAAAGTACCATGCCTCTTCTTCAGGAGGTTAAGGAAATTTGCCATGTCCGTAAAGACTCTTACCAATTTTTTAAGGATGCACCATAGAAAGCATTCTATCCAGATGCATCATGGCTTAGTATGGCAACTGCTTTGCCCAGAACTGTAAGAATCTACAGAGAGTTGTGAACATAGCACAGTCTATCATGCAAGCTAACCTTCAATCCAGTGCCTCCATCTATACTTCTTGTTTCCTCAGAAAAGTAGCCAACAAAATCAAAGACCCCTCCCACTCCAGTTATAATCTCTTCCAATCTCTTCCATCTGGCAGAAGATAGAAAAGCTTAAACACACATACCAACAGATTCACGAACATCTTCTTACCCGCTGTTATTAGACTTCTGAATGGAACTGTCAAGTTTTTAATTTGATGTTGATCTTGCTCTTTGTGCACCTTCTCTGCAGCCATAACATTGTATTCCTCGCTCAGTTCTATTACCCTTATGCACTTTGTATGGTATGATCTGCCTGTACTATACGCAAAATAAAACTTTTTATTGTAACCAGGTAGATGTGACGATAATAAATCAAATCAAAAATCACAAGCTCCTTAATTAGAATTCTTTGCTGTAATCTTTCGCATTTTATTCTCCATAACAAATGACTACTCATGCTCTGTGATTTCAAACCTCTGACAAACTTCCTAGTGGCTCTCCTCCAAATTTGTCTACACTCACATCCTTACTTAATTTTAGGCAATGCTACCACATTCTGGCTGACCCTAGTCGTAGGTGTCAGACCTACACCTTTTGAAGGGTCATGTGAAATTTTCTTTCGACAGCTTTGTCCAATGAACCTGCTAGCAATTGCTGGACAGCTATTTTTTATGCTTGTCAAAGTGTTAACCATCTCAAGTTGGAAATTACTTTTTCTCAAAGTTATGATGCAAATTTTTAAAATTAAATTTCTCTCCCATTTTCTTTTATTATTTTAAAATTGATGGGGAGCAGTTGGAAAGATTTTGATATGCCTGGCAATAACATCATTTCAATCAACACCATTTACTTTTATCACATCTTTAACATATGAAACTGCCCCAAGTTACTGAATTCTAGTGCAATTGGACAAAAAGAAAGACACAAAACAGAGGATATTAGGAATGTTGAACAAAGCTTAGGTAACGAAATACGTTTTAAAGACTATCTTGAACGAATAATGGGAGGTGGAGAGTATTATGACTCTGTTAGCAGGGTTCCTTTTCTTGTCCCATTTCTACATTGGTCACAGCAATATTTGAATTAAAAAAGAGAGGAGATATCGCTGATTTTGTACATTAGACTGTATATAGCTCAGAATCAGAAACAAGTCGGCCTGGCTTCTTGAGTAACAATAATGAACTAGTTTACTGCAAACGGAGGTTATTCAAAGAAACTTGTAAAGAGGCAGACACACTTTCTCTCTCTGTCTCTCAAAAATATATTAACTCTACAGATTGTTATCTTAAATGTACTAGTAACAGCTAAATTCAGAAAAGATAATGCACTGAATTTTTCCACCCTTTGGCCAAGGCATTTTTGGTGAGATTATTGGCGCCCTGGTCCTCCATTGGCCATGGCGATTTTTGTCAGGCATGTCATCTCATGAACTATGCCTGTCTCATGGAGCCTGTGGCAGGAGAGGTGGAAGGCCTTGTTGCTGCCAGTACTTTGCAGAATTCAGGTCAATGACATCGAATTTAAACCCCAGCTGTACTATACTACAGATGCTACTAGTCAGGAACTGCCCTTTGCTCTCTGCTCTTACATTGTTATCCCATAGACAATGACCCAGAAAAGCAAATTAGCATCTTGGTTTGCTGAAGTCCTGGATGCGCCGAAGCATCAGGTAGTAGAGAGAGGAGGGCCATCAATTTTTTCTGCTGATGAGCAATGAGCATGTCACCAGACGCAGCCAAGCTGGACTAAGATAGCAGCCTGGTTCTGTGCAATGTCACAGGTGATGCTGGACACCCAGCAGTGTAGAAAGCAGATTAATGACCTTTTGTGTTCTGTAAGGGTGAGAGCATCCATCTTCTCTCTGCTACCTCAGACTCTCAGGGCCACTGCTCACCTTAGCTCTGCCAATGCACTGAACTCTCACAATTGCATGGGATGACACGGTGGCTCAGTGGTTAGCCCTACTGCCTCAAGGCACAAGGGACTCAGGTTTGATTCTAGCCTTGGGTGACTGGGTGTGTAGAGTTTGCATATTCGCCCTGTGTCTGCGTGGGTTTCCGCCAGATGCTCTGGTTTCCTCCCATCGTCTGAAGATGGGCAGGTTAGGTAGATTGGCTATGCTAAATTGCCATAGTGTCAGGGATGTGTAGTTTCCATCTACTGTCACTTTAATCAGTCACACTCTTTGTATAACTGCAGGAAAAAAAAATGATCCTTTTTCTAGGCTGAAGTTTCTCAGAAGCCTTACTGATACATCTGTAATCTGCAGACTTGTTGCAGTTGACCCGCAGAACTGACCATGGTCAAACCCATGGACTGGAATTGAGCAAGCCCCTAGGCTGACTATGACTGTAACCCCTCATTGAGTGTTGACCTCTTGATCCCACTAAACAGCCCACTTGATTGATGCCACGTCCACAGTCATTCACTTTCTTTATCACTGATGCTTAGCACCAACAGTGTATACGATCTACAACATACATTGCAGAAATTCACCAAGGGTCCTTAGAAAGCACTTTCCAAGCACATAGCCACTGCCATCTAGAAGGACAATGGCAACTAATAGATGGGAACACTACCATTTTCCAGGTTCTCTCCTCACCAATCACCACCCTGACTTGGGAATATATCACCCGTCCTTCACCGTTGTGGGGTCAAAATCCTGGAATGCCTTCCCTAATGGCGGTATACATCTGTCTACACGAAATGGACTTCAATGGCTTCAGAAGGCAGCTCACCACCATCTTCTCAATAGTAACTAGGGATGGGCAATAATTTCTGGCCCAGACAGCGAAACCCACAACTCATAAATAAATTAAAAAATAAATTCCTGAAGGACCCTAGGCTGTTGGAAGCACAACCACCAATGATAAGACAAAATGGAGTTGGGGGGTCCACAAAGCTAAATATGGAGGAAGGGTAAAGACCTGTAACATTGTAGAGATGTTGCCATTTTTCTTGAGCTGTGGTTTCTGTTCTATTTTGTTTTGGATAATAGTATATTATCTTGAGTAAAAAAAGTACTGCCACTTAGGCTAGAGGTATTTCTCTCTTTGTTAAGTGTGGAGCTGGGTGACTTCAGGACAACTAATTACTCAGCTCACATGATCAAATGCCAATTAGGGACTTAAAATACTGACTGGTGAAATTCCTGTCCAGTCAGGATATCCTGCTTTGCCAGCAATCAGAAGCAGCCTTAGGCAGATAGGAGGCAAAGACATGGGCTTTGGATGGTCACACTTTTGTTCTCCATTCCTGTCCCCAATTTTCCTCAGTTCTTTTGAATTCATTTATGAGTTGTGGACGCTGTTGGCTGGGGTAGCTTTAATTGCCTATCCCTCATTGCCATGTGAACTGAATGGCTTTCTGGAATCATTTCAGAGGCAGTTAAGAGTCAATCACACTGCTGTTTGACTGGAGTCACATGTAAGCCAAAGAAGGTAAGTATGACAGGTTTCTTTCCTGAATGAGTGAGTGAAATATGTTTTTAAAACAATTCTCAATGGTCACATGGTTGTCATTAGGCTAGCTCTTATTTCCGGACTTTTCATTTGATTCAGATTTCACCATTTGTAATGGCAGGGATTTGAACCCATATTCCCAGAATGTTATCTTCCATAGCTGGATTATGAGCCTTGTGACAATATCACAACACGACTACCTCCCCTTAATTATGTGGTACAGACTCTCCCATCAACCTGGCAGGTAGGTTTCCCTGTCAGGACACCAGCCAATTCGAGTAATTAGGCTGGTAGTGGGTTGTGACTTTGCATTGCTGTTAATTGACCACTTAAGTACCTTAATTGGTATGGGACTGGAAGCTCACCCATGGTCCTTTGCAGCCAGAGTACAATTGTTGTGGTGGCAAGAAGGGGGTGAGTTTCTTCCTTGGGATGACTTACCCAATTATTTAGTCTTCCCACTATCTTCCTTGCTACCTCCAGAGGAGAGGAAATTGTGTACCAAATGTGCATTCGTGTAGGCAGCACTGAAGTGGTAGAAAAAGGAAATAATGATAATACAGAATAATATACATCACAAGGTTCACAGTGGATGGAAATCTAGGATAATTATTCATTTGTAGCAATTTGCTCTATGTCAGTATGAAAAAAGAAACAAATGCAGGCAGGCAGGAAATTTTGTGATTTAATTAATTATCTCCTCATGACTCCTTTGTACCTTAATTTAAAAATTACCTCAGTCTCCCTGATGAATTACTATAGTGAACTGATAGATCACAGCTGTGTTTTATGAAAGAGAATATTAATAAGTGGTTGTCAACTAAGGGGGCCACCATGTAAAGCGGCCAAGAAGAACACTAAACTATTTTGTTTCTATGACATTGCAGAAACCTAGTATTATTTGTTGTATCACATAATGTTTCTGAAGGGACTAAAGTTCATGGAATCCCTTCAATGTGAAAGCAAGCCATTTGGCCCATCGGGTCTGCACTGATCCTCTGAAGAGCATCCCATTCAAACCCAGCCTCTCCCTGCCCCCAAGCCCTATCCCTGTAACCCTGCATTTCTGAGGGCTAATCCACCTAGCCTGCGTATCCCTGGATGCTAATTTAGCATGGCCAAAGTTCAAGTTACATTGGGTCCATCCATTCTGCTGAAGTCATACACAGTCTGTGGGTGAAGACAAGTATGATTCTATGAGTTGGGCTTCTGGACTCATACTTGAACTCGAACAGGATAAAGAAACTGTGAGATTGCCGTTGATGGCATAACAGAAATATTTAATATGACCGAGAAGAAATGGTGGCCAGAAAGTCACAACAAGTTCAACAAAAGTTTGCAAGAACGAGAGAGTGACTATCACTAATGTCCTTTCTCCTGTATTGTGTTGTAGGTAGTCAGACCAAGAGTTCAGTGAGTTAGCTGAGAAAACATTGTTTTTCCATCAACAATATTTCACAACCATAGAGAATTTACTTCCATTCATAGTTCTTTGTTTTATATCCCTGATTCCCTTAAGGAACATATCTTGTAAAGGGCATACTAGGGGCATTTAGACAAAGAACAAAGAAGAACAAAGAAAATTACAGCGAAGGAACAGGCCCTTCAGCCCTCCGAGCCTGCACCGATATGCTGCCCGTCATAACTATAATCCCCTACCCTTCTGGGGACCATATTCCTCTATTCCCATCCTATTCATGTATTTGTCAAGACACCCTTTTGTCACTATAGTCTCTGCTTCCATTACCTCCCCCGACAGCAAGTTGCAGGCACCCTTCGCCCTCTGTGAAAAAAAACCCTACCTTGTACATCACCTTTGAACCTTGCCCCTCATGCCTTAAACCTATGCCCCCTAGTAACTGACTCTTCCACCACGGGGAAAGCTTCTGACTGTTCATGCCTGGTGTGTAGCAGTGGCTCCATCTGTGGTGGAATGGCAAAATATTTCAAGATGTTGAAGATCTCCTATTTCATTATGAAATCGTCAATTGTACAGAATTGTTAATTGTACAGGAAAACACTCCTGTCATCACCAAAGGCACATCAGACGCTAAAACTCAGCAAAACGTATGGTAAAAAATGAACAATGTGCATAAGAAAGGCTGCACGACTCAAATGAGTCCATTCAGGAACCTTTGCCTCATAATCTTCACATAATGGAACAGTTGATTCCAGTGGCAAAAATGGTGATTTACTGAGGAACAGTCTTCAATGACTCCATGGGAGCTAGACCTACGTTCACTGATCCAGGACATAATCTGAAAGCAGAAATTGGCTCATCTACGTCTCCAGGAAACAGCAAGAATGAGACTATCTCTTTCAATTAGATAACAATTGCCTGATCCAAACTTCACGCTACTACAAATGAAAGGATACTTATTTCAACACAACAGTTGTCTGCAATAGAACAGAAAAGAAATTCAGGAGATTAGGTGTCCTCCCAATAAGGTACTAAATCTATAACGATGTCTACAAAGAGCAATATTTTCTGCAAAGAATATCTGAGAGGTGAAAGATTGTTCAGTGGAGAAATGATCCAATGGTCATAGCCATGGTCAACAGTCCTCGATCAAGACATCTACCATTTTTCCAAGTCCGAAGAGAATGTAATCTGAGAGAACTGTGCAATACCCAGATCCCTGTATTTATGAAGAATGAGACTTCAGGTGGAAGGTGGGGGTTGGGGTAGGGGGGAGGATAGATGGGTTAGTAGTAAATAATTGCAGTTTTTAAAATTATTGTATAATGTATTAACTAAACCATGGTGTGAGATGTATGAGATGGTAAATCTGAGGGAGTTAATGTTTGTTACATTCTACTGGTGTCTCTCACAGCCTGTGGGTGATGATAAGGAATATTACTATACTTTTACAGGGAGCAGTTGTATCCTAGTGGACCTTGAGGTACTAGTGATTATATGTCTGACCAAATGTAGTTGTGCTTATTGGTGCCATTCTAATAAGCCTTTAATTTATCTTAGAACAATGGCTCTTCTGTAGACAATACTGAGTGGTGCAGCCTCTACCACTAACCACTAAATAGGCCAAAGACCAAGGAGGATTGGTGGCAGTTGAACTGCTTCGGACAACCCTTATCCAGTGTTACATGCATGTAGAGATGGCAAACACCTCAAGTTACCAGGAGTGATCATCTAGGACCTCGGAAAATGCCACATGACTTCACGTAACTGTGTCCAAGAACAAAATCCCCTGGTGCTTATTTATGAGTGAATATCGCTTATGATTTGCAGAGAGCCTTTTAACATAATTGGTGTTTCTGGTCCATTCCCTCAATGATGTCTGCTGGGGAACGCCTACCTGGTTTTGTTTAATGAAAATGTTTTCATGTAATTGTAAGCTTGCTATTCATTGCAGTGCTTCAGTTAAGATTTTATTGAGGGAAGTTTTAAAATACTGCCAGCAGAAGGCAAAAGACATTATGTATTTTATGTAACATGTTGTATTTGTGCATATATTTATGCTGTCCTTTTGTCAAGTGGGTAATTTTATGGTGAAAATTATTTTCATAGCGAAATTAATTTAGAGGAGTATGTTACAGGCTTAATCTAAATATGTACCTATCAGGGTTGCAGGGAGGATAAGAACAGGAGTAAGTATTTTAGCCCATCTAGACTTCTGTAGGTTTCTTTGAGAAGGTGGTGGAGGTATGCAGCTTAATTTCATATACCCACCTTTGCTCCTTTTTCCTTCATGCTTTTGGTTGACAAAAAATATCAATCGAGATTGATAATTAACAATTTATCTGGCATCAATTATCATTTGCAGAAGAGTTCTAAACTTCTACCATTGTTTGCATTTAGAAACATTTCCTAACTTCAACCCTGAAAGATATGGCACTACCTTTTAGTCTATGCCCCCTAGTTTTACACTCTCCAAATCGTGGAAACAATTTGTCTCATCACAATTTTTATTATCATTAATATTTCAAATTTAAATCAACTCATCCCACAATCTTCTAAATTCCAGGGACCACAGCCCTAGTGTAATCCCCGTTCATAATTTAATCATTGGCAAGTTGACTCTACACTCCCTCCAAAGACAATACGTCTTTCCTCGTGTCATACCCACAGCTATACAGAGCTCCAGATGTGGTCAAACTAGGACTTTATATCGTTGAGGTATGACATCTAGCTCCCATCTCCTAGTCTTTGAAATATAATGGCAATATTCTTTTTTCAGTACCTTTCATGAAATTTGATGACCTATGTACATATATCCCTGAAGTGTACTTGTACCTCAATAGTTTGTAGTGTTGCACAGTTTTATTCTTTAATTTCCAAAGTGGATGGATGACCTCCATATGTATCTAGATTGAAATCCATTTACACAATGTCAATATAACACTTGTGATGTTCTGCTTCCATTCATGATGGTTACAGTACCACCAATCTTTACGCTAATAGCCAATTTGGATGTTTGACATTCTATCCAGTCATCTACATGGCAATCTGTAAGGTGAATAGTTGAGGTTTCAACATAGATCCTTGTGGGATGCACATCCTGCCATTGGAGTACCCATCAATTATCCCTGGCTCCATTTCCTGCTGCTTAGTCAACCTCCAAACCAGGTCCCTTCCATCTGTGGAGGAGAGGTTTGTATGGTTCCCATCATTTCCCTCTTATTTGACCGTAACAGGTTTTTCTTTGTTAAAACTGGCATGCTTGCCAATTTGGGGAGTATTTAAATGGTTCTGTACTGAAATGCACGATTAGACAGTTTTTTTGAAGCTTTAACAAAGAAATGAAGATAGCTTTTAATGTACTGAAAGACCTTCTAATTTAGCTATTAGCTTATGTTCCGACTTCTGCATGTATGTGTGCGCAAACTCATCCAAAGTTTGTACATACACAAATAGATTCCAAAATGAGCAAGGGTAGAGTAAGCTAGTTAGAGCTTTGTAAAACTAAAGGGCTACACAGTTTGTGGGGTTTGGTGACTTGCTGGTTTAAGACTGAATTTGGTGGCCCTGTTGCTTTCATTCCGTAGTCCTGAAGTTTCCCCTTCTCAAGTCAGTCAGTTGGAAACTAAATTGTATTCTTTTCGAGCAGAGGGTGGTGCGTGTATGGAATGCGCTGCTGGAGGAAGTGGTGGAGGCAGGTACAATTACAACATTTTGAAAGGCATCTGGATGGGTATATGAATAGAAAGGGTTTACAGGGATATCAGCCAAATCCTGGCAAATGGAAGTAGATTTATTTAGGATATCTGGTTGGCCTGGATGAGTTGGACCAAAGGGTCTGTTTCTGTGCAGTCTCTATGATGATGAATACACCACTTAGTGACCTTTAAAGACCACAGACAGGATTTCCTCAAAAATGGGAAAGGCAAAATAATATTTTGAATATTTATAGACACAAAAGCAAAATACTGTGGATGCTGGAAATCTGAAACACAAATAAAAGAATGCTGGAAGTATTGAAACGGCAGAATCTCTGGAGGGAGAAGCTGGGTTAATATTTCGGGCTGACTATCTTTCATCAGAACTAGAACATGTTAGAAATGCAATAGATTTTAAGCAAGAGAGTGCAGCAAAAGCAAAGGCCAGGTCTATGATAGAGTGGATGGCAGAAAAGACTCAGTGACCAATGGTACACAGTCAAAGAAAGTAGTAGAAGGACGAGGAGAAAAACAACAATGTGCCTAGAAGAGGTACAGCTGGCAGAATAATGAACTGCTGCTGTCCAAAATCCCCCAAAAAATTTAATTTTGAAATTAAATAGAGACTGAAGTAAGTAAACGAGGGACAATGAGACTCATGAAGAATTCTGAGGTAGTTATTCAGAATCCCTTTATAATTCTTTCTAAAGCAAAGAAAGAAAATTAGATCCCAAACAAGATTGAACCATATCATAAAATGGATTCAAAACCCATATTCTTGGAGACTGCCCGTATCTGAAATAGAGATGACGGCAGGTTTCTGGCGGAAGAACTTGTTAATTGGATTTCCTGTCTGTGACATCAGACTTCAGGGAAATTAACTTCTGGTGGGTTTCTGGAAAACAAAAGCTAACTGGGAGATCAACTTTCAGTTTGTGGCCTGAACAGACAAAAGGGTTTGTGGCATATTTCTGTCTTGGAGCCAGCTGCCAAAAAACTGCAATCTATTAAATTGTGTAAATAGTCCAGTCAAACTGTAGAGCTGTGTGGTTTTTACCAAAGCTGGCTATACTGTGTACCAGGGTGATATTGAATGGTTGAACAAAGGTGACTCTGCGGAAACCACCATCAGGGCTGTCATGATCTGAGTGGAAGAGATTCCACATAAGGATGTTGTATTTGTGATAATTCTATCTGTGGACCTTAGATGCAGCAAAGTAATAGTTGCAGATAACCAGATGGGTGATCAAAATCTGCATGACAAAGAGTGGTTGAAATCTACCAGAGAAAGATAGAACTGGGAAAGAATTTAGGGCAGCAAGTCTATGAACGTTACCTGAGAAATCTGAGATTTAACTTTGTATCATTTATGTAAAATATGATTGACAATTTCTACTTTATAATGTTACTGAAACCTCCCAAAAAATAAATCCCATATTCTCCATGCTTGCTTGTTCCTTCAAACTAAACTGTTTCCCTGCAAAATATAGCATGGATCCTGGCAATACTCACTTACAAAGTACAACAAAGGGTGATAAAATAGAATTACAAAAAAGGAGCATGGAAAGAAACTTACAAGGAATTTCAAAGTCAATGGAAAAGATACATTTATATTAGGAGAAAACAAATGGATGATCCAATGCAATAGGGGCCTTTTAACAATTGTTAACAGTGATATCCTCACTGAAAAGAAGGAAGTGACGGCAGACATGTTGAATAATTATTTTTTGCATAGGTAGTCATAATAGAGGACGATGCCTGACATCTCAAGGAAACTAGTCTAGATCTAACATAGATTAGTCTGGATAATGGCTGAAAGAATTAGAAAAATAAAAGCTATAAGAGTGATAATTCTCCTGACCATATGGTTTTAATTGCAAGGTTTAAAAGAATAGGGTGGGAACATTATAACATGATAACATGTCCTACTTTTAATCTTCCAAGGTTCTCTTGATTTTGGAACTATCCTGTAAGCAGGATAATTGTGCATATCATTCTGCTATTTAAGGAAGTTGAGAGAGGTAAACAGTAGAATTATAGACCAGTTGGCCTGTAACTGTTCAATTACTAGAGTCTATCATTAAGAATACAATGATTGGGCATCCCAAAATTTGACCATAGTGAGCCAGCATGGATTTGTAACAGGTCATGCCTGAAGAATCAGATTTAGTATGTTGAGTGATTACTAAAGTAGTGGACAGAGAATGCATATTGATGTCATGTATACAGACTTCCAAAAAGTATTTGATACAGTTCCCATTAAACCTCAAAACCCGTTGCTAGCAGCCTTAAGGAGCAGTTAGCTCCCTTAAGGTGCCATGACGACTACTGCCTCAGTGGGAATGGCAGCTTTGTCAGTAACAGCAGCAGTGGGCTGCAAGCAGGCTTTAGGACCAGCAGATCCCTCACTGAGCTAAGTACCAGGTTTATAGGGTGAGAGTGTATCAGGCACCCAGCTACAGAGGGGCAGAGGCAGTGAGGAGGATTGGGGGATGAACTTGGCGGCGAGAAATCATGGAGGGATGGGACTTGCTTCTGATGCATACAAGTTACCCATCAAAAGTTGCACACCATCTTACTTCTCCCTTTGTAAAACCCATATAGTGGGGGGAAAAAAAAACAGATTCCCCCTTTGGTCCACTTGCCTACACCAACCCAACATGGCATAGGCAGCATAATATTCATGTCTATTAGCTCGTTAACAAGCTTTCTTGCCCATGACCACCTTCCTCTGAAAACACCCCGTGGGTGGCGGGTCGGGGGATGGGGTGTAGAGGGATTGTAAACTCCAGCCCGTGATTTTATATTGTTATTTACACTGCATCTATTCATTACGTTAGCTCTTTGTCTGTACTTGTCAAAAGTCTAATCCTTTCATCGATGTGAACTGCTCTTGCTGAGGTAAACAACTCATCAAACTATAGATCCTGTGCTTACAACACACAAAGCTGAGCAATTAATCTCCTATGACTAATACCTCCCTATTTTTTTCCCTCTCTTTATATTCCACCTGTCTGTTCTGGTTTTTTAAATACCTCATCCTTCATCACCTTATTTTACTGCATCATAGGTAATGTCCGAATCTGTTCATAATTATATTATCCTGGTTGCTTTGCAGACTTTCTGACCAACTTTATTTCTTTTTCATATCTTAATCTGTCCAATATATTCTTCTATTATTCCAGCATGTGATCTTTTCACGGTGGTCTCATTCCTATTTGTACCAATCTCCATTCCTGGTCCCGTTTGACTCAGCCTCCTTTGTCAAATGATCTGTGCTAACTAAATCTATTATTACCTTCTCATAGCCGTATCCTCACAATTATTTACCGCAATGAGTTACTGTACATACCTCACTAAAGCCTTAGCTTTTCTTTTTAGAGATTTTATTTGTAGTTTTTGTATTTTTCTTGAGTTTGCTATATCTGGTTCTGTTCTGTGGTGAACATCTGACAGAAAGCAACCTAAAATCTATACTGTGCTTAGAGACGCATCTTGCTTATGTCTTCGCCTGTTTACAAAGCATACCATGTTAGAATTTGAATATAAACTCCTTATGTTTAGGTAGACAAATGCACACTTTGTCATTTCAAACTCAGTTATGTCACCATGCCTCCTCAATGAAATCCCTCTCCTTTTTCCCCTACCACTTAGAAAACCATATTCTCCTTTTTGATCTTTCTTTCTTTGTTTCCTTCTCAGAATCAGTTCTCTAGGGGGAAGAAAAAATGTTCTCCTACTTCCTACTTTCAATTTTGTGCTGTCAGGTCCTGGCCTTCTAAATGATCTTGTTCCTTACGCTGAGACATTTGGTGAGAAGAACTGTCTGTGGGTGGAAAGTCAAGTGGTTAGTGGCAAGTCTTGTTGTGGCACAGGCTGTTATGTTACTGTTGTTCCACGCTGAATAACATCCTCAACACTGGTTCCACTTCCACTAACCTGCTGAGCACAGGAGCCATGTGATGTAGCGGTGAAGGCCATATTCAGAAGTTAGCTGGGAAATTCCTCATTGGTCTTCACTGTAGAGAATATAAATAGCATTCCAGAAGCAGCTATCAAATGAAAGGGAGGGAACAACTTGGGAAAAGGACAATAACCAGAGAACCAGCTCGGATAAATTGCTGAAACTGGGGGCTGCCAAGTGCTTGGATTCTGAAGCACTTCATCTTAGGATCTTAAAGGAATTTGCTAGTGAAATAATTGATTCTTGTGTTTTAATTTTCAAAAACTCTGATTTTGCGTCGTCCATTAGATTGGAAGATTGCAAATATAACTCCTTTTATTTGCAAAGCAGGAAACTGCAGACTAGTTTTTAAAATTAACTCCTGCAATGTGGGTGTCACTGACACCTTTTTTAAGCATTGATGCCCCCATTGATTTTCTCAAATCATGAGAATACAATCCTTGTTGCTGTAGACCAGTGGTTCCCCCAACATTTAGTTACACATCCTTATGCATTTACAAATCTTTGCATCTCCATGCAGTTTTGTTTTTTAGCTTTTTTAAAACTACTAAACCCCCACACATTTTTGTGACTCATTATAATTGTAAGCATGTGTCTACAATTTTTTTTAACCTTTCTAATAATTTGATGGTGAATGTCTGTTAGTGCGTAAGTTGGGAGAAATGGGCGACTATTTCAGTCTCAAACTGTTTCAACGTACAGATGTTGATGGGACAGGACTTTGATTTCATTCCAGTGTGTGCCGAAGTTCCCTTTCTAAAACAGCAGTGTTGCAAACGGTACCATAGAAACATAGAAAATAGGAGCAGGGGTAGGCAATTCGGCCCTTCAAGCCTCCTCCGCCATTCATTATGATTATGGCTGGTCATCCAACTCATTAACCTGTTCCTGCTTTCCTGAGATAGTAGGAACTGCAGATGCTAGAGAATCTGAGATAACAAGGTGTAGAGCTGGATGAACACAGCAGGCCAAGCAGCATCA
>JAHRHZ010000091.1:1422860-1486004 GCA_024137785.1 Ginglymostoma cirratum
AAAACGTCAGCTTTCCTGCTCCTATGATGCTGCTTGGCCTGCTGTGTTCATCCAGCTCTACACCTTGTTATCCCTGCTTTCCTGCACATCTTTTGATTGCTTTCACCCCAAATGCTATATCCAACTCTTTCTTGAAATCATATAATGTTTTGGCCTTGATTGTTTGCTGTAGAGTGACTTCCACAGGCTTGCCTCTCTGTAGATGAAGAAATCTCTCCCCCATTTCAGTACTAAATGGTTTACTCCATATTGTCTGATTGTGAACTCTGGTTCTGGATTCCCCTGTCATTGGGAACATCCTTCTTGCCGAGTCCTGTTAGAATTTCTTAGGTTTCTATGAGATTCCCCCCTCATTCTTCTGAATGCTTTCTTTTTTTCCATTCATTCACAGGATGTGAATAGCCATCACTAGCTAGGCCAGAATTTATTGCCCATCCAAGGGCAAAATGTGTCAGCACAGGATTGGAGGGCTGAAGGGCCGATTCCTGTGCTGTATTGTTCTTTATTTCATTTATCCCCAATTGCCCAGAGGGCAGTTGAGTCATCCACATTGCTGTGGGTCTGGAGTCACATGTAGGCCACAACAGGTAAGGATGGTGCTTTCCTTCCCTAAAGGACATTAGTGAACCAGATGGGTTTTTCCTGACAATTGGCAACGGTTTCATGATCATTATTAGACTCTTAATTCTAGATTTTTTACCACGGATATTCTAGCGAATATAATCCTAACTGATTCAATCTCTTGTTATTTGTCAGTCCTGCCATTTTAGAATCAATCTGGTAAATCTTCACCGTACTCCCTTATTGCAAGAACATCCTTCTTTAAATGAAGAGATCAACACTTCGCACGATATTCTTGGTTTGGTCTCCCGACGCCCTGTATAATTGCAGCAAGGCATCCCTGCTCCCAAACTCAAATCCTCTTGTTATGAAGGCTAACATATTATTTGCATACTTGCCTTCAGTGACCAGTGTACAAGGACACCCAGATGCTCTTGCACATTCCCCTCTTTCAATTTATAGCCATTTATGAAGTAATCTGCCTTCCTGTTTTTGCTCCCAAAATAGATAACCTCACATCTATTCACATTATGCTGCATCTGCCGTGCATTTGCCCACTCACTCAGCTTGTCGAGCCTTGACAGCTCTGTCTGTTTGGCAGCTTAGGATGCTCTGCTTTTGTTTAGTTTGTTGAAACGCAATCTTGACTACACCATTGACTGCTATGTCAGTGAGGATCTCTTGTTCTTTTACAGTAAGCACTTTTTGTGAGATAGGATATGCAGGAAAAATTGAGAAAGTGTATGAGAGCCAATTCTTTCTATTGTCCATTGTGTGAAGTAATGTCTTATTGCAAGGTTAAGCAGAAGCATCTCCAAGGAACTGAGATTTCAGTTTCTTTTAAGTTTTTTTTTCTGCATACTCTGCTGTGGAAAATGTATTTGTATAAATTGTTTGCAACAATGTAATTTTTTATGTAGTTTCATATTAGATTTACGCATACAATTGTATTAACACATTTTTATCCAGTATGCACAATTCCAAGTTTTTATAACTTATGACCTATTACATATTTTCCGTGCTTCTCATCCTCAAATCTATTTCTAATATATTTTCATTATATTAGCAGATTCAGAATTAGAGGCTATAGTCCATAAACTAGTATTTTTTCTGATCTAAGTTCTGTGTGAAGTGTATACATTATTTATTTTGGACCCTGGAGATATTCCTTTTATCGGATGCTAAAGACTGTAAATGTTTATTTGGGCTAGAAGATAATTATTCCCAATTAGTCAAACTTTTCATGTGTACCTTCTTAATTGACATGGTTTAAATATCATATGCCGAGAGAGAATTGTTTTCTTTTATAGAGCGTTCAACAAAGTTAAACTTAATCTGGCATCCCTAATTTCATTTCAGTCATCGCAGACAGCAAGCAGGGAATATTTGTGTGCAGCAATAAAAAAACTCTCCATTCTGTGTGTCAGCTGTCAAAGTAGTTTAAGTCATGTTATGGTAGTTAATTAAAACTAATTTTTGATCTGCATTCTTCCTACAGTTTGTGTTTTATATTTACAAGGAATTGGGAACAAAGAATGGAGAGAGGTATGTAAACAATAATGCAGCTTATAATAAATGCTACTTTTTAGCACCGAACTGAAACATTGCTGAAAGGAGCCAGGAAGTTCAAGATTTACAGCTTGCACCCATCAGGACTGGGACGCAAGGAATGGACTTGCAAAAGGGTCACAAAATTATGCAGCATAAGAAGAAAAAGCTTTTACTTCTAATCTTCCTTTTACAATGTTTAACAAATGCTGCATTTAAAAAAAAAAAATAAAATTTAATGTCAAAGCGATCACCAGAAATATTAAAATGAGTAACTAATTTGAAGCTGTGAATATACCAGTATTGGTTAAATAGCTATTACTGCAAGCATTAAAAATAGCTGATTGTTATTTATGTTCTGACAAAAGGTAGAAAGCATTGCATGAAGCATTTTCTATTCCCTCATTTGATCTTTGCTGGAGTGAGATTTCTGCCAATCCCAGTGATGTACCACTGATTCAAGACACATGTTTCCCTCTTTAGGTTCTTGACATATGTAACATTAACTCCATGGTTTGCCATGCTTCCCACTACTTCCACTGTCCTAGAATGTTGGGGCTTCCTGATTGCCTCAATGAAATTGTTCCCTGGAAGATAGTTTGCAGTGGCTCTCTCAGCTGGTCCACAGATCAAAGGAAGACAGTGCAGCTAGTAGAGAAGTGGAAAAGGGAGTCCTAACAGTCTTAATTGCCAGAACATTTCTCCCAACTTCCCCTTTGTTCTTTTAACAATCTTACCTGTAAGTAAAGTTATTAAAACTATTCCGTGACATGGTCTATTTTCACCCCTCAATCAGAAATCGTGAGGTCAAGGCCCATTCCAGAAACTTGAGTGACAGAACTTGACACTCCATTGAAGTTCTGAGGTGTGTCCATCTTTTGGATGAGAAGTTAAACTGAGCTCCTACCCTGGCGTCAGCAAGATGTAAAAGATCTGGTCCAACTATTTGACCAAAAGCATAAGCAAATATTTGAAGAGGAGCAGGACAGTTCTCACCAGTGTTATGCCCAAGATTTAACCCAGTGACCTGGTAATTGTTACATACTGTTTTCAGAATTGTGCTGTACACACTTCAACAAGTGACCATGCTGTAATGCACCAAGGTTACATAAGTGTCTATATAAAACCCAAACATTTCATTGTCATTTACTAGATGTCCAGTCAGTAAAACAAGCTGCCACTGACTTACCTTGTCCAACTGTCTGGCCTAGAGTTTCTGCTTGGTTGTGTTTTTTTGGGCACAATTTGTCCCAGTTGTCAAAGTCCAGTTCGCAGGTCTGTGGGATATTAAGTGTGACTCATGTTCAGTATAACACCAGTTGCAGTGATCTTTCACGCTAGTTTAAAAGCTTTTGTGCTAGAAGACAGCTTGACCCAAGACTGACTGTGCTTTATACTGAACTAATTATGGGCTTTCACTAATTCCACTCGTTTATGGCAGTCAAGGAGACACTCAAGTCTTATTTTTCTTAGGTGCTGGGATGCTGATGTGAAAGCCTTTGACTATAATTCTAATTTTACTGAAAGACTAACTATCCCAACATAACCATGCAAATGGTTTTGTATATTTTTAAAAAGCCATTTTCTATATTTCAAAATTGGGCTACCTGATGCGTGGACTAGACACTTAGCTTAACATGCCTAATTTTTTGATGAACAATTTTTTAACCGAACATTGAAATTGCACCAAATTACCACTGTGTTAAATAGTTAATGGAATATTTATATTGTAAATACTGCCCAATGTATTGGTTTATGCAGATTTTGCTTTCAGTGGTTTGTAGGTGGGTTTGAGTGGAAATCTGGGAGAAGAAACATTTCTCAAAAAGTACGTAAGTTTGGATGGACAAAGCTGAAATGCAATGCAGTTTTACTAATTTCAGTCACTGCTGATGTATTATTTTGGAATCTCTCAAACTTACGAATTACAGATCTTATCTGAAATTACATTGAATATTCAAATAATCTCCAGAATTTTTGTAACTTGGAGCAAGCTTTCCACAATTGATATTTAACATATTATTTGCTGATGTCTGTGAAATAAATTACACTGTAAGCATTACTTGGTACTCAATGTTTATCAGTATTACATAAGTTTATGCTCTGCCTACTTTTATAGTAATAATGAGGAGTGGAAAATCTGATTTAAAAATCCTAATTTGACAATTTAAATTCATTGTTTGTGTCTGATTTATTACATTTAATCTGAACCCAGATTATACTTTCTGACTATTTATGTATTTGCCTAACTGAATACAGCAGGAAATGTATGAGATAAATAATGCTTTAAATTAAATGGTTTTCTTTTTAACAGTATGGAAGAACAGAAGCAATTGACAATACATTGAACCCAGATTTTGTGAGAAAATTTCTTCTTGATTATTTCTTTGAAGAACGTCAGAATCTCCGATTTGATTTGTAAGTATATATTCTTCAAAGATCTGTAGCTAGGAAATAATACTTATTTCATTAATGAAAATAATTTGCATCTTGCCTCATTTTTCAAAAAAAAAATTGAAGTAACTCGCATGGTTCACTATTTTAATTTATTAAACAAGCTATTTTTGACCCAAGTATTTAGCGTGCTCCAATGCAACTCAGTGATGGAATCATAGAATGGTTACAGCACAGGACAGGCCATTTTGTCTGTTGTCTGTGTTGGTTTTCTGCAAGAATGATTTAACTTGTTAAAATCCCATGCATTTTCCCCAAAGCCCAGCAAATATACCCTCTGTAGATAATTCTCCAATCTTTGCAGTCAGCATTAAATCTGCCTGCAGCACAGCTTTGGGCAATGAATTCCAGATTCTTGTCGCTTGCTACATAAAAGTTTCTCCTCACATCACAGTTGGCTCTTTTGCTAATCTTTTTAAATTCTCTAATTCTCAGTCCACCTGCCAATGGGAATAGTGTCTCCCTATCTTTTCTGCCAGAATTTCTTATCATTTTGAATGCCGGTATCAAATCTCCTCCTAATTTTCTTTTCTCCAAGGACAGCAGCCCAACAATTCATGAAGGCTCCCCTCAGTAGCACTTCCAAATAGGATATTTGCCCTAGAAATGTCTGTAATTTAGTACCCAAAACCAAGTATGATTAAATACACGTAGTAACATGGTTTTGTTAGTAGATTAAAGCTCATTTCCAGGCTACAGGTCTCCATTGTGTAATCAATTTAACTTTTAGTTGTACTTGCAGTTAAACCATTATTCTTCTGTAGATCTTGTTCTGTAAAGTCCTCGGATCTTTTCCTGTGTTTTACTACTAAAGGAAAACATCTTAAGGAAATGTATAAACATAAAATGACAAATGAAATCCATAGATATGAGACTTGCATGGTGGGAGGGGGCAGACTGAAATATTGACCAGGTGACATGATAGGAGCAGGGACCTGGTTATTAGTGAAGCTCTCAGGAATATAAATTTCTCTGCACACAAACTTTGGCCCTGACCGGTTCCTGAATGAGAGAATAGCCTGATTGTAAGTCTTGATTTTCATTGGGGTGGGTAAAGTTTCAAAAGAGATTGCAAATTCAAGCCATATGTCTCATTCCTGAAGAAGGTTCCACTCCCTGCATCTTGTGCATATAGAGTTGGGGGACCCCTAGGATGTGGGGGCTGATCCCAAAGTGAGTCCCCAGTTGTTGACCCCTGACAGAGTAGGGAATCCCTGACATTGATGGGGGTCCCATTTTGGGTGACTTGATTCCTGAGAGGTCGAAGCAACTCACCAAAGCAGCCTTAATAGCAATTTCCAAATCACCTAGAAGGATAAGGGCAGTCGATGTATGGTAATATCACCATCTGCAAGTTCCACTCCAAGCCACATATTGCTCTGATTGGAGCTTTATCACTGTTCTCTCACTGTTTCTGGGTGAAAAATGCTGGAATTCCATTCCTAACAGCTCAGTGGGTACAGAGTGCCACATGGACGGCTGCAATTCAAGGAGGTAACTCGCCAACACATTCTCGAGGGTAGTTAGGGATGGGCAATAAATGCTGACCCAGCCAGTGATGTTCCCATCCTATTAATGAAGAAAGAAATAAAACACCTTGGGGTTTTCCTAATCACTGACCACACAGTGCGGTGGAGGTGTGTGTTGTAGTGAGGGTCTACTGGGTGGGGTTTGGCTGAGTTTGAACAGGTTTTGATTCTTGGGTGGCTAGAAGGGGACACTCTTGCCCGGCCTGGCCTAAGAGAAGGCATTGCCTTCTCCCCAAGACTAACTTTGTCTCACTGCAACTACCAGGGCAGGACCCTGAGAACCTGGCTGGCCATGTTTAAACCAAGTTTATCCAAAAGCTTCAACAGTCATTAGCATGTGTAAAATGTCAACTTGCCTCCCAGGTGTAGATTTGACTACCTGTCCTTCGTCCTGCCTCAGTAAAACACTAAAGAAAGTGGGTTGGCGCCAATTTTTCCCCATTTACTCACCACTAGCACCTAATCCCAACTATTCGCCATATTAAAATACCTCCACCCCAATTATCCATGTTTTCTATTTAGCAGTCAGTAAAATATTTGTTGATTCGACTGGTTGAAATAAACAAGGCATTTTCAAGCATTTTAAGGACAATTTTAAATGTCAGTTCAAGTGCCAATCCTTTCCTTAAGGTTTCTTAATTGTGATTCTTATTTTGACATCGTACGTTTACATTTTCTGGGATTTATTTTACGTTGATCATTTTCCCCTGAAAATGATTGGTTATATTTTTCTTTGAAGTAGAATAGCATCTGTTTGATCACAATGTATTCTATCATTGTATTTAGACAAGCCTGCAGATTCTTGAAAGCATTCAGCCAAAAGCCTTTCCTTTGCACAAATATTTTTCTTTTAAATATTTGTACTACGAATGCACGAATGCATACAGTGTCATAATTTAATGCATAGTGTTTAAAACAAGAATGAGAACATTGGCAGATTTGTTCATGAGATTTTTTAGTCAAATCCGTTAGTCAGTAGAAATCTTTTCTCAACAAGGTATGCAAACATTTCTTCTACCAGGGATAAAAGAGAGGTGAATTTATATATTTTTACCGCTCTTCTGTCTGTTGCAGAGTTGAATTTTATTGTCTTTCCCTTAAGAAAAAGGCAGTGATATGTTTTCCTTAGCCCCGTGTGTTTGTGAAATCCAATTTAAAAATAACTCAAAATTCTTGTTTTAACACGAAAGATAAGGTTTATTACAACATCCAAATAGTTTGTGACACACACGCACACACACACGGTGTGTCCAAGAAAGAAAGAGAAAGGGAAATAAAGAAATTATAAATTAAAGTCAAAGCCATCAGAAGTACTCTACATGAATTAGAAAATATAATAACTCAATGTCTACTTGAGTTTATTTCAGTTAGACTTGCATTGAGATCACTTTTGTTGGAGCTCAAATGGAAGGAAATCTGCTATCCTCACCTGGTCTGGCCTACATGTAAGTCCAGACCCACAGCAATGTGGTAGACTCTCAACAGCCCTCTGAAATAGCCTAGCAAGCTATTCAGTTGATGAATTACTACAAAGTCTCAAAGATACGAAGCCGGACAGCCCACCTGACATCGACCTAGGTACCGGAAATGACAATATCAAGAACAGCCCTGTTGATCCTGCAGAGTCCTCCTTACTAACATCCAGGGGCTACTGGCAAAATGTGGAGGGCTGTCCCACAGACTGTCAGGCTGTTGCTTGAGTAAAGTCATACTCACAGAATTTACCTGACAGACAATGTCCTCGACACCATCATTACCATCCCTGTATATGTGCTGTAGGACAGATCCAGAACAGGTGGCAGCGCAGTGTTTATACAGTCAGGAGAGAGTTGCCTTTGGTGTCCACAAAGTTGACCCTGGACCCGATGAAGTCTCATGACTTCAGGCAAAACATGGGCAATGAAACGTTTCTGCTCATTACCACATACCATCCTCCCTTGGCTGATGAATGAGTACTCCACAATGATGACTAACACTTAGAGGAGTGTGCCCTCTGTGCTTGCAAATTCTAGAAACAATCTGCCGTCCTTAATTGGACAGTCGATACAAATCATCTCCGGGGAGTATTCCCTGGTGTGTGCACAGCAGCCTGTGAGAGGTTCTGGACCTGGAAATAGAACATTTTCAGGAATCAAAACTGTCAGCTCAAGATCCTGTTTCCCTCTTCGTGCTGAGATTTCCAGCATTTTATGTTTTTTAAGTCCAGCATCCACTGTATTTTTCCTATTGTATAAATTTTTTTGCAAGCTAGAGTAACTGAAAACTTATTCAAAAATGTACCATACCTAACAGTATAGTGATGACTTGTTTACCTTAAGACAGGTTTCAGATGAAGAGGCTTTTTCTGACAATTCCTATTTTATTTAGCAATGCCATGAGTAAATGGTGCTTAATGGTGTGTTTTTAAAGCTTGTTACAAGTTTTATTCTCTCATCTTTGCAAAATAGCAAAGACTTGCCCTTTTTAATAGAAATGCAACTTGTATTTAACACTGCTCGGTGGAACTATTTTTACACCATTTGCCATGTTTGTGTGTTTTATTGCATACCATAAACATTACGTCTTAGTGGATATTGTGATTCATGCATACTCCAGAGACTTTCTTTCATTCCCAGTCCATGGTGCTACTTCACAGTCAAAGTCACAGCATTAGAAAATGTGAAAGTATATTTCAAATAATCTGTAGCCCCAGGATAAACAGTGGATCCTTTTCTAATGAAGCAACACCAGAAATTTATACTTTAGCTCTAAATTTCCTTGACTGACATATGTGCTTGACAGACCATATGTCTCGAGTTGCAACTTACCAATCAAGTTCAGTAAGAATTAAAATTTAGAATGAGGCAGAAGTAAACAGCTAAACCTGTTAGATTGTAATACAATGTGGGATGCTTATCTCCTCCAAAGAAATAACATTTCAGAATCACTTAGTTGTTTTCTGTTCGATGAGAGGAATTGTACAACAAATGTATATTTTTTTACATCATCCTCTAACTCTGCCCATGTGACAGTACATAGAGAAAGAACATTCCCCAAGTGGTAAGCACTCTAGGATTTGTTTATATATCAACAGTATTTGAACATGAAGCATTGAGTCGTTGATTGCATTAGGCACTCTAGTTGAAATGGTGGGTTACAAATTCCAAATTATAACTCTTTGCTAATCAGATAATCACCTTTTCTAAACAATTACATTTTACTGGACAGGAAACCTGTCTGCAGCTACCTGTTAGTTCTGGTTCATTTTAATTGGTGAAACAACGCGTTTGAATATTGTAAACTTGGCTTGACTTTTGACTTGTGGATTGGGGGATACAGAGCTGGGACAACTTCCAGATAGACCCAACCCATTGAGAAGTGCTCTGGAATTTCAGCCTTCCATTTGATGGTGGTGCTAGTGGGGTGTGGGGAGACATTGGGGAGAAGCTACTGCTACTGGAAAGAGTTCAGGAGTAGACAGGCTTGGAGGTAGACTGTCTGAAAGGTCTGTCTTGCTGTTCCAATGCTTTCTTGCTGTTGTTTCAAAAAAAAATTAAGTGAAGTAACAGTCCTCCGCCACTCCTGTCAGTCTCTCAAGCGCTCGCGCGCATTCTCGTGCACACACTCCCTCTCGCTCTCGCTTACACACACACACACGCGCTCTCTCGCGCGTGCACACACACACGCTCTCGCGCGCGCGCGCACACGCCATATTTCCTCTATCCAACCCCTAAGGTTCCTCATAGCCCCCATGTCAAGCTATGGCCCTCTCCAGGGTCTATTGTAGCCCTTAAGCCAATGTATTGTCAACCCCTCGGTTCCCATCCACCACCCTTTCGTATGACATCTAGCATGCCAAAACTCCCAGTATACACCATGAGCAGACCTGGAGATCATTTAGAAATGAAATAAAGTTGTGAAGTGTCTATTAATGAATTCTCTTTCTTTTAAGTCTCATTTGTTTAAAACAAAACATTTGGCTATATTTAATTTCCTTCAGATGCTAAATCCCCTTCTAAAAAGCACACACATTTGTGTTTGTAGTCCCACTTTAAAGATTTTACAAGCAATTGAAGCTGTCAACTAACTATAAACTGACAGACACTTACTGTAACAGGTTGTGAAATCAGTTGTACAGTTACAATTCCTCTTATGATAACTCTCTAACTTATGTCAGGAGACAGAATCAAATAGTAGCAAGAACATTTTTTTAAAAGAGCACAGATGATTTTTGCAAATAATTAAAGGGCAAGTAATTTTAAATACTTGATGGCTCTCTTGACAGCTCCAATGATATGATTTACTTTTTACATCGTCTACATCTAACAGTTCCAAGAGGACCCTTACCTCTCCAAACTAGTGTTTGACTTCTCCCAAAGATGCCTTGTGACCATACACAAAAGGATATATTGCCTTACCAAAAGGAAACCATACCTTACAAAAAGCGCTGGTAACTTTAGACCTTCTCCTGCTAGATCTACAGTGCACAGGCCATTCTATAGACATCTTGCTACTGCAAATCAGATCACACTGAAGCCGGCTGTGCTTTAATCTGTGCAGTTCCTTCAGATTCCCATGGAAGTGCAAATTAAAATCATCCCCCTTTCATGCTCCTGTGAAAATGGCAGAGGTTGGCATTGTGTATGGATGTGTAAGAGCCTGAAAAGGTTGATCAGCACCACCCACAGTAATGATGACATGTGGACTTGTGGCTGCACTCAACCAAGCGGGCTCTGCATTTTCCTAGACTTGATGAGGATGGTGGCAGCAGCCTTGAACATGATCAGCTCACTCATTGTTGTGAGCAGGCAGTTCCAGACAATATGGAGTGCAGTGGTGTGGGCTTGATTTGACTCTCATATGACACATAGTGGGCAGAGGTGTGTGAAATTCAGAATCAGCTTGAATTTGTCAGCTTGTACAAGACAGTCAGCAGCAAGGAAAACCCAAGGGTTCAAGAACCCTGTCAAGGAAACCCTCGACGAGGAAGGTAATTCAGATTTAGTAAGGGATGCAATGCAGCAGGAGAGTTAGCAGAGCGAGTTCACCCTGGTGATGGAGAGTTTAGTAACTCCAGAGCAGATACAGGCTACATCACAAGGCTCTGGAGTGGTCCCAAGTCACAGTTCAATGATGAGTGAACAGACATTGTGGTATCTCTGAGTAAAGCTTAAAATCCCTGCTGAGCCAAGAAAAGCTTTAAAATAATCCAGGCTGGAAAGTGAGAAGTTATAAATTTATTTACAGATCAGTTCAAACCTCATTACCACAGTGAGCAGGTACCATGAGGCACAGTTACTGAGAAGGAAGCAAATAACCATAAAGACATATTAATTTGAGGCCACAAACCCAGAGACATTGCAATGCCAGTAATTAAAATAATGACAGTGGGCAGATTAAAAGACTAAGTAAACCTGGTGTAGTGGACCAGAAAATTGAGGAGATTTTATTCAGGACACAGGAAAGGTGTGAAATCCTTCATAAGATACATGACAAATGTGGGAATAATTTATTTAAAATCTGAGGAGTGTGAAACATTCTGTAAAACCTACTGATTAATGTAAGAACTATTATTAAGGCTAAATAGCTGGGTTCATGCAGTGAATGTGTTGGGGGGTTGTGGGGGAGGTAGGAATCCTTTGTTTTACTATGAAGAGCATTAATCTTCCATTTTAGGTACAAGATGTGGAGAAAATCTTTCCATGCAGCAGAACTGCTATTACTACAAAAGAAGAAAGACATGGCATTTAAAATAATATTTCCAAGAGGACCTAATTTCAGAGATGGACTAAATTGAACAGAGTGGACATTTTGAAGAAAATAAGTTTTGATATGCAGAGTAGCTTCCAAGTTAGGTATTGAATCAGAATCAGAATCTGAAGAAGTAAATAGACATTAGGAGTACAGCCAATGACATTGTAGCTCATCGGGGCTGTAGGAAGCAACAGATAATTTTGAAGAGGCACTGAATGCCTTTCACAATTGTGTTAGATTCAGAACTAATAACATTCCTGAAGACACAGGTTTTGCATTCGGGAACACTGATTGATGATATCAGTAATGATCTCTGCAAATTAGTGAAGATCTATGATTATGGTTATTTTTAAGTCCAAACCATTTGAGACAGAATTGTTGTAGGAATTGCTGATGAGTATTTGTTAGATTTATCACAGTCTAAAGAAAATCGGGCTCCAGACAAAGCCATTCAGGTGTTGAATGAATCAGAAGTCCAACAGCAACACAGATCAGTGCTTAGAGGAAATGATCAACATTGACACACAAAGTCAGGAGCAAACAACCTCATGAATACTGCCAGTGCCTAAGTATTTAAAGTGAATGCTTTCTGTTGCCTTATAGGTCACTTTCCAAACATGTGCAGAAGGAGGGCACAGTTTAATAAAACCAAGAAATCAGATATCTACCTATTCAAACTGGTTATTGAGTACAAAAATCTACAACTGTTTAAAAAAACAGTGTTCCGAGAAAATAGATGACGCAACCCTTGCGTTTTGGCCAGCTAATATGTATGGTCACTTCACAAACCCAAGGCACTAGAGTGACTGTTGCTACATTATCTCCAGTGACCAATGGTTATAAAAAACACTGGTCATGGGGCAACCACATGGTCCAGGAGGCAGAGTGCTTCAGACTAAAGGTATGTGCTACAAGCAACTTTCCAATAGAAGGAACATCAAATAGTAGAAAACCTATATACACAACAATCAAGAATTCTCACTGTTGAGTAGGAAAGCATGACTTAGCTGCAATCATCTTCAAATATTGGAAAGATTTAAACTAAATAAAGGAACACTCAGTCAAGGAAGTTGAATGAGCAGCCAAAAGATAGCTGGTAAAGGTTTACATCGAGTTCCTTAGACTCATGGGAGAACATAACTAATCTCAATGGATCCAATTTTCTATTTACATTACCATAAGAAAATTATTTCATGCTGTCACCAAGATGGGAACCTGTGACTGTACTGAATGGGAACAAATGTTTCCCACTGCTATCAATGCTGAAGAATGTTCAAATTTCTGGAGCCAGAAATGTTGGCAAGGAGAAACAGGCAATGAGGTAGCCAAAGAATAGTGTACATCACTTGAGTCAATTGACAATGTTATAATTGATGTTACTTAGTGTGCAATCCAGCTTAGTGAACAAATAACTCTGATGTTAAATCCTGATGTGACTCAAAAGAGGTGTGTTCTAACAGAATATTTGACTTTCTTAATCTACCCAGGATGAATTCTCAGTATCTGTGACAGAGATCATGCTAAGCCATAAACAATCCTCAAATAGCAGAACTGAAGAAATGAACATATTGGTTCAGTAATGCACTCACTCAAAGTGAATGAGAGAGTCTAAACCATTCAACGTGTTGAAGTAAAAGGTTTAAGTGTGTCAGCACTAAATGTGCAAATTGAGAAAGTCAAAAGATTAAAGGTCCTCCAGTTCAAAGGGTCCTCCAGACTTCATATTGCCAGAAGAGAATCAAAGACGCTTGTCTTTCATTCGGAAAACTATTAGTTTTCTAAGACCAAAGAGAATGCATTACGGCAGAATAGTGAAACCATGTCACTGGAACTTGTAAAATCAGAGACCTGTGGGGGAAGATGGTGTCATGGTAAATGTAATTATATACTCAAAAGTACAATATTAATAATGGAAGATGTTTGCGAGAAGACGTTGTATATGGGTCTGAATGTGTTAACATCAAGTAGTGCCATAAGCAGCTACCACTAAGATGATGCCATATGAACCTATGGGCAGAGCAGTTTAGAATCTTACAGGAATGAGACCTAACATTTTATTGTCTTCAAAGTTCATATTACAACATCTAGCATATCAATGTAACCTCTCATTAGTTTGCAATAATCAATATCTTGTTAACTACTCCTAGTTAGACCAGAAAATGGCTTCTCTCTTACTACACTAGATTAAGTGCGTCCTACACTTTTGAAGAGGACACTGACAGCAACCTTCATCATGAGCAACAGCTCCTCTGCTGTAGTGAGCTGGCATGACAATAACAGCCAGTTTCAGGGGCAGCACATTTGAATTATTGCCTGCAATGCTATTTTTTTGTTCGGATAGAAATCTCTCCATCTGCACAAAAATTCAAGTCCTTACCTTTGGCGATCTGTTGTTCTTGCTCCAAACTCCATTTCCTGGGTACTGACTCCATTGTCTTTCTTGGCAACAGTCTGAGATTAAACCAGCTTCTTTGCAACCTTCATGTCACGCTTAACCCTGATATGAAATCCCAAGCTTATGCTTGTGTCATCCGTAAGACTGCCCATTTCCACCTCTGCAATATCTTTGTTCCTTTCGCAGCGCATCTACTATTGAAACCCTCCTTGCCTTTCCAATCTCTCGACTTCACATCCAATGTACTTCTGGTGATCTTTCACTTTCTACCTTCTGTAAACATGAGGTCACACAAAAATCTGCTGTCTTGTCTCTTAAATTGGGCTGAGTAATGTCAGGCAACAACTTCATTTGAAAATTTTCATTATTTTCAAATCTCTTGACTCTCCCAATTTTCTCAAGCTCGATCACCCTCCACAATATCTGTGCTTTTCTAATTCTTGCTTCATCAGCATCCTTGATTGTAATCACTCAACAATTCATGGCTACTACACCTTCGGTTACTTAGGCCCTAAGCTGTAGAATACCTGCTCTACCTTCCTGCTTTTCTACATTGCTTTCTTCCTTTAAAACATTGTTTAAAACTTACCTCTTTGAACAGGCTTTGGTGATCTGACCGGTTGTAAAAAGAATGATATAACAGTGGGGGAGATGTTGAATGGCTTCCTCAGTTCTCTATGTTGGGATATTGTATTCTATTCCAACTTTATTTAATGACAGAAAATTGGAATCTCATAACAAGATAGTTAATTCACAAATAATGCCAAGTTGGAGAGATTATGGATTTAAGGAAATTGGTCGAGATATTACAAAGAGTTCTACTCTTTTTAACCAACTATAGTGTACTGCAGTGCAGAAACAAGCATTAGAAACCACATTAATTCCAAGATGCAGGTAAAATTAGTCAAATATTGTTAGTTGTATAGTCATTCACTATGACTAAGCAATGTTAGAAGATAATAAACAAAGCAAATAGGATGATGGGATTTATAACCAAAATAGTTGGTCTTGTTGATGCTGTACTGTGTCCTTGTCATGATAAGCCTAGAGAACTGATGCAGGCGTGATTGTTGCAATTTAGAGAGAAATCCAACTCTTGAAGACAAACTATGATGCCAATTATGGAAGAATTGTAAGTTGACCCCACAGTCAAGTTCACAGCCTGGAATACTCACAAGGGTGCTGCTTCATATGTTGTTAGTGCTGGATTTCCTGTCTATTGAGATGAAAAATCACAATATTTCTGGCCTGTTGTTGTCAACAAAGCACAATTATACACAGAAACTCCAAAACCTCAGTGCCAGTTCTAAATTGAATTGGTGCTTACCGCTACAAAGTGCTTGGAACTGATTATATTTTCCTTTTTGTTTTAGAACAAGACTGGAAAATTTATCCTTCAAAATATGTAAATAAATTTGGCTTGCCATCTTGTAAATAAGGATTTCAAACTCTAGCTATAGCGCAATTTTAAATTGACTTGATATCATGATGTATAACTTTCTGTAATCCAAGTATTCATATGAAAATAACTTGATATATAATACTGATGCTAAATACAATCTAAATACAAGTTTATAAGAATTCTACAATGTATGAAAAGTGATTTTCTTAATATTAAACAGCAGTGATACCTGATGGTTGCAACTGAGCAACCTAATCTCGAGTGGGAGAGGACAAACCCTCTCTCAATGAACAGATGGTTCCAATTTTATAGCTTTACACCAGATAGAACAAACATAACGCTATATTATCATAAGCATTTAAAACCTTCTAGAACCTGAGTGACAAGAGTGTGCAGTGGGATTACACACTCAAATGTTAATAGACGATTTATGCCAGCCATTTTAGTTTATCCCAGCAACCTGTGCAATTTTGGTTTTGCATTTTGCCTGAATGCTATTGAAAAATTGATTTATTTTGGACAAATTTAAAAGGAGATAAGTGGATGAGTGGTTTCTTCAATCGGACTTTCGCTGGCTATGTTTGATCACAATCTCATAAAATTGCGAAGGGGGCAGGATTTTTTTCTCAAAAAGCATGTTAAATGCTGAATTTCTTGTTTAATTTATTGAGCATTTAAAGGATTTGTCAATGTTGTTATATGGCTCATGAGACCTGTACCTTGTGGATACTGGAAGATTGCATCAGATGCTCTGAGGATGCCAAGCCATTAAATCAATGTGAAAATCAAACCACAGGCCCCCCTACACGCATTAATATCACTGCAGAATGGAAAGGATCTCATCCATTAAGACAAAAACCTCTTAGTGTCTGAATCATTACCAGGTGCTGGTCAATTTTATGGTCCCTTGCTTTTTGAGGAAAACACTTAAAGTCAAATAAATACCTTGACAGTTTAAAAATGATTTTACCTTACACTATCCAAATACCTTTTAAACTTAGCTGCCAAAAGAATCCTGACTTTTCTTTGAGGGCCTATGAGCTAAGTCTCTTACAAAAAGCTTTGCCAATTTCTATTGAAATTGTGATGGCTCTGAAATGCCCATCCCCATAATGGAACTGGAGAATTTGGGGGTACTGCGTATGTGCTTGCTACTTTAACTCTTATCCCATGCCAGCAGAAATAGTCAAAGACTGGAATTTTGATGGGCATCCAGAATTGGTGTCTGCTCACCACTTCAAAAGCCTTTCTGACACAGTTGGAGGAATGGAAACCTGACCAAGGATATTAGTTTTTCTTGGACTAGCCCATAATAAATAGAGTTTAGCTTTTAACAGCATACTCTTATTTATTTTTACTTTGAATAACTGAGCCCTGCGTACAAATCATTCAGGAACTTCGCTAAATGCATTTCATACAATTGCTGCACAAAAAGCAATGCATGTTTTTGTGCAGTGTAGGGAAAAATGAATAACTTGGATAATGAAGGATGAATCAATTGGCACATTTAGTATTACAGTAGATATGTATATTGTGTAAAGAAATAGGATAGTTCATGAATCCCTTACTCAACTGATTACTTATAGAAAAGTTCTGAATAAAAACATCTTTATGGCTTCCTCCAATAGACAGTTGTGCATTTAAATTCAAATGGTTTTCCTAAGAAACGACACTGGCTTCAGATTTTAGGGTAAATGGATGACAATTCATTATCACTTCTGCTGTAGATAAATCTATATTCTTTTGATTTTAATCAAAACTTTATAATTGCATTAATTAGTTCTGTCTTTGTGAATGTTAAGATAACTTAGTCCTATGATTAGTATTTGTTTATATTATATGTGCGGACAGAGGGACAGCCTTTTTTTGTCCTGAACAGATAGCGGCATTACCTCAATCTCACGTGTGTTTTTGAAAAAAAGGCCCTTAGATGCGGTCTGTTAAAGACAAGAATGTAAAGATGATAGTGATCATAGCTGACTAATCTACTAGTGGATTTACTCAATTTTGCATCTGAACAGTTGATATGCCCCAATTTTAAGTCTGGCATGTTCAGACCAGGTAGGGTGCAGTGCAGGAGAGTAATCTTTTCATGTTTTAAATGCCAGGTCTCCCAGGTTTATTTGTTCTCCTTTGACTCCTACCCAAAATTATGTTACATTTGAGAAGTAAGCCAGATAATGGGGTGGAAACCAAGCATCACCATGGACCAAAGGAATCAGTGTTTGGAAAAGTAAGCCAGCCAGGTGTGGAATTCCTGGTTGATCACAGTCAGATGATGAAGAGTAAAGGTCGTTGGTATACACTGTCAAGCCTCAGATATCATTAATGGCTCCTTCGCTGAAGTTAGTAGAGCAGGCAGACCCCTAGTATCTACCAACAAAGAGTTAAAGAGAAATGGGAGTTGAAGAAAATTGGCAAGAAAATGAAAACTTTAATCATCAATTTGATATCAAAATTACAATATTGATTGTGAAACACAGTTCTGAATTATTTATATTAAAATTATTTTGGCTATTACTGCAATATTACATCATTGGCTATAATCATTTTAACATAATTTAAAACTGAATTTCACAATCGCAGAAATACTTGGGTTAGATTTAATATAGCCATTATACATTCACATTGAGTTTCAAGTATTATTTTGAATAAGAAAATGGGTTTCAGCTGTTCTTTTAATCTTTCAAACTTAGCTTTTATGGTATTTGGAATAGTATATTGTTAATTTTATTATTCTTTTCAGGTATGATGTTGATTCAAAGAGTTCAAATTTATCGGAACATGTAAGTTCTCTTTGTTTTTGACCTTTGATAATTAGTTGGTACAAATCTTATAGCATAATACGGGAAGGTTAAACTTAAATTGCAATGGTTTAATTTTATCTGATAACAGCACTTCTGGCAATTTTACTGTTTCCAGCCAATAATAGCCCATGTCATTAATACACTTGAAATTTTGGAATTGACATTACCTTTTGAATTTAGCTTGCATAATTGTAATTATAACATGTCTTAGATGAATTTTGTTGTATTAGCTGCTGGATTCCTGGAATATGAAAGAACAAAACATGAATCAGGATTGGTTTCTCTCTGTTTTTTTTTCAGAAAGCTTTTTTTCTCTAAATATATGAAGCAAACTTAAGATCTCATTTCAGCAATTAGTTTCTCAGCTTAAAACCATCCCTGTTTCTATATGTTTCTAAATCCCTTAAAACGGTACTTTTGAATATTGGATACCTCAAATTCATCTTATTCTTTAATGACACACTCTTGTGAAATCTCAGCAAAATATTGTGTTAATCATGTTACATTGAAACACTATAGCATCACAGTGTTTCACATTAGTACAGGGTATTGTGGACAAATTAGCAATCTGAGAGGAATTTAGTCAGAAATCGGGTGATAACAAGGTGTAGAGCTGGATGAACCCAGCAGGCCAAGCAGCATCATAGGAGCAGGAAAGCTTGATGTTTCAGAAGGGTCTAGGCCCGAAACGTCAAGCTTTCCTGCTCCTATGATGCTGCTTGGCCTGCTGGGTTCATCCAGCTCTACACCTTGTTATCTTGTATTCTCCAGCATCTGCAGTTCCTATTACCTCAGAAATCAGGTGATACCAGGTTATAGTCCAACAGATCTATTTGAAATCACAAGCTTTCAAAGCATTACCCCTTCACAGGTGAAGTGAGAGAGAAGCACACAGGCGCAGAATTTATAGGCAGAGAGATTATATAAATGGCGTAAGTGGAGTGTCGATAGGTGGCATAATAGGTGTCTGCAAGTGATCGAGAGTGTCAGATGGTATGAGTAAGATGCCAACAGCTGAATATAATTACAAAAAATGAAAAATAAGGTGGTTCTGGAGACAAACCAAATGACTGGAAAAACATATCAAGTGTAAGATTTGCATGTCGAGGGTCTAAGCAAAGTAATAAGTAATCCAAAACTGTACAAACTAATTAAAGTAGAGAGATCGTAAAAATTTGTCAAGGTGATGGTATCAAAGCAGGACAGTAAGGAAGAGTTTACAGATACATAAGTGTTGTAGGGTCACATGTAGTGCGATATGAACCCAAGATCACAGTTGAGGAACTTAAAAGAAAGCAATGCTAATAATCAGTGCTGACGGAAATAAGGCAAGATCTTCTGGTCTGCAGAGAGTTGGAGACCGGATTTACCCTGACAGATATATTAGGGAACCCCTTGGGTGCCCCAATGTACAGCTACATATTAATTACTCATTAGAAGTTGAAACTTCTGATAGGCAGTTACCTGCGACCTGGAACCTTCTGAAAATCTCCCCAGTTCTGGGTTTGTTTTGAAGACATTGCTATGTTCTGAATTGCTTATCTTAGCAGTCATCTAGGAAGGATTTGATGGAAGGATTCTGGGTAATCCAAGATGGAGTAAGAGAAAAATTTGTGGCTGTAAGAGCTGCTCCTTTTTTTTAAGGTATTTTCAGTGTTGGAGCTGATTTCCTCAAATTCTAGGAGCAGTAACTATTGTTTTATAAGCTGTTGCATTGTTTTGGAACTTTGGGGAAAAAAGAGATCGAAACAATGGCACTTTAAAAAAGGAATTCACACAAAGACAGTGGCAGTGACCACATTGGAAGTGATTCAAAGGGAGAAAGAAACCTACACTGCTGTGGTGAATCTGCACAGCTTTTGCCTCTGCTGATTGATTTCATGTATCTCTGGATATTGGAGTTCATCTAAGAAAAAATAACAAACAGTGAAATTCACCGCTGACCTTGGAGAAACCTATATGTGGGAGATCTCACAGCAGGGGAGCAGCTAAGTGGCTTTTTAAAGTACAACCTTACTGTTTATTTTGTATTGCTACAATAGTGAGTAGAGTGGGTTCTTTTTTGATTATATGTTGTATTGAGATCTGTCTCTTGATTACACTTTAGAAATATAAAACATAGGCACTAATTTATCCTGGAGCAGTGTTTTCTAGAGCAGTAAGAATGTGCTATTTTCTGGGTCTGTAAATAGTTAAGGCGCAAAGATGGCCTTCTGTAGAGTAATGTGCTGTTCCCGTCAGATGTGGGAGATTAGAGAGAGTTTCCGTGTCACTGGTGATTGTGTCTGTTGGAAGTGTTTTTGGTTGCGAATGCTATTGGATTGCATGGATCAATTGTCGTGGCAGTTAGAGGCAATGAGGAATTTACAAAAGGTAGCGGGTGTGATGGATAGCAGCTGTAGGAAGGGAGAAAAACCACAGATATAGTCAGGTAGTTGGGTTACCTCCAGGAAAGATGGGAGAGGGAAGCAGTGCAGGAGTCCCCTGTGGCTATTCCCATCTCAAACAAGCACGCTGTTTTGGAAAATGTAGGGGGTCATGGACTCTCAGGGGAATGTGGCATCGACAGCCAGGTTTCCAGTTACCGAGACTGGATCTAATGTACGTCAGATTCCAAGCGATTGATTGTCAAAGGAGGCACTCTAGTCAAAGGTACAGACAGATGTTTCTGCCCCTGACAGTGAGAAATTAGAATAAAACATTGTGCAGCTGGATGAACATAGCAGGCCGAGCAGCATCAGAGGAGCAGGACAGTTGACGTTTTGGGTCGAGGCCTGCTGTGTTCATCCAGCTCCACAACGTTTTATCTCAGATTCTCCAACATCGGCAGTTCCTATTATCTCTGAGAAATTAGAATGGTCTGTTTTCTCCCGGGTGCCAGGATCAAGGATATCTTAGAGAAGGCGCACAATATTCTCAAAGGGGAGAGGGACCAGCAGGATCTTATACACATCGGAATTAACGAAATAGGAAAAGAAAAGGATGATATAATGAGGAAAGAATATAGAAAGTTAGGCAAGAATTTAAAAAGGATGTCCTTGAGGGTAGTGATATCTGGATTACTCCCAGTGCCATCAGCTAGTGAGGGTAGGAGCAGGAGGATGGAGCAGATGAATAAATGGCTGGGAGCGGGTGTAGGGGAGATGGATTCACATTTTTGGATCATTGGAATCTCTTCTGGGGTAGAAGTGACTTGTACAGGAAGGACGGATTACACCTGAATTGGAAGGGGACTAATATACTGGCGGGCAGATTTGCTAGAGCTGTTCGGGAGGATTTCAACTAGTAAGTGGTGGGGGATGGGGTCCAGGGAAATAGTGAGGAAAGAGATCAGTCTGAGACCGGAACAGTTGGGAAAAGGAGCAAGTCAAACAGTTAGGGCAGGCGGGAACAAAACAGAGAACGAGGTAGGACTGATGAATTAAACTGCATTTATTTCAATGCAAGAGGCCTAACGGGTAGGGCAGATGAACTCAGGGCATGGTTGGGAACATGGGACTGGGATGTCATAGAAATTACAGAGATGGGGCTCAGGGATGGACAGGACTAGCAGTTTAATGTTCCAGAGTATTGATGCTAGAGGAAGGATAGGACGCGAGGAGCAAGAGAGGAGGGGGAGTTGCGTTTTTGATTAAGGATAACCTTACAGCTGTACTTCGGGAGGATATGCTGGGAATACATCCAGGGAAGTTATTTGGGTGGAACTGAGAAATAAGAAAGTGCTGATCACCTTACTGGGATCGTACTACCAACCCCGCAATAGTCAGCAGGAAATTGAGAAACAAATTTGTAAGGAGATCTCAGTTATCTATAAGAATAATAGGGTGTTTTATTGTCGGGGATTTTAACTTTCTAAACAGAGATTGGGACGGTCATAGTGTTAAAGGTTTGAATGGAGAGGAATTCGTTGAGTATGTACAAGAAAATTTTCTGATTCAATTTGTGGATGTACCCATTAGAGAAGGTGCAAACCCTGACCTACTCTTGGGAAATAAGGCAGGGCAGGTGACTGAGGGGTCAGTAGGGGAGCACTTTGGGCCAGTGACCGTAATTCCATTAATTTTGAAATAGTGATAGAAAAACTTAGTCCAGATCTAAAAATTTCTAAATTGGAGGAAGGCCAAGTTGATAGGGGGTTGAGGGGTTGGGTGGGGAGCGGGGATTTGGTTAGTTGGTGGAGGCGGATGTTTGCAAGTAAAGGGACTGCTGGAAAATAGAAAGCCTTCAAAAATGAGATGACAAGAGCCTGGAGTCGGTATGTTCCTGTTAGGGTGAAGGGCAGGGCTGGTAGGTGTAGGGAATGCTGGTTGACTAGAAAAATTGAGGTTTTGGTCATGGAAAGGAAGGAAGCATATGTCAGGTATAGACAGCAGAGATCGAATTAATCCTTAGAAGAGTATAAAGGAAGAGGAGTGTACTTAAGAGGGAAATCAGGAGAGCAAAAAGGGGACATGAGATAGCCTTGGCAAATAGGGTTAAGAGAATCTGAAGGGGTCTTTTAAATATTTTAAGGACAATAGGGTAACTAGGAGAGAATAGGGCCCCTTAAAGATCAGCAAAGCTGCCTATGTGTGGAACTGCAGGAGATGGGAGTGGTACTAAACCAGCGTTTTGCATCAGTGTTTACAGTGGAGAAGGATTTGGATGATATGGAACATGGGGAAATAGACAGCGACATGTTGAAAAATGTCCATATCACAGAGGAGGGGGAGATGGACAGCTCAAAGTGCATAAATGTAGATAAATCCCCGGGACCTGATCAGGTATACCCTAGAACTCTGGAAACAAGGAAAGTGATTGTTTGGCCACTTGCTGAGATATTTGTATCATCAATAGTCAGAGGTGAGGTGCCGGCAGACTGGAGTTTGGCTAATGTGATGCCACAATTTAAGAATGGTGGTGAGGAAAGGCCAGGAAACTATAGACTGGTGAGTGTGACATCGGTGGTGAGCAAGTTGTTGCAGGGAATCCTGAGGTACAGGATTTGCATACGTTTGGAAAGACAAGGACTTTGTGTATGGGAAATTGTGACTCATTAACTTGATTAAGTCTTCTAAAGAGGAAACAAAGAGGATTGATGAGGGCAGAGCAGTGGATGTGTTCGATATGGACTTCAGTAAGGCGCTTGACAAAGTTCCCCATGGTAGTTTGGTTAGGAAGGTTAGATCACATGGAATATAGGGAGAACTAGCCAATTACATACAGACTAAGCTCAAGATTAGAAGACAGAGGGTGATGGTGGAGGGTTGCTTTTCAGACTTGAGGTCTATGACTAGTGATGTGCTACAAGGATTGGTGCTGGGTACACCGCTTTTTGTCATTTATGTAAATGATTTGGATTTGAACATAGGAAGTTTGGTTAGTAGGTTTGCAGATGACACCAAAATTGGAGGTATGGTGGACAGCGAAGAAGGTTATCTCAGAGTACAACAGGATCTTGATCAGATGGGCCGATGGGCTGACGAGTGGTAGATGGAGTTTAATTTAGATAAATGTGAGGTGCTGCATTTTGGAAAGGCAAATCAGGCAGGACTTACATACTTAATGATAAGGTCCTTGGGAGTGTTGCTGAACAGAGAGACTTTGGAGTGCAGTTTCATAGTTCCTTGAAAGTGGATTCACGGGTAGATACAATAGTGAAGAAGTATACTCACTGACTTATTGGTCAGTGTATTGAGTATAGGAGTTGGGAGGTCATGTTGCATCTGTACAGGACATTGGTTAGGCCACTTTTGGAATACTGCATTCAATTCTGGCCTCCCTGCTATGGGAAGGATGTTGTGAAACTTCAAAGGGCTCAGAAAAGATTTACAAGGATGTTGCCAGGGTTGGAGGGTTTGAGTTACAGTGAGAGGCTGCATAGATTGGGGCTATATTCCCTGGAGCAGCAGAAGCTGAGGGGTGACCTTATAGAGATTTATAAAATCATGAGGGGCATGGATTGGATAAATAGACAAGGTCTTTTCCCCGGGGTGGTGTAGTCAAAAACTAGAGAGCATAGGTTTAAGGTGAGAGGGTAAAGATTTTAAAGGAGTCCTAAGCAGCAACTTTTTCACACAGAGGATGGTGCATGTAGGGACTGAGCTGCCAGATGAAGTGGTGGAGACTGAAAAAATTACAACATTTAAAAGGCATCTGGATGGGTGTATGAATAGGAAGGGTTTCGAGTGATATGGGCCAAGTGCTGGCAAATAGAACTAGATTTATCTAGGAAAGCTGGTCGGCATGGACATGTTGGACCAAAGGGTCTGTTTCCATGCTGTGCAGTTCCATAACTCTAATTAAAACCTGCTGTAATATCTGGCTAATGATAAAACTGATCCCACCAATCACTCAAACTAAGTCCCCCAGACACAAAATACCCGACTCAACAGCTCCCCACTATCCAACTGGTAACCTCAACACATGGCACACACTACCTTCTCACCAACCCATCTGCCACCCTCTGCCCTCATACACCTATCTCCCAGTGTAGCCCCGACATCCATCCACCTGGTACCCCATCCCCTCACCCATTTGCCACCTTGCCATCTCATTCCCATGGCAACCTATTCCCTTATTCATGTGGCACCGAACCTCAACACTGACTCACCTTCCAGTTTTAATTCTCCTTGTCATAGATGTTTTGAACCTTTAACCCCTGGAATACTACAATTACTTCTGTAAAAGGGAGGTTAGTTTGGCCTCCAGCACTGATCGTGTGCTGAACTAGAAGTCTTCTGAATGAGTTTCAGAAGAATCCTGAAACAGAACTTGGGGCCAGAAATGTGCAGCTCCAGGCCCTGGTAAGTGAGAAGGAGTGAATCACAATTCAACTATGAGTGCAGTCCTTGGTAAATTTGGCTCATGGTTTACATTTTGAGTTAATCTTTTTCTCATGTACCTCCTTCTTCATGCCCCTTGGTGACATTATCTGCTGGTTTACCAATAAATCCAAGTGTAGCCTGCCCCTATTGGCACTTCTCCTGAACCCTGTCGCATGTAGTTTTCAATGAATTGAGTCTTCACCCTGATGGGAGGACTGCAGTTTACTAACTTAATCATTAGGATAGTTAATTTGCTTGATCACTATCTAAGATAAAGGTTTCATCAATGAACAAAATTTAATGTAGTATAACAAACTTAACCTCTAACATATGGCAAAAATGAATTATTAATAACTAATATGCAAACTATATCCCCCTTAAAATCCCAACACCTTCTCACATTTATTGACAAATTGGATGGACAAGATAGCTTTGTCGAAACATCATGAATGGAAAACAGATGTAAAAAGGAGCAATTTTTGAGAGTCGGCAGTGCTTGGTGTTGCCAACTTGCTATCAAATGTATGTACACAACAAGAACCTGTTCTCTCACGTTCACCTTGTGGTCTGCAAGAATCACACAGCTCTGACCTCATTTCAACCTTCGTCCAAGCATAATTCCGTAAGAAATAGGAACAGGAGTAGGCCATTTGGCCCCTTGAGCCTCCATCACCATTCAATAGGATTGTGGCTGATCTGACATTCTTCATGTCTACTTTCCTGCCCTTTCCAAATAACCCTTGATTTGCCTACTGATCAAAAAATCTATATCTTATACTTAACTATATGCAAGTACACTGCCCCCACAGTTCTCAGTGGCAAGGAGTTCCAAAGACACTCAATCCTCTGAGAGAAGAAATTCCTCCTCATCTCAATCTTAAATTAGCACCCCTTTATTCTGAGACTATGCTCTCTGGTCCTAAACTCTCCCATGAGGAGAAACATCCTCTCAGAATTTACCATGTCAAGCCCGTTGAAAATCCTATGTTTCAATGAGATCACCTCAAACTCTTCTAAGCTCCAATGAGTAGAGTCCCAACATGTTTAGCCTTTGCTTAGAAAACAGTCTCTCCATTCTAAGGATCATCCTCATGAACTTTCTCTAAATTGCCTCCAATGAATTGATATCTTTCCTTAAATAAGGAGACCAAAACTATTCTCAGTACTCCAGAAGTCGTTTAACCTGCATCTTGTACAGTTACAGTGAGACTTCCCTAATCTTGTACTCCAACCCCCTTGAAATAAAGGCCAACATTCCAGTAGCCTTCCTGATTACCTGCTGTATCTGTCCACTAGCTTTCTGTGTTTCATGCGTCAGTATTCCTAGGTCCCTTTGTGTTGCAACTTTCTGCTGTTTTCCTTCACTTAAATAATATTATGTTGTTTTGTTCTCCCTTTCAAAATAAACAACTTCATATTTTCCTGCATTATACTCTATTTGCATACATGGACAAAAGAGCTAAGTCAAGAGGTGTGGACAAAGCAACCCACCTGATTGGCACTCCATCCTCCAGCTTCAACATTCACTCCATCCTCCAGCTTCAACATTCACTCACTCCACCACTGACACAGCAGTGAGTACCATCTCAGGATGCGCTGTGGCATTTCCCCAAGGCCCCTTTGACAGCCACTTCCAAATCTGTTACCTCCTGATAAATAAAGGCAGTAAATCCGTGGGAATACCAACATCTTCAATGATTGCTTCAAGTCACACACCGCCTTGACTTGGAAATTTATCTCCATTCCTTCAACTGACCCCCTAATGCCATTGTATGAATTCAAGTCTTAATGAATGTAGCAGTACAAGAAAGTGGCTCACCACCACCTTTACAAGGGAAATTAGGAGTGGACTATTAATGCTGGTCTTGCTAATTGTGCCCACATATGATTAATGGATAAGGAATTGTGTAACTACAGAAGAAAAATGTGCATGCATTGGAGTGGAGGCAGAGAAGGACAGGGAGAGTACTCAAAAGGGAATTAATTTTGAAGAAAGACTGGAAATGCTAAAGTTTTGGAGACCAATAAAGTATAGGAGAAAATTTATGGGCTGATACAAAATATTAAACTGCATACATAATGTAATGCCAGTATATTGCTTCAAATTAAACAGAGAAAGTTGTGGTAGAGTACAGTCTATATTTTGTTCGAAGTATTTAAAATTGCTGTTTGTAGAAAATGCTTTATTCAAAGGGTAATGAACTTTTTGAAATATTGGCATTGAAGTTCATAGGCATACAACATAGAAGTATGAACAGTAAATTCAATATAAGTGAATGACATAAACTAAATTCTGCAGATGTTTTCAATCAGAAATGTCATCAGTCAGTGTTGGAAATATTCAACAAGTCAAGCTATGTCTGTGGAGAGAAACAGCTAATGGTTCCTTGAACACAGTTACTTTCCCACCAGAAGCTACGTGAGCATCTGAGTATTTCCAGCACTTCTGTTTCTTAAGAATAAATTGAACAAATATATTTTTTTTCCCAGAAAAAAAGGAAAGCAGTGTGAAACACAAAGCATAGATTCATCAAAACTGGATCTATCACGGTGCTGCTCAGTTGGGTTGAGAGAAATTGGAGTAAGGGATTTGGAAATGTGTAGGAGGGTGTGAGGCAGGCAGTCACTGAATTCCTTGGGGCTTGAGAACCTTTGGGATGGAAAGTGCATGAGAAAACACTGAGCTTGTAGTTGAATGGAAGTGAAGGAAATGCTGGGAAAATTCAGGAGGATCGCTGTCACAAGATCACTCTGAGAAGGAGGTGATATCAGCGCTGGGGGAGAGATGCCTGACTCGTGAGCACTTGGGAAGGGTCTGAGCCATGTGTCAAACTAGACCCTGAGGAACTGGGGAGTTTGTGGGCAATGGGCGATAGTTCCAATCCTCACCACAGAAAAAAGCACTATGTGCAATCAGAAACCGAAAAACCATAGGAGTAGCTGCATGCACCAAAGGACATTATAAACAGGCCTGAGCCATGTGAAGTGGTGTCATATCCTTCTGAGACATAAATCAGCCATAACTTTCGTACATTGGTTAAAAAAAAGTCCAATTTCAATATTTTATTCAGATATTGGAATCTTGGAATCTGTATACAATTTTTAAATTTTTTATATCACTGCATTGAAAGTTGCCATTTTTAATCTGTTCTGAAAAGGGAATATAAGAACATAAGAACATAAGAACTAGGAGCAGGAGTAGGCCGTCCGGCCCTTCGAGCCTGCTCTGCCATTCAATAAGATCATGGCTGATCTTTTCGTGGACTCAGATCCACTTACCACTTCAACTTCAAAAAAGAATCTACCTTAGCTTTAAAAACATTTACTGAAGTAGCATCAACTACTTCACTGGGCAAGGAATTCCATGGATTAACAACCCTCTGGGTGAAGAAGTTTTCGCAAGAAGGTCAATCGACCTCACAGGATTTCCTTTCCGTTATAGTAAATTGATGGAAGAGGAAAATCATGTTGTGTACTCCAGGTCGATAAGGTCTGTGCTAAGAATGCAACATTTTGGTTAAAGTAAACCAGGTAGCATATGGATGCATTGAAAATGATGATAAAGCCTACATTTGTTTGAACAGGCCCACCAAAAATGCATAAAATAATTGTGTTGTTCTGACAAGTAGCATCATTATAGTATCCCTGAGATTTATTAGCAACATTTACATTCACATGTTTATATTAATCCTTTTAGTCAACTTTGAATAAAGTTGTTCACTTGTTTTGGGAACGCAGTATTTTTTACAGGGGAAGAACATGGTTGGGACCCTTTGAGGTGGAGAGTGTAGGCAGAATGCCACAGATTGGGGCAGAAAAGAAAAGCATTGTGCTTTTATGGGAAAGAAAAGCATTGTGCAATATCCTTGGTAAGGAAAAAGGAGAGACTGCATGCCAGAGGTTTTGGGAAGTGGGAAGAGCAGCATCTGGAGCCAATAAAGAGAAATCAGGCTGTAGATCAGTACTGTAACAATGATAAACATCGGGCTGAAAGCGTGGTGTGGGCCTGGGAAGTGGATGTACAGACAACTGTGACAATTCTTCGAGCTGGATAGAAGGGCCATTATGCTGCATAAAGGGAAGTTGGAAGAGAAAGAACCCATTGAAGAATTTGCTTTTCTATGTACTTGGTAGAAACTATTAATTTACTGGGAGAATTCTTCAAAGTTTTGTATCACTAGGAATGAAGCCACACTGATTATTAATCATTGGTACATTGTCAAAATAATACTTTTAAAATTATATTAAGGGAGAAAATATTCTTTGTAATTTGATAAATATGAATTTTGCTTTAACCTAGAAGTAGGAATCTTAAGTTCTCCTTCTTTTTTACTTGCCCTTCCTTCTGAAAATATTCTTACAAAGGAATTAATAGGAGGGATGTATATGGAAAAGTGTTGACTTTACTTGATTGACACCTTTATGAGGTTATAATAAGTTGTTTTCTTCTATTATTTTTGTCAGTGTCTCAATGTTTCTTTTATAGGTTCAGAGGCATCAAACCTTGAATATTTTCTTGTTGATATTTTAATGGTCTGGTTGATTAACACTTTAACACTTTTATAGGATTGTGGGAACTTCTCTTTTATTTCAAATGATTAGGAATGGGAATCTTTTTTCTAAGCAGTTTCACATATTTGTTATTGCCATAGGGATTTCTGTACATGGTCTCTATCAGACGAATGGGCATGGAGGGCCCATGACTTGTTTGAAGAGTATGCGCTGCTATGGGGGTGGGTTGGGTCATGTACTAGAATTGAGTTGGCATGGGAGCTTGGAGGTGTCATGGCATGGGTATGGCTTAAGGGGGTGATGTGTAGGAGCGGTGAGGCTAGAGGGCCTAAAATATAAATAAACAACTGAAATCCTAGAGAACCAAGGTGAGCCTTTTAACCAATCTGCTGTCGGTACTCTGCTGTACCTGTAGCCCATTCCAATCTGCTTCCAGCAGTGGTACCCTATAGCTGGCCTCTGGATTGAAAATAATGTTTAAAAGGGGTTTATATATTGTGGTGGAGTCTGTCAAGTCAGGCAAGTTCCTGATTTAATCTACCTGCCTCAGTATTGAAAATCTGTCACTATATCTTTGAATCTATGGAGCTAATGTGTCATTTTTAGAACCTGTAGCATTACATCCATCTTCATTATTTATGAACCCATGTCGGCTCTTCCCTTCATGCCAGAGAATTGTCATTGTAAGGCGCTGTGAGTTTAGCTCATTTATCCTTCTGCTAATCTTTCCCTACTTTCAAATTCTGAAGGAGCAATGTCAGACAGGGAGGTTTCCCTTTTCTTGGGTGGACATGCAGTTGTCCATTGCAGGCCTGCTGGATTAGAATGCTCACTGCTTATTAAGCACAATGTCCTCTTTGAAGTGTAAACAGTGTTATACTGCAGAAAATGCGGACATCAGGTTGTGAAAAGCATCATTCCACAAACAGCAATAAAATGAAAAATTTTAATTTTTAGAAATGTTACATCTGTGTTTCGAAACACAGAAATTGTCCACATTCTCAGCAGCTAAAGTTCAATTAAAATCTCCAAGTTTGGGTGAAGCAGATGGCTGACAGATCTTATAGAGAATTTCTTACATGTCTGTCTATTTTGTGGCTTATTTATAGAATCCCTACAGTGTAGAAGCATGCCATTCAGCCCATCGGGTCCACACCGACCCTCCGAAGAGCAATCCACCCAGACTCACCACCGCCCCCGCAACTCTGCATTTCCCATGGCTAACCCACTTAGCCTGCACATACCTGGAAACTGTGGGCAATTTAGCATGGTTAATACATCTAACCTGTACATCTTTGGATTGTGGGAGGAACTGGAGCTTTTCTCTAGAGAAAACTCCACGCATACATGGGGAGAATATGCAGACTCCACATTGACAATCACCCAAGGCTGGAACCAAATAAGGCAGTAGCAGTAGCCACTGAGCCACCATGGCACCCAACCTAGAGTTGAGGCAAAAATCTAATCAGTCATGATATTAAGGCTTGAAGGGCTGAGTGGCCTGATCTTGTTTTATGTTATATGCTTATAGTGAATAAGTTAAACCAATTCATAAAATTATTTATGTTGGCAACCTTTGTTGAATTTCTGTAAAAGTTGTTTTAATCCATTACCTGGAATGAATGAATTGTTTTATGAGGAAAGACTAGGTAGGGGTGACTTAATTGAAACATATAAGATCTTGAGAGGATTTGACTGGTGGAAGTCAAGGAGGATCTAGAACTAGGGCCGTTATCTAAACATAAGCAGTTGCCCATTTTATGCAGAGATGAGGATACTTTTCTTTCTTTGAGGGTTGTGAGTCTTTGGAATTCCCTTACTCAAAAGGCAGAGGATGCAGAATCTTCAAATATTCTTAAGTGGAGGTAGCTAGATTCTTGAATACCAAGAGGATAAACGATTATCAGAGATGTAGATTTGAAGTTAAAATCAGATCAACTACAATCTTATTAAATGGCAGGCTTGGTTTGAAGGACTGAATGGCTTGTTCCTTGTTCATCTCTGTCATGAATAGGTTTAAATTATTTTATGAATTATGTTTAATTGTTTGTTGACAACCTTTGTTGAATTTCTTCAAAGATTGCTTTCATCTCTCACCACACATTCAGGCAACGATTGGTGGATCCCCTGGAGCAATAGCTAAAATTAGCTGTTTGTACTGATCTGCAGGTGAACTGCTTATCCTCCATCAATGTTACAGTGGAAGAGCAGGACAACCCCTGTAGAAACCCCAGCACTTGTTTTCAGTCTTACATTGAGAGGCAGTTTTGAAAATTATTGATTTTATTTTTTCCTCATTCCTTGGTTACAAGTAGTAATTGCCACTTATTGTCAAATGCATTTTCTTCTGAATTTCAGGACTTTCTGGGTCAAGCATTCTGCACGTTGGGAGAGATAGTTGGTTCGCAGGGAAGCAGATTGGAAAAACCTCTTGTGTAAGTAAAACATAGACTGTATTCATGGCAATTGGGCATCATTGATCAGGGAAATCCTTCTGTCAAACCTTGCAAAATGCCTACGCACAGATGGTCAGTTTTAGATTCATATGGGACATTGAAATACTTCCGCCACAAAGTTGGATCTGTCATGTCTGCTTTTTGAGCTTTGAGTGCCCTTTGGTGCTTTAACTGATGTTGCTGGTACCTGTGCACTTCTGATGCGAGTTCTGGCAGAATATTGGTGATCGTGGGTATTACTGCATGCGCAGCGATACTCCGTCAGTGGATCGTGATGTTAAACAACTAATTTCACATCAGTGCTGCCATTGCAGAGCTTCGTGCTGTAAAGGTTTACTGAAACAAGGTCAACCATATTCAGCAGTAGGAAGGTCTCCTCACTAATGCTACTTGAAGGCATCACGAACTTGATAGATCGATTCTTGGTTAATTTCTATTGGCTGATGCAACCATTTTAGAATTCTTCAAACCTGCAAAAGTCTACAGGGAATGGTGCGACATGTGCTGAACAAATCCTGTCTTGACTTCCAGGGCTTTACACCATGTAGTTGCTCCCTGCCGTGCGTTGCCTAGCCAGTTGTGTGGAAATACAGTGGAATGTGAAGAATGAGCAGAGGACATGCTGAGCAGGGGAAGTTGTTGGGAAATGGATGGGGAGGAGAGAGAGAGAAGTGCCCTTAGTAGCAACCTGTCTCATAAGCAATTATCTAATTCAGCAAGGAACAGTGTCTGAGATATCTGCATTTTAGTCAGGACATCCTCCTTAAAATCTGCCAACTTCTGAAGCCACAACTGTAAGCTTACAATAGGGCAAGGATTGCATTAATCCTCGTTAATCTGCCAATGGACAAATTGCTGAACTGCTTTGAGACCCTGTTAGTGCCTTCACGCATTGCAACTAATAACCAGAACAGCAGCAGTCTAATCTTCTGCGAAAGCATTCAGAGCCTGGGTGGCTGCTGGAAGCTGTGAAATCAGCCAGCACAACACTGCATCATGCTTGAGTTCACAAGTGAGCAAATGGAGTTGGCTGTCATGCCCACGCTGGAAAGACTGGACTCCACGTTTTGGCCAAGCCTGCTGCCAAATTGATACTGGATCTATCCATGCACACTGTCATTGACTGCAGCTTTTTGGCATTTGTCCCAATCTACCAAACATTTTATTGTACATACCTGCATCTGTAGTCCCTAGAGTACTGTCTTTCATTTTACATGAAAGTTCCATTCCAATTCAAATTGAACAAAATACCAAATCTTTTTGCCAAGTTTTGATATTCAGCCACTTATTCTGTTGTATATGACACAGAGTTTGAAATAATCATAATGGTGAAGATTTGTGCATTGACACTCCTGGAAAATACAAGAGAAGATATGCTGTGTGCTCCCAGTGGGAAGCTTGGAGGCAGGAAGGGTTTAATCAGGTGGGATTGTGGTGTACTTGAATCCTGCTGCTTATCTGCCTCCACCTGAATTATGTTCTGGGCAGGAAATACCATGATTGATTTTTTCCCCTTCTGCTGATTGAGGGCCTTGTGGCCAATTAGTGACCGTTTAAGGGTTGAATCTGATCACTGCTGGGCTTCACAACACATGACATGCACAGTGAGTGAAACCATGTAGCCAGCTCTGAGGGCTGGAGGTATCCCTCAGTCAGAGGCACTCAGTGCCCGATCGAAGGGCTGAATGTTGGGATTGGGATGGGGGAGTCCTGCTAAAAACCAACACCCTGCATTTGCTGCTAAACAACTCTGTCCCTGAACACCCTCCTTCCTGTGACTCCTCCCAATCCATTTCCCTTTTGTACCTCATTCCCAATTACTCTCCTGTAGCCTGAGTTACTCCATGATCCTGGGATTCCAGAACCTATGCTTCCAGCAACAGCCAAGGCCTTCCTGATGGTGCCACTGACCTCTGATTGGATGACAGCCCTCATAGTGGAGGTGATGGCCTAGTGGTATTATTGCTGGACTATTAATCCAGAGACCCAGACAATGTTCGGGGGACCCGGGTTCGAGTCTCGCCACCGAGATTCCACCGTCTGTGTGGAATTTTAATTCAATAAATATCTGGTACTAAGAGTCTAAAGATGACCATGAATCCACTGTTGATTGTTGGAAAAACCCATCTGGTTCACTAATGTCTTGTAGGGAAGGAAACTGCCATCCTTACCTTGTCTGGCCTACGTGTGACTCCAGACCCACAGTAATATGGCTGACTCGTAACCGCCCTCTGGGCAATTAGTGATGGGCAATAAATACTGCCTAGCCAGTGACGCCCTCATCCCATGAATGAATAAAGAATTCCACCCTTGGGGACTTTATGCCGGGATATCCTGGTAGTTACCTTGCTACTGCCCGATAGACTTGTGGTAGCCCAGACATTCCCTTAAAACGTCGTAGAGTAATGCAGCATGGAAACAGGCCCTTTGGCCCAAACTGATTCATGTTGACCATGGTGCCCACTCAGCTAGTTCCAATTGCCCGCATTTGGTCCATATCCCTCTAAACCCTTCCCATCCATGTACCTATCCAAATGTTTTTTCAATGTTGCTATTGTACCTGGCTCAACCACTTTCTCTGGCAGCCCATTCCATATGTGCACAACTTACTACACAAAGAAGTTGCCCCTCAGGTCCTTCTTAAATCTTTCCCCTCTCACCGTAAACCTATGCCCTCTAGTTTTCAATTCCCCATTGCTGGGAAAAAGACTACATGCATTCATCCTATCTATGCCAGTCATGACTTTATACACCTCAATAAGGTCTTTCCTCATTCTCCTACGTACCGAGGCATAAAGCCTGGTCAACCTCCCTATGACTCGGGCCTACTAATCCTGGCAATACTCTTGTAAATCTTGTTTGCACACTTTCTAGTTTAACTATATCTTTCTCTAATGGTGACCAAAACTGTTCACAATACTCCAAGCGTGGCCTCACCAACAACTTATATAACGGTAACATAAAGGCCCAACTCCTATAATCTGTGCTTCGACCCATGAAGGCCAGCATGCTAAATGCCTTCTTTACCACCCTGTCTCCCTGTGATGCCACTTTCAATGAACTATGTACTTGTAGTCCTAGGTCCCTCTGTTTCAAAAAACTCCTCAGGACCTTACCATTTACTGTGTAAGTCTTACCTTGGTTTGACTTTCCAAAGGGCAACACCTCAAACTTATCTGTATTGAATTGCGTTTGCCAATCCTCAGCCCACTTCCCCGTCTGATCAAGATCCCTCTGTAATTTTTGACAATCTTCCTTGCCATCAATGATACCTCCTAATTTTGTATCATTTGCAAACTTAGTAATCATACCTTGCACATTCCCATCCAGATCATTTATGTGAATAACAAATAACAAAGTCCCAGCACCGACCCCTGTGGTACACCACTAGTCACAGGCCTCCAGTCCGAGAAACAACCTTCAACCATCCCCCTCTGCTTCCTACCATCGAGCCAATCCTGAATCCAATTAGTTAGCTCTCCCTGGATCCCATGCGACTTAACTTTCATGACTAGCTTGCTACGTGGGACCCTGTCAAAGGCCCTACTAAAGTCCATATAGATAGCATCCACTCTCCTACCCTCATCTATCCTCTTGGTTACCTCTTTGAAAATCTTTAAAAGATTTGGCAGACATGACTTCCCACGCACAAATCCATGCCGACTATACCTAATCAGACCTTGACTATCCAAATGTTGCTTGATCCTGTCAGTGCAGATTTCCTGCTGGCTTTCCATCTGGCAGTTGAGGGTTGTGATAAGTTTTAATCACCTCAGATATATGCAGGGTATTTAGTACAGAAACATAGTCCCAACCAATCCGTGCTAGTGTTTATGCTCCACTTGAGCTTTCTCTCATTGCTTCCCATGTAAACTTACTGTCAAAACCATCTAATCCCTCCGAATAATCTTGATGCATTTAAGAGAAAAGTAGACAAGCATTTGATGAATAAGGTAATAGATGATTTTGATGGAAGATTTAGATGTGTAGCACTATTAAATATAAAAGGGCCATAGTTAGCCGGTGCAGCACAAGGGTAACAGTGAGGTCTATTAAATAACATTGTTGTACTTATCATTCCATTCTTGCTTGAATTCTGACCTCTGCCACTTATCAGGGCCTTACTCTGGACATCATTGGAAGCCCAGATAGACTTCTTATTTCTAAATTCAAATTGAATGAGGTTTAACACGTATATATGTACACATATGTCTGCTGCCCTGGTCGGCCTCTAAGTCATGTGACATTATGTCAGTCTGCCGAGCAAGATACGCAGTGGCTTAGCAATTTCAGGTGGGTTGCTTATCAGCTGCCAACAATTGAGACCAGCCCTTGAGACGGGGTAAAGTCTCTGTACAGCAGGATCTGATTCCACTTTTGAAGTATTTGAAAGCAAAATAGCGCAAATGCTGAAATAAAAACCAAGTGCTGGACAAATTCAGAAGGTCTGGCAATATCTGTGGAGGGTGAAACTGAGTTAGTATCTCAGGTCCGTATGACTTCTTCAGAACTGAAGAGAAGGGTGAAAAATGTGATGGGTTTTCTCCAGTAGAAAAATGTGGGAAAGAACAAATGCTGAGGAAAGGTGCGGTAAAGTTTAGAGAACAGAGGAATTTGAAGATCACAGACGTCACAGAATGAAAGGAAAAGGGAGTTGTAACGATTGTAGAGAGGGAATATGATGTTAATAGCAGAATATAGGTTAGCTCTGCTGAAAGAACATGTACCTACTAAGTAATATATATTGTAGGCTAAGGAGAGCTAATAGTGTGAGATTGGATTACATACTTCCCAATATTATGAGTTGGGCTACTGTTTCCACAAGTTCCATTACACATGAGTAAACTATTGTTTGTACTGAATACGGTAAAAGCAAAAATAAAATCTAATTAGTAAAAACTCTGATAGCCATGATCTCAGGCTGGTATTGTGTGTAGACTGACAACAGCTAGCTCTGTATCTCTGTTCCCCATTGATTGAAGGTGTTACTTGTTGAATGCAGAAAGAAAATTTCCTTCCTTTTCTTCATGATGAAATGAAAGTTAACCTCTTTAGCTTTCCACTGTTCTTTTACTTCCGGAGCTACCTTCACACACCACCTCCCCAGCTTCACGACCTCTTCTTTAACTGAAGGAGTTTATCAGAGCTGTGTGCAGGTGCAAAATGCCACTACCATCCAGTATCGTCATTTCTGTGTTTTTGCAAAGTAGTTCTCAGAGTCTAAACTTGTTTAGGAGACTTCGCCGGTGTGACAGTTCTAATGTAGGTGTCGCCCCTCACTTTCCTGCATGTAAAATGTTTTAATCATATGGATCAGGATGATGAATTACATAATTTAGTTGACAATTTTGTACTTTTGCCAGTGTTGATTTGATGAGCAAGTGGAAAGACAGAGATCTCACACTCTAAGTTTGACTGGTAATTCAACAAACTAGGTAATTGGTTACATGTAGAAGGTTGCAATAAGATAGAAATCAAAGCAAACACTTGCTGGTTTGAGAGAGAAGTCCTGAGTACATTTTGGACTGAGAGAGCTGTCATGAGATATGAGACTGAAATTCCTCTCATTTGTTGCTCAAATACCTTGTGGTGAGTTCTATCTTAATTCTTGACCTTGGTACTGAAACTATTGCATGCTGCTGTTGTGTGTACTCATTGTAAATAGAAAATCACAAAAGAAATGACTATGTTCCTCTCTGTGGCAAGCCAAGACATCACTTGAGTCCCAGTGGTATAACTCCTGCCTCTGAGTCAGAGGTCAGAAGTTTGAGTCACACACCAGTCTGTAGACAACAATCCAGGCTGACATTTCAGCACAGTACCTGTTAAGTGCTCCTTTGTCTGAGATGCCATGTTTCTTTTAAACTTTAAACAACCCTTGCCTGCATTTTCAGGTGGAAATAAAGGAACTCCTGTCACTGTTTGAGGACCAGGGGAGTTTCCCCATGTCCTGGTTTATATTTATCATTCAAACAATAGCACTTAAACATATTATTTGACCATTTAACTCATTACTGTTTTTGTGTAGTTTTTATGCTCGAATTATCTACTGCGTTATCTTGCATTAAAATAGTGACTGCGATTTAAAAAGGTACTACATTTGCCATGAAGCAATTTAGGAATTTCTGAAATATTGAAGATGCTATATGAATGCAGATTTTTTTTCTCACACTCAGGTCTCTCAGCCTATCTTTTCTCTTGCTTTCAACCATGGCTTAGTGGTCTCAATTTTGAGCGAGTAATTGTGGCAAAGTTGCCAGCATTCACTTTCGTTACTCTTCTGAAACTGATAGCACTGTCTACAGCCTGCACATAAACAGTGAAATGAACCCACTTAGATGTTGTTGTTCGCATTTGTCCAGAGGATGCATTGTGAAGTTTGTTCACCACTCTCCCAAAACCGCAGTCAATTAGAAATCATTGAACTGATGCGTGATTTCGTTCCTATGTTATTAATTCAGCTGTAAAAAACATAACTTTGAACAAGCTAAACTTTACTGGGTAGTTTTTGTAATTAAATTTTGATGTGGAGTAGTAAGTCTTAATTACGTATTTGCTACTAAGGTAGCCTCACTGGTCCTGACAAAGAAATGTTATATTTGTTAAACTTCAAAGGTCTTTATTGTGATTGGAAATTCCACAATGTTATGTATCCTTTTTAAAGGTTATGATGTTTTAACTTCTACTTGCATCCTGTGTGTAAATCCCAATCATTTATTTTCATTCCTATTTGTAAAATTCATACATTAAATGCAAAAGTTTCAATGGTTTTTAATTTCTGGTTTGCTATCTGTGAGAGTACTTCAATGAGATTGGTTACTTGTCCTATTTGATGCCCTGGAGATCTCCTTGACTTAAACTGACTTTAAGAAGCAAAAGTCTGTTTCACAGGTTGCCAAATCTGGTGGAATTTCTTTGAAGCTGGTGCTGAGTGCTGTTTCTTCACTACTGGCTACAAAATCTAGCTATTCTTTTTAAAATCAGTGTTTCTGGAGCTGTGATGAAAAATATACTACTCATAGCTTCAAATAGTTACATCTGGGACTATTGCATTTGAGGACCAGCTTCAGCAAGGCATAGAATTAAAGGTGCCATTTAAAGTTGTTGCCGTGGAGTTGTGAATTCTGTGTATTGCATTGAAGGAATTCGCAGCAATTTCAACCTGACAGCAACTTGATTCTGAGATTAAAAACTGATGTCGAGATCTTTGTATTGTTCTCATTGATAATACTGATAACAGTTTAGTGAACATGTTCTTTTTTTAAATAACTTGCCAACAGTAAGTATATAATGCTTATGTTTATAGAATTATGAGTATGTAGAATATACATAGCCAGGAGCCATCACCAAATAGGACCATATTGTAGTTAGATGTTAGAATCTTGTTTTTTGTTTCAAACAGAACTCAAAGGTCTTTTTGTTCCTTACTTTGTGTCAGATGGAATTTGTCTTTTCATGTAAACAAATATTGCCAGTGTTGTGAAATGCAATTTCTTTCTAAACCTTTACCTGATATCAGCATGACATGTGTCAAAGACAGATATTGCAGATAACACTGAAAACTCCTTACTGACTCAGTAGTGTACTTGAAGAGACCAGTTTGTCTTTCACTTATCATTCAGTTTCCTAAAAATAACCTTTTTATGGGCTTTTGCAGTTGAAATTGCCTAATTATAGAATTATTTCCTGTTTACTTTTGCAGCTTGTTCGTATCCAGTGAGAGCTAATTTGGAGCAGGAAAAAAAACTGTTCCATTAGTTATTTTCATTGAGATATTTCATCCAGTTTGTCTTACTAGATTTAAAGCAAGGTCACAGAGGTGAAAAGATAGTACTAATTTTTTCCAATGCCTATTCTTTCAATATGTTTTGTTTTAAAAGCTAAATCCAGTCCAATCCAGAAAAACTGTCCTGACATAAGATCAGACAGTAACCTCTGAATACAAATCAATGAGTGTTTTCAGAGAGGGGTAGGTCAATGAATTGCCAGACAAGGTGGTAGATGCAGGTACAGTTACAACATTTAGGAGACATTTAGATACATGAATAGGAAATGTTTAAAATGATATGGACCAAATGCAGGCAAGTGGGATTGGTTTAGTTTGGGAAACTTGATCGGCATGGACGAGTTGGACTGAAGGGTCTGTTTCTATGCTCTATGACTGTATAACAGACTGTCACAAGGGGAGTACATTTAGATCATCAAACTTCTGTCAGCTCCTTAGAAGTTTGAAATTGTCTTTACACCATCGGTCATGCTGAAGACTGCCAGTGGAAATGCTAACCTGTCTTGTCTCTCTTTGAATGGAGCAGATTTGCAGTTTCTGCTTCAATATCATTTTTATGTTCTTTCTTTCATTCTGGTAGTTCAGTACTTGTCCAGAATTTATCGCATGTAACAAAATATCATGTTGCTAAGAAGGGTCTAGGCCCAAAACATCAAGTTTTCCTGCTCCTATGATGCTGCTTGGCCTGCTGTGTTCATCCTGCCCCACACCTTGTTATCTCGGATTCTCCAGCATCTGCAGTATCTTTTATCTCTGATATAATTATTCTCCTTCCTTTTGAAAGAAGTTTGTAATCTATAGAATAGATAGAGAATTTCCTCCCATGGAAAGCTGAGTACAATGCAGAAATTAAAGTGCCTGGTCCTTCTGGTTCTACCAGGCAGTATAGAACCCTGATTGCTCTTTATCGATTTATTTCGGAAAATTGCATTTTGGGTTTTTTCAATTATTTTCTTTGATGTTGGACTTTAAATTTTTGGGGTGGTAATTTCTCCACCCATTAAGAGCATGCACATCAAGAGGTGTGGTAGCTGTCAATTGCAGACAGAAACTCTGCAATTTCCCAGTAGTAGTCCTAGTGGATGCGACACATTCCCAGGCTGTGCATTTGGAACATTGGCCTGAGTCATTCATGCATAACTAAGCAGATTTCAATTATATGTTCCTGTCTGTGGGCCTGGATCCCAGTTAAACTCTGTTATAACATACTATAATGATTTGTGTGATAATGTGTTGCATTGATTACCTAAGTAATCTTCTGGATACACACTTTAAAAATCCAGTAAAATTAAACAATCATCGTGCATTAAAAGTCTGTCAGACATTATGTCCTATCTTAATTGCCCTTGGAAAGTTGGTATTGAACTACCTTCTTCAACTGATGCAGTCATTCTGGTGCAGGTACTCATGCAGTGCTGCTTTGAAGAGAGTCAGGATTTTGAAACCATGACAGGGAATGATTGGTGATATAACTCAAGTCAACATGGCGTGCTGATTGGAGGGGAGCTTTCAGGCATGTGTGCCTGCTGCTTTTGCTTTAGAAGACTGTGTATTTGGTAGGTGCTGTCAAAGAAGTCTTGATGAGTTGCTGCCATATATCTTGTACGGAGTCTTGCCACTGTTCATCTGTTTTGGAGAGAACAAATAGTTAAGTTGCTGGATACAATGATGGTCGAGTGTGCTGTTTTGTCCTGGTGATGTCGAGCTTTTTGAGTTTTGGAGTTGCACTCTTCCAGGCAAGTGGACAGTATGCCATCTCATTACTGGCTTTCTGCCTTGTTGATGGTACACAGGATTTGGGGAGTCAAGGGATCAGTTTCTCACCTCTGAATTCCCAGCCTCTGACCTACTTTTGTAGTCACAGTATTTATATGGCTAGTACAGTTCAGTTTCTGGTAAATGATAACTCCTTGAATATTGACAGGGGGAAATTTAGTAATGGTTATCTCATTGAATGTTGAGGAGAGATGATTAGATTCTCCCTTGTTGGAGATTTTTTTGCCTCCCACTTGTGAGGTATGTATGTTAGTTGCCACTTATCACTGCATACTTGGATGTTGTCCAGTTCTGGCTGCGTTTGAACATAGAGTGCTTCAGAATCTGAGGAGTTGCAAATACTACTGAATGTTGTGCAGTCATCAGTCAACGTAAAATTCTCAGTTCTGACCTTTTGTTGGAACAGTAAGTCATCGATGAAGCAGCTGAAAATGGTTAGGCCAAGGACACTAACCTGAGGAACTCATGCAGAAATGTCCTGGAGCTCAGGTGATGGGTCTCTAACAACAATCTTCCTGTGTGCCAGGTATGAGTCCAGTCGGTGGACAGTTGCTCCCCTGACCTCTATTAATTCCAATTTTGCTAGTTGCTATTTGACACCACACTTGATCAAATACAGCCTTGATGATGAAGGCAGTCGCTCTTTCACCTCAGTTTTTGAGTTCAGCTCTTTTTGTCCATTTTTAGACCAAGGTTGTAATCAGGTTAGATGCTGAATTGCCATGGCAGTACCCAAACTGAGTGTCAAGAAGCAGGTGTTTGCTCCGTGAGTACCTCTTTATAACACTATCAACAATATTTTCTATACTTCGCTTATATTTGAGAGAAAGCTGATGGAATGATAATTAGCTGGATTGGATTTATCTTGCCTTTTGCGTAGAGGACTGCCTGGGCAATTTTCCACATTGCTGACTAGACACCAGCTTTGCTGCTGCAGTGGAAGATCTTGTCCAAACATGCAGGTCATTCAAGAGCACAGTACTTCAGTACATTGCTGGAATGTTGACAGGGCCAATAACCTTGGCAGTATCCAGTGTTATAGGGTCAGAGTCAGAGTTATTCAGCACGGAAACAAACCCTTTGGTCCAATTAGTCCATGCTGACCATAATCTCAGATTAAATGAGTCCCACCTGCCTGTGCTTGGCCCAAAATCCCTCCAAACCTTTCCTATTCATGTACTTATCCAAATGTCTTTTAAATGTTGTGACTGTACCCTTATCCCCAACTTTGTCTGGATGTTCATTCCACACACAAACCACTCCCTGTGTAAAAAAGAAATGCTCCTCATGTCTTTTTTAAATCTTTCTCCTCTCACCTTAAAAAATATACCCCCTAGCCTTGAAACCCCCCACCCTCTGGAAGAGATACCTGCCATTCACCTTATCTATGCCCCTCATGATTTTATAAACCTCAATAAGCTCACCCCTCCGCCTCCTATACTTCAGCGAAAAAAAAAGTCCCAGCCTATCCAACCTCTTCTTATAACTCAAACCCTTCATTTCCAGCAACTTCTCTCCTGAATCCTCTCCAGGTTACTAATACCCTTCTTATAACAGGGTGACAGAACTGGACACAGTACTCCAGAACAGGCCATCTGTAAGTGAGCAGGTAAATATCTAAATGGCCATTCTAAATGGAAGGCACACAACAGCTTTTCACTAGGGTCTTGACACATCCTCCTCTCCCAGTGAATGGGACTACTCTTATCTGGTTTGAATTCTTACCCATTGATAGTATTCACAGTGGGAGCACCTCCAGCAGGAGCTTCTCTTCTTGACCCACACCCGTCACCAAGGGATTAAAACCTTTGCTCCCCCACCTTCACCCCTCATGCAATTTCTCATATCATTCCAAAACACACCACACTGTTGCACATGGGCACTGATGGCAACTAGCTCTGTGTTACATTGTCTGTCTCAAACAACGCCACTTCTATGCTGCATAACAGTCCTGGATGAACAAGAACATCCTACAATGAAGTAGCAGCAAGATTGAAGCATTCGCCTTCAGTCCTACAGCACTATTGTAAATCATTGGAACAGCGAGCTGCAAAGCTAGTGCAGAACACCAGCGTCATGAGATTTTTGATAATACATGGCAGTATCAAATTGGCTGAAGACAGGCATCTGTAATGTTGAGGATCCCTGGAGGAGGCCAAGATGATCATCCATTCAGCCCTTCTGCCTGAAGATTGTTGCAAATGCTTCAGCCTTGTCTTTTGCACTGATCGTCTGGGTTCCCTCCTCCTTGTGGTTGGGGAGAGGTATGTTGTGCCCTCCTCCAGTCTTTGTAGAACAGTCCACCATCATTCATGACTGCACGAAGCAGGAGTTATTTTTTAATTCATTCATGGGATAAGGGCGTCACTGGCTAGGCAGCATTTATTGCCCATCCCTAATTGCCCAGAGGGCAGTTAAGAGTCAACCACATTGCTGTGGTTCTGGAGTCACAATTAGGCAAGACCAGGTAAGGATGGCAGTTTCCTTCCCTACAGGATATTAGTGAACTGGATGGGTTTTTCCAACAATTGGCAACGGATTCATGGTCATCATTCCAGATTTTTTTTTATTGAATACAAATTCTACCGTCTGCCACAGCAGGATTTGAGCCCAAGTCTCCAGAACATTACTTGGGTCTCTGGATTAACAGTCCAGTAATAATATCAATAGGCCATTACTTCCCGCTTTGATCTGATCTGTTGGCTGTGGGATTATTTGTTGCTTCTGTTACCTCCTGGTTCTGCTGTTTGGCATGCACATGGTCACGTTGTAGCTTCACCTGGTTGGCACTCATTTTTAGGTATGTTCAGTGCTGCTTGTGGTAGCCCTCCTGCAATTTTCACTGAACCAAGCTTAATCTCTTGGCTTGATAGTACTACCCTCCAAAGGAAATGTTAAATACTGTCAACAGTAACAACTCCCAATCAAACTTCATGATACAACATTCATTTCTGGGATTAAGCTTTCTTAAAACCTTCATTTCTAGTGAGGTCTTTCCCAAAGTTGCTGTATGGTAGCAATTTCTCTGCATTGATCTTTGGGATTCAGCTAAATTCTCAGTCACCTATTGGGCTTCTTTCTCACAATTATGGAATTCATCTAATCTGTAGGCTTTGTGATTCTGGCAATCACTCTCATTTCTTCCATCTCTTGGCACTCCACTTCAAGCTTTCCTTAGAATTAGTTTGGTGTTGGGAAATGGATCATGTCTTTCTTCACTGGTTCAGTAGTGATGCAATACCCTAAAGTCGAAAAGTATCAGTATATTTGTGTTAGATCATCTTTGCTTCTGATTGGAGCATGCTTTCAACGGGATTATCACCTTCATCTTCCAGGGTCACCTCCTTTAGCTCATGGTTTACTGGGATAGACTACAGGTCTATATACTGAGATAGACTTCTCAAGTTGGGATGGCAGGGCTGTCTATCCGTGATGAAGAACGTACAAGCCATGTCCTTCCTTTGCATGTCCCTTTGATTTAGGTTGCGCTTACACGTCACATCTCAGCTCCACCGTATGCAATCAAGGTGACATTGCTCAGATTCAGAGCATCTTTCTTGGGGGTCACCATTTTCTTCCAAATTTTCAGGAAAAGACCTTCTGATGTAGTCTGAGTAGCTTGATGTTACTTTGTTCTCTGATATCAAGCTTCAGAGTTATGATTGTGGGTATCTTTCCTATCCTCCATTCTTGATCAGAATGTTTGTGTGAGTTTCTTTTCTCTGGGAACTGCCACATCCAAATATTGCATGCATTTGTATCAGTCCTGAGACGCTATTGCGCTCTCAAACTCATCTTCATCTTCCAGGATTTGGCTGTTCAGTTTTCTTCACCTCGTTGTGTCTCTGGTAATTGCTTTTCAGTCTTTTTTCTTTTACTGTGTACATCTTCTCCCAGTGATTGGGTTTCCCAGAGTTCTGTGCTTTGATTTGGGTGTGGGACATTTCCTTTTGTTTGCATACTCATCGATGTGTTCACAACTTCTGCATATTTTTCTCCACATAGTGTGCATACTTCTGTTTCTTTTCTATTGCATCAACTCTTGTGTTTCTCTTGACTAAACTGAAGGTGAGTCATTTAGATTATCACCACCGCTATTTGTCTGCCAGAGGCTTCACGTGTTCTAGCCATGTCTAAAGCCTGCAATGTTGAGAGCTTCAATCTGAGCTTTTCATATCAGGGTGTAGAGTCCAAATGAACAAATCTACCAGCTTCTCAGTGTTTGAATTTACAGTTGCTGCCTATGCTTCTCATTAGTTGACCCATAGGTTTGACTTTGGCTGGAGATCTGTGGGGAATTTCTCAAAAACTTTGTTACCTCCTCATTGATTTCTCAGCTGTTGAACAGATCTAGATCTATCTTTCTTTCTTTCTCTCTCTCTCTCTCTCTCTCTGCTTTCTGCAAAAGGGTGCCTTTTAGAAAACATTTGAAATATACCTCCACACCATCATTGAACTCCCAATTCATGATGATGTGGCATTGTGTGCTCACTGATATGATTGTATCCATTTAATTTTGCACTGTTCCTAAAGTTTATTTTCTCTCACTCGAGGACTATTTTGGATTAATTTTTGTCCCTCAAATTCAGTATTGTTTAATTTACGATGCTTAGCTTTACTGTCAGACATCTGGTGCCACTGGTTTGCACCAGTTTAAAGTAATCACCCTTTAAAACTAAAATGCTGGAACTTTCTTCAAGTGTATTCCTTGCAGCTGTTCATCTTCTGATACATTGTTGTTTGGTACCCTAACTGTTGAGCAGTGGTAAGTCATGCGGCTTTTTTATGTATAAGTATACCATGCGTAAAAATATAATTCTTAATTCTTTTCCAAGAATTGTAACAGTATAATTAGCTGTTTGTAGGTAGAGTTTCTTGCAGATTCTGATATTTTAAGGATTTTGGCTGCCTAAAAGGCACCAGTGAAGAGAAAAGAGTTCCATCATTTTACAGGAAGGAGCGAGAGAGAGAGAGAGAGAACTAGATCTGTTCAACAGTTCAACCAATGAGAAACATAGACACCACCTGCCAACGTGGTGACACAGAGAGGTTTTTGATCATCTGCAGTCCACTGCAATCAATATTTTAACAGCGCTGTTTTCTGCTGTTCTTTAACTAGTTATCTCCATACTCAGTGTCATTTTCCGAAAATGGCATCTGCAAGATCAGTGAAACGTTAAGTTTTGAGCATATGTTTACCTTCAGGCAGCATAATGTTAAACTAGGTCTGGGCTAGAACTGTTGACTGTTGGCTACAAATTTGTTTTAATTTCTGGCAAACTGGGTGGAAACAAAATAGAATCTGTTCTTGTGTAATGTCTTCCTGGAATTTTGTTTCATATATACGTTAACAGACATTTCAATATGTTTGATGGATCAAGGTGGGTTGGAGTTGGGATATTGGTAGAGGGCCAAAGAGTGTTTTTGGGTTTGTAGCGAACCAAGCATGCTTAAGCTGGCTTTGTTGGGTTTATACCTTTTAGATTTCCTATTGCAACTGTACCTTTTCATAATTTGTTTATGCTGATTTGCCATCAGGTTATATTAAAGGTTCATAGTTCCTTGAAAGTGGCAGGTTCATACATCCTTGAAACTGGAGTCACAGGTAGATAGGATAATGAAGAAGGCATTTGGTACGCTTGCCTTTCGGTCAGTGCATTAAGTACAGGAGTTGGGAGGTCGTGATGCGGCTGTACAAGAAATTGGTTAGGCCACTATGGGAATACTGCTTGCAATTATGGTCTCCCTGCTATAGGACAGATGTTGTGAAACTTGAAAAGGTTCAGAAAAGATTTACAAGGATGTTGACAGGATTGGAGGGTTTGAGCTGCGGGGAGAGGCTGAATGGACTGGAACTATTTTCTCTGGAGCATTGGAGGCTGAGGGGTGACCTTATAGAGGCTTATAAAATCATGAGGGGCATGGATAAGGTAAAATAGACAAGATCTTTTCCCTGGGGTGGGGCATCCTAAACTAGAGCGCATAGGTTTAAGGTGAGAGGGGAAAGATATAAAAGGGACCTAAGGGGCAACTTTTTCACACAGAGGGTGGTACGTGTATGCAGTACCAGAGGAAGTTGTGGAGGCTGGTACAATTACAACATTTCAAAGACATCTGGATGGGTATATGAACAGGAAGGGTTTAGAGGGATATGGGCCAAATGATGGCAAATGGGATTAGAAACACCCCGAAGCCAATTAATTGCATTCTATAGGGTATTCATTGTTGTTATCTATTAAATACTGAGCCCTATTGAACTCAGCAAAGTTCCATATTCAGCAATGTGATAAATGACAGATAACCTAGATTGGTGATGAATCATTGAAGGCTAAGCAAACCAGAGCAAATTCCATGATCACCTCCAAGGAATATCTTAAGTATTTTTATATCTCCCCGAACGGGCATATATTTTAATATTAATATGATATATAATTACATGGAATTTCCAGTACTGAATAGGCCATTAAGTACTAGTTGTGTTGGTGTTTATACTCCACATGTGGCTGTTATCATTCTGTCTCAGCTCAACCTTCCAGTTTCACTTATGCATCTATAAAATCCCACTTCAGATGCGTCCTTTCAAGGCAGTTTGACCAGAATTCCCTACGAACTCATTTCACTGGCCCAAAGATCAATCCATAAGATGTTGATATTATCTACCTTGCTATCACTGCCAAGGCTGAACACAATATATAAGATTGAGACCAATATCATTTGCTAACTTAACACTGTAATAATTTAAGCATTAAATTGCGTACTCTTTAAGATTTGAAGTTACTTCATTTGAATTATTTGTTAATTTGTATTGAAATGGTGTGAAAAATCTTGTATAGCTTATTGATGAGTTGTTTGATCAAGTTAGTGAATAATTGGAATTTTTTTCTAAGTTAGAGGCTTCTTCAGACTAATGAGGCTAAATTATACTTTGTCGTGGGTGGTTGTAAAAATCATCTGGTCCACTAAAATCCTTCAGGGCAATAAAACAGTTGGCCTTGTCTAGTCTGTCCTAACTTGATTCCAGACTCATAGTTATGTAGCTGTCTCTTAATTGTCAACTAAAATTGCCTAACAAACCATTTGTTTGTATGAAAACAACACAAAAAACTCAAATAAGACTGTACAGAACACTTGGTATCACTTGATAAATTGCAGAGTTGATAAACTCGCATTCTGCCAAGCCATTTTGCAAATTCTTCCTCACTTGCATCTGGGCAGCTTCTGTCACAACTGGAAGAGCTGTCCCACAGATGAGTCAAGTAACAGTTCCTGACATGATGATACTCACAGAATCAAACCTTACAACTAATGTCCTGGACTGCTCCATCTCTAACCCTTAGTATATGCTGTCCCAGACGTGGTACCACACCGGTGTACAATCAGGAGAGAGTTACACTGGGAGTCCTCGAGATTGACCGTAAACTCCATTACCATTGTTAAATTCCCCATCATCTGTATCCTTGGGGTTACTGTTATTCAGAAACTTAACTGGACTAGCCGTATTATAGCCATGGCTATAAGAGTAGGTTACTTACTTCAATTTAAAAGTGTTGTTGTCTTGTGACTCAAGAGAACGAGGAGTTCTGCTTCAAAGCCCACAAAGATGCCTTAGGCCTCTCATGCTCTAGGCTTCCTTGTACCTCCTTTCACTAGGCTGATTGCTTCCTTAACCATGTACTTGACTGCTGGGAATCAATAAATCAGGTCCTTCACAGAAACCCCCTGCTGCCTGAAATCTCACTCCTGGCTTCTCCTAATTTTTCTGAACTAATCTTTGATAAGTCATGATTTACAGAAATCTCAGCTGTTGATTTATTTCAAAATTGCAATCTTTTAATGGTAAGAGTCATCGAGTGAAATCGGTTTCGTGCTGAATATTTTGGAACATATGTGTGAAATAGCTCAAGGTGGAAGCCTGGTGGGTCATTCCCTCTGCTAATGGAGCATTGAGTGTTCTGTCATTTGAAGGTGAGGAACATAACACTAGATCAACAATTCACATCTCTCAAACATTGCTCTCCTAAGAAACCTTAAAAGTGAATTTGAAAACAAGTCTGAAAATACATTCCCTTATTGCTGTCGACATTGAAAAATACATTGTGGGAAGTTTTCTGGAATACAACCAACACTAATTGTTTAGAAGAATTATTCATTGTAATAATGTTTTTCCAGGTTATATTAAGCACACACCACTTCCACTGTGGAAGAATTGAAATGTATGAAACTAGTCAACATGACTGTTTATTGCCTGCCTACTGCTATTGTACAATAAATCACATCTTGTGTAAAACGAGTACCCCTTTTCTTTAAGGCTCAGTAGTGGCTTATCCTCTACCACTGATAATTAGAAAAAGAACAGTTGATAGTGGCATTCTCCCCTAACAATAGTTCCCCAGTGGTTTGCCACAATAAATAACACAGCCTTGTGTTCAAACATTCCAGTTTAATTTATGGAGCATCCTTTGAAATAGGTAGACAGTAGAAACGTCCACTGGTGTTTGACTAATCCTGGGTGCTTTTATGTGAGCTGGTTAGGGATTTGATGTAGATCGTGGAATTGAACACTGTGAAGTTTTCTAAGTTAACATAAAAGATCATGGATGATTGATTTGTACTAAATATAATTTAAAATTAAATATAATTAAAATTCAGCAAACTTTCCACTGTTTACATTGATTATGGGCAAATCACACTGAAGAAACTAATATTCCCAAGCAGAAATTCTTTGTCAAACGATTTTAAATATTTGTATGTTATGATACTTTGTCTCTTTGTATTTGATTTGGAAAGGTTTGGATTCTTTTTAAAGAAATAACTGGAGCATGGATCCGATGACTGAGAAATTTTGTTTTAAAGTGATACAATACCTGAGTGTTCTAGTTTTGTTAACTGTGGTTAAATTTATCCCTGAAGGTTTCATCACACAATTTGCCCCCATGCGTCAGCCATTAGTCAGCTGACAGATCCATCCCTATGAATCACTGCTTTCCCAAGCCAAATGGACTCGATATCCTATTGGTTGACTGTTGCCTGCATGTCAAATTGCCTTCACTTCCTCCTGTCTTTCTACATGCAAAATTTTTAGATTCTGTAAAAAGTTGAAAGGAAATGACGAAGTGCTTTTTTTAAATGTTCCCATGACCTTTTGCTGAGATTGTGCACAGCAACAACCTGAGATTGAACATCAATCCCAGCAGACTCCAGTCTGACCGTGGTGGATTGTTATCCCTATTGTGCATGAGGGAGAAAATGCTTTCATTTTGTATTGTACATCCCCACATTAATGTAACTAGTCATTTTCGTGTATTATTTACATTCTGGATCTCCGTTACGGACATGTTTTTAAAAAAGATCCATCCATGGGATGTGGAATTAAAGGGCATTAGTGAACCGCACGGGTTTTTAGTGATAATCAACAGTGATTACATGGTTGCCATTAGTCCAGTTTTTTAATCCCAGATTTTTATTGAAAGCAAATTTCGGCATCTGACAGGTGGAATTCAAACTCATCTCCCTCGAGCATAAGGCTAGGGGTCTGGTTTGCTGGTCCACTGGCATTACCACTATGTCAATTCTCCCTTTGTATTTACTGAAAGTAAAGTTTATCGACTAGCCACAAAACAAACACATAATAAGGCAGACAGGTTAGATAACTGTCAATTAAAAGTTTTATTTTAATTTCTTAGTGAAGTATTTATCTTCAAACTTTGTGCTTGAGGTTAGGCCTGAATATAACAGGCAAATCTCTGCTGGTGGTGGCTGTATTGTATTTTGTGAGGCCAGCCAAAATTTCTGCTTAATACACTCCCTAAATATGTGAAAAGACCACAGGGAATCGTGCTGGTAATCTGATTGGTAAAGGCTAAAAATATGGTCAGTCAGCAACTCTTGAATTCTTGGACAGCACAATAGCTCAGTGGTTAGCACTGCTGCCTCACAGCATCAGGGACTTGGGTTTGATTCTAGCTTTGGGTAACTGTGTTTGTCTGGAGTTTGCACGTTCAACCCATGTCTGCGTGTGTTTCCTCTGGGTGCTCCGGTTTCCTCCCACAGTCCAAAGATGTGCAGGTTAGGAGGGTTGGCCATGGGAAATTGCCCCATATTGTCCAGGGATCTGCATGTTAGGTTGGTTAGCCATGGTAAATCTGGGATTGTGGGATGGGGTGTGGGCTGGGTCTGTGTGGAATGTTCTTTAGAGGGTTGGTGCAGATTCAATGGGCTGAATGGCCTGTTTCTGCACGGTAGGAAATCTGTGATTCTATAAAGTGTTGCCACTCAACTATCAAAACACGTGGTATTTCTTTACTTGCTGAAGCCCACAGTAGACAATGTGAAAATTTGTCACTTACTGGGCTCAACAATTGAATGAGGGGAAAAGTGATGTGCAGTGAGCTCCCCCATCCTTTCCTTGAGGACCCGCATGCAGATGTCAAAAGGGCAGGCTTTCGGAGCAGAAGGTCACAGACCCGTGTAAAACTAACTGCAAATTCCTTGGACAACGGCAGTAGATCAAGGGAATATAATTTACCAGGCTGACTTGGCAATCGATGCATAAGAAGTTTTTAGGAGAATAAGCACTGTGCTTTAGGCAGGCTATCACTAGTGGGCATTGGTATGCATGGCATAGACTTAGTTTGTGACATTCTGCACCCTCGAGGAGTCAAACAGGCAAAGTATGAAGTCAAGGTATCGTCTTTTCAATACCTGCATTAACAGGCAAGAAGCTGTGAATAAGCATGATATTTAAGTGTTGAGAGGTATATTGAGAGGCAACACTGCCACCAGAAATGCTGCAGACAGCATTGATATGGATTCACATTACAAAGATTTAGAATGCTCACAAATGCTATGTACTTCACCTGAACTTTTAGAAATCTTGTCACCTGATCAAATTCTTTGCGATGTGCTGTTGCTGCCACCCTCAATGTTGGAAATAATGAAGGTATAAACTCATAAATGTAATTGACATGAAGTGTATAAATATAGTGCTGCTTCTAACAGCAATACCTAACTGAAGGTTTCTTCTGTGCAGAACTCTACAAGCCACTTCCCATATAGCATTTGTGAACATAGAACAGTACCCCACAGGAACAAGCACTTCAGCCTGCCATGGCTGCTCCAACCATGATGCCACCTAAACTAATCCCATCTGCCTGCACATCATCTATATCGCTCTATTCTCTGCCTGTTCATGTGTTTGTCTAAATGCCTCTTAAGCTTTGCTACTGTATCTGCTTCTGCTATCTTCCCTAGCAACATGTTCCAGGAACCTACCATCCTCTGTTTTAAAAAAAAACTTGCCTTGCATATCTCCTTTAAACTTTCCCCCTCTCACCTTAAACTTAGGTTCCCTAGTATTTTACGTTTCCGTACAAAGACTCTGACTATCCACCCTATCCACGCCTCTCATCATTTCATACAGTTCAATCTCCTCCACCTCTGATGACTAGTGAAAACAAGTTTGTCCAACTGCTGGCTCTCCTTATTTCTAACACACTCCAATCCAGGCCACATCCTGGTAAACCTCTTTTGCTCCCTCTCCAAAGTCTCCACATCCTTCCTGTAGTGTGATGACCAGAACTGCATACAATCCTCCAAATGTGGCCTAAGTGAAGTTTTATACAGCTGCATCATGACTTGCCAACTTTAATACTCAGTCCCTGACTGATGAAGGCAAGCTGCATATGTCTTTTTTTAAATTATCTTATCTACTTGTTTTGCCACTTTCAAGGACCAATGGACTTTCACCCCAAGGTCTCTTTGTATATCAATGGTCCTAAGGGTCCTGCCATTTATTGTATAATTGCCTCTTGCATTTGACCTCCCAAACTGTGTCATCTTATAGTTATCCAGATTAAATTCCATCGGCCATTCCTTCAACTTTTCAACTGATTGATATGCTGCTGTATTCTTTGACAACCTTCCTTACCATCCAATATATGTATTACAAACAACAGGGGTCCGAGCACTGATCCTTGCAGAACACCACAGGTCACAGACCTCCAGTCAGAAAAACACCCCTCCAAAACTGCCCTCTATCTTCTATGAACAAACCAATCTTCTGGATCAGCCTACCATGAGGGACCTTGTCAAATGCTTTAGAAAGGTCCATGTAGACAACATTCACTGTGTTACCCTCATCAATCATCTTTACCACTTCCTCAAAAAACCCAATCAAATTGGGGGACAAGACATCCCCCACACACATCCATGCTGACTATCCTAATAAGTCCTTTCTTTTCTAAGTATGAGTAAGTTCTGTCCCTAAGAATCTTCTCCAGTTATTTTCCTACCAGTGATGTAAGGTTCACTGGCACGTAATTCCCTGGATTATCCCTGTTGTCCTTCTTAAACAAAGGAATAATGTTTGTTTTTCTCCAGTCTTCTAGGACCTCAGTTGTAGCTAAAGAAAATACAAAGATGTCTGTCAAGGTCCCAGCAATCTCCTCCTTTGTCTTCCTCAGTATCTTACAATATATTTCATCAGGCCCTAGCGGTGTTTTTCAAGACACCCAATATCTTTTTTTTTTAATATTGACATGCTTCACAATATCAATACCCTCCATAATCTTACCATTATCCATGTCCTTCTCCTTGGTGAATATCAAAGCAAAGTTCTCATTAAGGATCTCACCCACTGCCTCTGGCTCCACACATAAATCCCCTTCACGTGTCCCTTCCCTAGCTATCCTCTTTCTCCTAATATACATATCAAATGCCTTGGAATTCTCCTTAATCCTACTTGCCAAGGACAATTCATGGCCCTTTTTAGCTCTCACAATTTCTTGTTTAAGTATTTTTCCTGCTTCCTTTATAGTCTTCGAGAGCCTTGTCTGATTTTAATTTCCTAATCTTAAATATGCTCCCTTTTTCTTTTTGGCTAAACTTTCAATCTATATTATTCACTACAATGCATCTTGTAGATGGTGCAAACTGCTATCACAGTGGGCTGGTGATAGACAAGGTGAATCTTTAAGGTGGAGGATGGGGTGCCAATCAAGGAAGGTGTATTTTCCTGAATGAGCTGAGTGTTTGAGCTCCATTCAGCCTTGGGAAGTACTCCATCAGACTCTTGACTTTTGCCTCATAAATTGTGAATGGTCTTTGAGGAGTCAGGATGAGCCTCTGCTCTGCTGTTTTAGTCCTAGTATTATAATTCCAGGTAATTTTACGGTAATTGGTGACCCCTAGGGTATTACTGGTGGAGTAATTCAGTGACAGAAATGCTGTTGCACATCAAAGGGAAGAGGTTCGGTTCTTGTTGAAGATGGTCATTGCCAAGCGCTTGTGTGCTGCTAATGCGATTTACTACTTTTCAGCTCAAGGCTGGCTGTTGTCTAAATTTTTATGCATTCAGGAATGAACTATTTCATAATCTGAGGGATTGTGAATGAACTGAGCACTGTGCAGTCATCAGTGAACATCCCAACTTCTATTCAGTGGTGAAAGGAAAGTCATAGGTGAAGCAGCTGAAGATAGTTGGGTCGAGAACGTTGTCCTCAATTGGCAGAACTTGAGCTTGATTGGAATTTTTCTGCTTTCTATGAACATGATGTAGCTTGGCTGCTTTTAATTTTGTCTACTGGTTGCTTGGTCTGTTGTAATTATATAGAATAGCATGGCTAGGAATATGGTTAATCCTGGAGAACAAGGTCTTTAGTAAAACAGCTGGGATGTTATCGGGGCCATAGCTTTTTGCTGTATCCAGTACATGGAACCATTTTTTTTCTATTATATGAGCTGTGTTTAATTGCCTGAAGAATGGCTTTTATGATGCTATATGCCTCAGGAAGAAGCAGAGATTCAGAAACACTGAATTGTTAGTTGAAGGAGGGCAGAAAGTGGTAATTGGTGCATATTTTATCTGATGCCATCTAGCTTCACGGAGTCTGGATTCAATGTTGAGGATTCCCAGGGCCACTCAATTCTCAATATATACCATTGTATCACCACCTCTAGCAGGACTGTCCTGTCAGTGGTGACGCAGGTGGTAGAGATAAAAAACACAAAGCGCTAGAGAAACTCTTGTGTTGCAAACCAGTCATATATTTGATCAGTTCAAAAGGTAGCCTAAATCATTAGAGTGAAGTTTGTTTTCTCTGTGTTATCAAAACATCAGCATGCAATCAATCTTTTAGAAGAGACTTTGGTCTGATCTTTATACATAATATATTCAGATGAAGTAGTGGAGAGCCTTATTTACTCCAGCAATATGTATTGTGGTTGATCTTGATATTCCTGCAATCGAATTGTAAAGCACTTTTGCATCACTCAATTAGAATTGCACTGTTATTGGGTTTTATTTGTCTGCACGTTGCGGGTAAGCAGCATATCCTGTACCTATTACAGCACTACTCGGTCTTGGTTAAAGCTGCATTCTACCACAGAATTGTTTCCATGGCAATAAGTCTGAGCTGAAAATGCCACAACCTAAATGAGCATTCGAGTGAAACGCCGCAGAATTAAATGGAAAAAAGAAACAGAAACTGTTAATTGGCTAGACAGACCTGGCATTCAAATGAATGTATCAGGGCAAATTTAAGTGGATGGAAGAGATTAGACTGATCTTATTTTCAGGTCTGCAAATTGTGAAGCTGACACTGTTGGAATTTCATTCTTGTTATGCAAAATCCACAGTGACAGTGTTCTGTATCTGAAATTTAATGCTCTGTGTTTCAGGAAAAACACAATTTGGGAGTGTGTCGGTGGCCTGTGCATGTTCAGATAAGGGTAGAAGGAACAGAAAAGACTGGAAATTGAAATATCAATAACTGCATAATTATTGACCACCACTGAGAAATTTCAAAGTTTAATCAATTGGAGGGTCTTTCTTTTCCTTTTTACAGGAAAGAAATTGTGTAATAATTTATTGGTTATTTCAGGAGATGTTCTTGGCAGATGTAACGGCCCCCAAAATCTTGAGGATTGCATCCATCTCGAAATATAACTCTGGGAAAACAGAATCCATGGAATACAATGGGAACCCAATCAGATTTCTATCACTCCAGAATTTGCTGGCATGCTGTGTAAATGATCTGTTGTAACAGTAGAAGCTAGTGTGTCCAGTCAGGAGAAGAATGGACTACTGATGGCTTTAAGGGGCCAAGTGGGCCATTGAAGAGCAAAACTATAGTTGGGGAACCAAAAGGAATGTTGGCATGGATGTTGGATAGTGTTGGGTCGTTGCCCAGCCAGTGTGGTTCAAGTTGTATGATGCAATTAATGCTGGAGATTTGCCTGCAATAATGCTAATGCTCATGCTTAACATGCTCTGTGGAACTTTGGCAGCAATCTATCTACCTGAAAAACTCTCTGGTGATCCCAGCCTTATCAATGAATCTTAAGATATTTTGGCCAAGTGTCAATTTTGTCAAGTTTCATTGACGGTTTCTAGCTGCGAGCCTTTGTGATTTTTAAAAAATTCTGCAGTTCCAGACTTGCCTCATTAATTACCTGCCATGCCCCTGTGGTGCTGCTCTTGCCCGATGCTAGCTTGATCCTGCCATTTGCAACTGCTATCTACCTCAGCACTGCTTGGATATCCTGGAATAGGCAGTCATTCTGGAGGTCAATGACTTTCTCCGCTCTGCCAGGGTAGGTGTTATCATTCTCTATCTACCTCACATCACCCTACTGCACCCACCTCCCACCAAGACCTATACTCTACCATTTGCACTATTCTGTACAACATCTTCTCTCACTCATTCTCAGTGACCTAATCTCTACATTATTAGTGCAGCTCTTCCCAATCACTCGCACAGGAGCCCTCACCCCCTTTCCTTCACCTGCACTAGGACTAACAGCTGCACCATCCACTGTCCCCTCATTAACTCCCTACCATTCTCTGAGTCCAGGTGAAAACAACTCACAGTGGGACAGAAAGGACCAAGATGGGTGGTGGGATTCCTGTCATTTGGAACCCCAGCCCATGTGAAGAGGGGACCTGACCCAGTCTGGTCCAAGGGACAACCTGACCATTACCAAAGTTCTGGACGTATATTGAAGGCTGCCCTTGACCTACTGCACTGGGACCCCCAACTGAAGGCTATTTCCCTTGGCATGACTGAGTACTAATCCCTCTCACTTTAATTCATGGACATTTGGTTGAAACCCATGAAGTGTGTTTGCCGCATCAGCTGCTGGCACATGGAATAGATGTAACATTGGTGAATCATGATGACATGCTATAACATGGACATATTGCACCCTGGACTGGGCACCGCTGACTACCATGGCAAACTGTCTGGGTTTGAGTCAGCACTAAGAAGCAAGGCATGGCAAGATGTGATAAGGGAGAGATGCTGCAAACATCCAGGTAGGTGCAAAATGTGTGAACAGTAGGAGAGCAAATGCTAGGTATCCAGGTTGGAGTTCCAGAGGAGCAAGTGGTGAGCTGGAGTCACCAGGTACCAACTCCAACCTTCTTGCTGGGAATTCTTGGCATCTAGTTTATTAATGAGGTGAGATTCAGTGTTCATGAGCATTAATCCCTGTTAATAGGCATCTCGCTGCTCCGTAGTGAGAGCGTTGTGTTGACTTCCAGAATTCTGTTAGACAATGTGACTTGTTGCTCTCAATGTCAAGAAAGGCCTTATTAGATTTTTCATGTGATTTTCCCAGATTTCTCACCATAGTCCATGTTGTTCATGGTTTTATAAGATTCCACCATTGAGAGTATGTTTTGACCCTGACTGATTTAAATATTTTTCAAAATAATTATATATTTTATGTTTACCTGAGAGGAGCCTTGGTTTAACATATGAAAGATCAGACCCCTGACAGTGCAGTACTCCCTCAGTACTGCGCTGGAGTGCCCATCTTGATTTTTGCATTCAGGTCCTGGAATGGGACTTGAAATCAGATCCTTGGGACTCCGTGGCGAGTGTGCTACTAACTGGGTCATGTGACATGTTACATTTCTATGTTTTCGCCCAATTGACTTCTGCATAATTGGACTGGGCTTTTTATCAGGAACCAGTGGAATAATAAATAGAAGTTTGAGAAAATATGCTGGGCAGATTGATGCATTTCCTATGAAAAAAGCCATGTTATTCATATCTGAAAGTCTTTCACTCAGAAATGTTAACACCAATATTTTAATCCTATTCCCTGTCCAAGAAATGGACTGCACCTGTCAAAAGCCTAATCACTAGAGCACAGTGGATTCCTTTCTTCGGAAAGCATGAACAAACATTCAACAGAATTAAATGCTGTTGCTTTCTAGATTATTCTAAATTACAATCACATTGTATAACAGAATTAGATGTTAATTTTGTTTGATTATGCATGTGAATATGCTTTTCATGGTAAAGAGCTGTTCCATTAATGTATTGCCTTTTACTTGTTAAAAACATCCAAGATGCTTCAGAGTGGCATAAGACAAATGCTAAGGTAAAATGGAACAAATTAGAGGGCAGGGAGCTTGGCCAAAGTGGTGAGCTTTAATAAGGGGCTTATTGGGTGATGTGTTTTGGCCTCCTTAATTAAGTGAAGACATAAATACATTGGAGTGGTTCAGGGGAAGTTTACTAGTTTGATAATTGGATTAAGCGGGTTAGCATGTGAGGAAAGGCTGGATTGAGTGGTCTTATTGCCACTGGACTTTACAAGTATAAAGAGTGACTTGGTTGAAGAGTGTAAGATACCGATGGGACTTGACAAAGTGGAAATGGGAAGGATGTTTCCTCTTGTGAGTGGTTGAGTTCAGAACCAGTGAGCACATCTTAAAATTGAAAAGTTTCTCCTTTGGAACAGCAATGAGGAGAATTTCTTTTCTCTGAGAATTGTGTGACTTTGGATCTCTCTGCCTCATTAGGCAGTGCAGGTGGAGTCATGAAATATTTTTAAGGTGGAGGTAGATTTCTGTTAGGCAAGCAAGTCAAAAGTTATTGGGGTGGAAGGGAATGTGGAGATTGAAATAAAAGCAAACGGCAGAGTAGTCCTGAGGAGCTGAATGGCCTAATTCTGCTCCTAGAACTTATTTTCATAGGTTGAGTGGTTTAGGGAGAGAATTTCTGAGCGTGAAATCTGACTGACTTTAAAAATAGGCAGATATGCTTTAATGTGGTGGTGTGGGGATTAGTGGAGAGAGGTAACAAAGTCTAGAATTATTAAACTGGTAGGGTGATGTGAGGGATGGGTAAGAGAGAGGGAGAATCATGGTGTGATTTAAATACATGGATGTGCAATTTCAATCTGATGCATTGGGAGAGCAGGAGCTGATGTTCTCTCAATGCCTTGTTTAAATTCTAACAGTTCCTTATTGCTTTCATGTTAACGAAAATGAGGTGTAATGTTAGGAATAATTTTTATGTTGTATTTCTCACAGACTGTCAATTTTGCACTCTCGGCAGGAAGTTGTATTCAAAAAGAACACAGGTCAGAGATAAGGCTACAATACTGCAATTCTCAGTCTTCAGCTCGTGCTCCCTTTTGAGCACAATTTCATGCTGCGAATTCAGGATTGACAATTTACCCTTTAGTTTTTAATGAACATTGGTTGTTTGATGTGCAGCGCCTCTTATATTATCCATATTTCATTGACAAAACACTAAACGTATTCTGAACATTTGAATCTGTTTGGAAACCAAGTTACATCAGATGTCAGGATTAAAATAAAAGTACTTGGTGTGTCAGGTTTACACTGCTAACAAACCATACAATTACCCACGTCTAAAGTTCTTAATCCAGCGGTTTATACTTGGAATAATTTAGTGGAGGAAGCTGGGAGTTCCAATTGTGTTTATTTAATACGAATTTGGGCTAGTCACATTGGAGCAAATTCTCCTGCACAACACTTTAGGCAAGAGTCAGAAAGTTTAAACTTCAAAGCATTTTTGAAGACGTGGCAGTTTTAAAGTTTGTAGTTAATATTGAGAAGAAAAATTGTGCATGTGAAATCTTAATATTGAGGTTTTGGTCAAAATCTTCAAATTTCTGCAAACCAGCAGTGAGATGAGCTCATGAATTAATCTAAAAGATTGTGCCGCTTGAGATATTGGAAATGAAAACAGGTCTGTGGTATATGCTTAAACTTTCAAAGATGTGTTAATTTTATAGGTTAAATATTCTTTAAAGAAAGTGCAAGATTGGTCTGTTTTGAAATAATTGAATCCATTATTATTTATAAAGTGAAAAGGGTAATATTTAGCCACTGCCAGATTGCCTTGTAAGTGCCAAAAAAAATCAATGAATCACTTACCATCCTCGATAGACATTCAAGATACATCTGTATTTATTTGACGTTATGCTGTAAAGGTATAGGCTTACTTCAGAAATAAAATAATAATGTTGACCATACAGACTGAATAGCAGTGCAATATAATCTGCAGTTTGAAAACTGGAATGTCCAATATACTTATACACAAAACTGTGTGAATACTTTTTATTTTGATATCTTATTTATCATAATATAACTTACTAAATTGTTTTTCGTATTGTAGAATAGTGACACCATGTGAGGAGGGCTTTCATCCCATTTCGTCTGTGCTGTGAGGAAATTACAATTTTACACTAACGTGCTTATAAGTGCTCAATTTATTCCAGTTAATCAATTAGAATTGGTTTGTGTTCACTGGATTGAGAAGGTTAAGGGTGATCTATTTGGTTAATTTAAGATAATTAAAGAATTTGATAGATGAGATGAGCAGAATCATTTGATGCTGGCCTAGTCTAGAACAAAGGGGCATAACCTAAAGTTTGAGTGAGGCCATTATGGAGTGATACCACCTCTTCACATGAAGTGTAGCAGAAATCTAGAACTTCCTTCTCCCAAAAACTGCTACAGTATATTGTGGAAGTTGGAGATTGTTTTATGTGGTTGTTGGCTTGCTCACTGGGCTGGCTGGTGATCATACAGACGTGTCGTCACCATGTTAGGTAGCATCATCAGTGTGGCCTCCAATGAAGTGATGCTGTTCTACTCTGCTTGGTATTTACGTGATCCAGTCTGTTAAGTTGGGTTGTGTCTTTTCCGGTTCTGTTCTGCATGGGTTTGTATATGGGGTCTAATTCCACACGTTTGTAGTGATCACACTAGGCATCCAGGTAACACACAAACCCAGAGCCACGTTACGACAAACACTCACAAGGACCAAAGACCCCGTACCCATGACATGCAGGACCAACGTAGTTCACAAAATACCTTGCAATGACTGCAAAAAACATTACATCGGCCAGACCGGAAGGAAACTAGCCATCCGGATACACAAACACCAGCTAGTTGCAAAATGGCACGACAAACTTTCCCTCATCTCAGTGCACTCAGACAATGAAGGCCATCAATTTAACTAGGACAACGTGACCATCTTAGCTCACGCCAATCACAGACACACACAGGAATTCCTAGAGGCCTGGTTTTCAATCTGTAATGCAATCAACAAACGTGGATTTGGACCCCAGATACAAATCCATGCAGAACAGAACCAGAAATGACCCAACACAACTTAACAAACCGGATCATGTAAATACCAAGCTGAGTAGAACAACATTGCTTCACTGGAGGCCACACCGATGAAGTTAACTAGCATGGTCTGTACGATAATCCACCAGCTTGGCGAGCAAGCCAACAACCTCATCCACAACCCAAGTTACAAATCTTCATAAAGGATTGTTTCATTTCCAAAATGCTGGAGAAATTTGGCAGGTCTGGTAGAATGCTTTGAGTCCAGTATGACTCTATTTTAATCTTAATTGATAGCTTTTTGTTTTATAAATGTGTTAAGGGCAGTGGAATTAAAGGAGATAAATGAAGTTATAGCATTAGACCAGTCATGACCTAAGTGAATGGCAGAACAGTATTAAGGAGATGAGTAGTCCACTCTTGTTTCAATGTCCTGTGCTTATTGTTATGGTATAGGATTCAGTTATGTTTAAATCATTTTTGTATTTTATATGAGGGATTTAATGAACAGGAGCTATGTGTATAATTTAATACTTAAATTGCTGAGAGCTGGTATGTTTCCTTCTATGTTTCCTTGGTGATTTTTGAACTTTATATCAAAAATGCTTTAACCTTTGATTTTTTTTAAACCAAACCTAATTATAATGATTTTAATTATAATGATTTTTATATTAAGATTGCTGAATAAGTCATCATGTTCGATGTCAAAATACATTGATAACTCTCATATCATGCTCTGTGGAGGAAGTGTCAGCTTTTGAATGCAGTATCTATTATGCCTGTAGGTGGCGCTGAAATAGGGGTTTTTCAATGTAATTAAATGTTCAACCTCTGCCTTATTTGCAAACTACCATGATAACAAGCATGGGGCTGGATGAACACAGCAGGTCAAGCAGCATCACAGGAGCAGGAAAACTTGACGTTTCGGGCCTAAACCCTTCATCAGAAATGGGGGAGGGGAAGAGGGTTCTGAAATAAATA
>JAHRHZ010000091.1:1486404-1498574 GCA_024137785.1 Ginglymostoma cirratum
GGTGGGGCTGGAGGGGAGTGTGGAGTGGACAAGGGAGTCGCGGAGGGAGTGGTCCCTCCAGAAGGCAGATAAGGGTGGGGAGGGAAAAATGTCATGGGCCCAAGCTATGCCTGCCTCTTTGTAGGTTATGTGGAACAATCCCTCTTCCATACTTACACTGGCCCTAAACCCCACCTCTTCCTCCGTTACATTGATGACTGCATCGGCGCCGCCTCGTGCTCCCACAAGGAGCTCGAACAGTTCATCCAATTCACCAACACCTTCCACCCCAACCTGAAGTTCCCCCCTACCTACACTCACCTTTACTGGCTCCATCCCCGCCTCTTCGACTTGTCTGCCTCTTCTCCACCTATCCTCTCCTCTATCCATCTTCTATCCGCCTCCCCCTCTCTCCCTATTTATTTCAGAACCCTCTTCCCCTCCCCCATTTCTGATGAAGGGTTTAGGCCCGAAACGTCAAGTTTTCCTGCTCCTATGATGCTGCTTGACCTGCTGTGTTCATCCAGCCCCATGCTTGTTATCTCGGATTCTCCAGCATCTGCAGTACCTTTTATCTCTGATACAATTGCAAACTACCATGATAGATTGCCTCGCACAAGACTGACTCAATGCTGTGTTTCAACAGAAAAGAAACAAATGCTGAAACTAAAAATCAGAAGCAAGTAAATCACTCGTAATAATGTATTTAATGGCCTAATTAATATATAATAAGTGGTTTTAATTGTAAACCCCTATATTATTTCGCCTATCTGAGCCTCTCAATGCCCCCCAACTATGTCAAAATCCTCCAGTTGTGAGATTCCCTCTAGCTCCCTTTTGCAAACTTGAAGTTCCTTTTCACTTGCTTTCCTCCTGAATGTTGAGCTCTGCCAACACGTTGATTTATGTGGCATCTGTATAATATCACTCTAAATTGGGCTTTTGTAGTTTATTTGAAACTTTCAGAACGGCTCTTTTTAAGGCCAATCTCCACAATGCTGTCAACCCATAGGTGATTAGATTATCAAGAATTCTCCCCAAACCCAATGTACACGGACCTTTCATCTCTGACAACAGGATAGAGTGGGGATTCCCTGAGCATAATCATAGAACTGATATTAGCACAATATTAACGACACTCGAATAGTGAAGAATGTGAGCTGCCTCCCATTTTCTACCCAAAGTAAGTTCTTTCCTACTTGTCCACACCCATTTGATTTTTCCGCATAAAAAATGTAAAGCACATAATTTTAGCAATCTGTTACTGACGTTATCGGGAATATACTCAATAATGAGATTCTTTCCCTTCTCCCCCATTATTGTTTCTGGCCCTCACAATCCTCTGGATGAGGGAGTTAAGTGCTTTGAGCTCCTACTCTCCAGTGAAATATATTTCTATTTGTGCTGCCTTCCATATTTCGCATGTTTCCCACACCACATCCCAACACGTGCATGCGCCTACACACCGCACCCCGCCCCGGCCACGGTGCACGCATGTAAACATACAAATGAAAGATTACCAGGGTTACTCTCCTCCTATATTTCCTCTGTACCATTTTGCTTCTCCCTGTCAAATCATCTTCCTTTCCTCCTCTCTGCTCTGTCTGCTTCCTTTCTCACTCCCTTCTGTTATGAAATGATAAATTTGAACTGTTGAATTTGAACTTCTGTCATGCGATTTTTACAACTGAGATCTTTCATGGTCTAAAATGTTTTTTAAAAAAATGAAGCATCACCCTTAAATAGCTACAATGATCACCTGAGCACAAATTGAAGCAAAATTTAAGGATCATGTGGAATAAACTAAACCATTGGCATTGAGAATATCACTTCTACCTAAAGATTGCAAAACCAGGCAACTAAATCAGCATTAAAAAATTAGCATGTCTTGTTTGGATCATTTATGTATGATAATTTCACATATTTGGAGATGAAAGGGCTTGCTGGCTAGCCCTTAGAAAGACAATTGAGCTAGACTCCAGCATACACACTGAAATACTTTTCAACAGCAGCTTTTGAGCAGCAGAGAAGAGATGGAAAGATGAACCTGTGATGAAAAGAGCTGGAGCTCTCTCTATCTACCCTTTATTCTCATCATCTTAGCACCTGGTGCAAAGGCAAATTGGGAAAAAAGCCATTTGCCAGGCACTGAAAAGTACTTGCAGATTCTGCTATAGCTGAGAATATAAGTCACCTATTAAACGACTGTAGTCTAAGGTTAAAAATCTAACATCTTCTACTTTAAGGATTATGTAACCTTTATTCTCCTTGTCTGTACCAGACACACTCCCTTTTAAACCTATTACCTGCAATTCTTATGTATACTTAATGTCACTTTTTAAATTTTTTTTTGGAGTTAGTAGGTAACAAAAGTCCTTTTTCTTTCACTGAAGAAAACCTTGGTAATTGGTTTCTTCAATTTCTGGTGAATCACTTTTTAATTGAAGTTTGCTAGCAGTGTGTGTTAAAGGACAAAAATACCTTTTGCAACCGACCAAAGGTGGATTAAAATTAGGAGCTGATTTTTCTCCTCCTCACCTGTCCATGACAGTTCCTGACTTCCTTTTCATTTTGATCTTCACAGTTGATGCTTCAAGAAATTGACTTTTAACAGAAAAAGCCTCATTTCATTTTGTTTTAAGTTAATTTATTTGTTAAAGTGAAAGGGAGTACAAGCACTATGGAAAAAGAGAACCTGTAATGAGGCCTAAACAGATAAAGGGTTCCATGAATAAATTTTTCCTTTGTTAATCTAACAAATTGCTGTCAAATGCATTTGTAAGATTTTGTGTTGAATGGCTTTGCTAGATGTTACACTGTTGTATCCATTCATTAGTTTTCCCTTTAGGGGACAACTGTAGATACTCTGACTACAATTCAATCTGTTAGGTTTTGTGTGGTTCCTATTTGCTTAGTTATGAAGTAACACTGATGTTAAATTTAGAGGTATCTGATCAAATGCCACAGCTTCCCAAAGGTTTGAATGCTGATGGGCAATTATTAGGTAAGGAAATGAAAATATCTGAGTATATAGCTACCATCATTGCTTATATATATTTGATGATCATGTAATCAATCAAATGAAAAATTCTATAAATCACTGCTAGTTGTCTATTACTTAGATGTAATTAATGTTTTTAACAGTCAGTACTTCACACCAAGGTTACTCACCACAGATTAACTGACATTCTATATAACATTTTCAGTCAGTCATGCACATCCCATAGTATAAGAAATAATAATCTAAGCAGATCACTATATGGAATCAAGTTGAGAATACAGCTGAGATGAAGCATCCTGAAAGCAATCTAAGTTTAATTTTGCAAGACAATTGAGTGTTGCAGGATACAAGTGTGGATCACAGAATTAACCCTGTATTTTTATAGATCTATCTCTGACCCATTTTCCATCCCAGTGAAAGCTAATACTGGGGACGTGAAGATTCAATTACAGCCTGCTTTATAATCCTAAATGTGAGAGTACAGGCTTCAGCATTTACGAATTTTAATTGCAGTGGTTGGCCTCAATGATATCTGCTTTGTTCATCTGAAACAATATTGATTCTCTGTGAGCAAGCGTCATTATTCTAGCACTGATGCACCATCATGTTTTCCAGTCCTCGCTGCCTTAACATGGGTCATTGCATACTCTTCGACTGGTGTACCTAAACCTCAATCTGTGGCCCAATTGTCTTTATTCATGTTCTGTCTCTGGCAACTCATCCAGAAACATTAAGGTGGTTCTCATAAAAACCCTTTCTGTACAGGAAATCATGTCTCTCTAACTTGATTGAGTTTTTTGAAGACGTGACAGAGAAGATTTGAAGGCAGAGTGGTGGATATTGTCTATACGGACTTCAGCAAGATATTTCACAAGGTTCAGCGCGATAGACTGACTAGTAAGAATAGCACACACAGGATCCAATGGGAACTAGCCAATTGGATACAAAATTGGCTTGATGGTAGGAGACAGAGGGTGGTGGTAGAGGGTTGTTTCTTGGACTGGAGACCTGCTACAAGGATCCAGTGCTGGGTCAACTGCTTTATGTCATTTATATAAATGATTTGGATGTGAATGTAAGAGGTATGGTTAGTAAGTTTGCAGATGACACTAAAATAGGTAGTGAAGTAGAAAGTGATGAAGAATTTCTTAGAGTTTGATGGGACCTTGAACAGATGGGACAATGGGATGAGGAGTGGCTGATGGAATTTGATTTAGCTAAATGTGAGGTAAACCAAGGCAGGACTTTTACAGTTAACGGTAGGGCCCTGGGGAGTGTTGTCAAACAAAGAGACCGAAGCATACATGTGTACAGATCCTGGAGAGTGGAGTTGCATATAGACAGGGTGGTGAAGAAGGCATTTGGCACATTTACCTTCATTGGCCATAACACTGAGTATAAGAGTTGGGATGTTATGTTGTGGCTGTACATGACATTGATGAGGCCACTTATGGAATACTGTGTATGATTCTGGTTGCCCTTCTATAGGAAGGATATTGTTAAATTTGAGATGGTGCCCTTGCAGAGCTAACAAAGTAGGAATGGAAAATTGAATAGGGAATTCAATTTCTAAATCTCTATCTATACAGCACGACCGTATACTTACAGGGGCAGAGAAGGGTAGAGCCTAATGATGTCTCTAAAATTACAGTTTAACGATGGTTTTATAAAAGTGCCATGCCAACAAATGGAGGTGACCATGGTCTTCCAGGCTTTCTGGTCACAGTAATGGTAGATGATCTTGCCGGAGCTCTGATTAAGCCAATCTTCAGTGTTGCTTCCTTCACCACCACTCTATTACTCTCTTTTCATTAATCTTTCCACAGATGATGACACATTCAAAGAATTCCATTTGTCAACCTCTCTTCATTTATTACTTCTCCAATAGTTATTTTTCTGCACTCCGCTTACTCCCAGGATATTTTGTTAGTGCCACACTTGTTAATTTTATTTCCTTCTGTCCCAAAGCTCTAAGCTTCATGTTCATACGTCATTACTGACCAGTCATAACATTTTAGAATGCAGATTCTCATTTTAGTACTCAAGCTGACCGTGGTTAGAATGTCACTTAATTTTGTAGTAATATTTTTGTAAAAGTGGTAAATGTGTACCCTATTTGCTATTTCATGCACTAGGAATGTGCCTTTTTTTATAGCCCGGCCTGCAGAAAGCAAGCTTTGTAGAAAAGTCCTTTGGTGTTAACATGCCAGCATTTAAATGGAAGCCCTATGAGCTAGAATTTGAATTTTTCATCTGAGCAGAGATTTTCAGAACGAAATGTTTTCACTACTGCTTTTGTGCTTCATTACTACATCTTGGAAGAGTTTTACCACTTTTTTTTTGTTGTATCAGTGATCATTTACAGCATGGGTGTACCGTTTTTTCATATTTGGAAGACAACGAGGAGGGGAAAGTGTGTGTCTGACAGATGGGTTATCCAAGACTGTTCAGATTCCATCTTTAATGCACAGGTGGACGTGCCTTTTGCTTGAGAAGCAACAAGAGAGCTTTGTCATCTTCTAAACTTAGTTTTACCTCCAGTGTTCCTGCCTTGCAGCTCCCTGCTTGGGTCATTAAAAGTAACTGTCGTCCATATTCAATTCCTCCATAGGTTTGTTGTCATGTGGAAAAGAAACAATCTTGTGTTCAGCAAAATTTTGTGTTGGTTATGTATGCATAAAGTACTCAATTTAGTGAGTAAGATTTCTTCAGTATTGTTCACTCTTCTTCTGAAAGGAGTGGCTCATTGGGATTGTGATCTATCAGCCCACAGTATAAACATGCACACTTTTCAATCCGAGATCACACGGTAGAATAAACATTTATTACTGTTGCAGTATCACATTTCGAGAAGCTACCCATGTGATGAAAGCATTCTGGTTAAATTTGCTGATCTAGCGCTTCCTTGGATGGTGTGTGAGTTGGAGAATTGACAGTTTAGTGTTATAATCTCATCTATATCCTGCACTCGATCAGTCTGTGACTTCCCAGTGGGAGCATACAGTCGGTGTATTGAACATAGTAATTTTATGACATGAGATCTAAAGGAAAATTCAACTTGCTGCACAGGATTTTTGAAGGGACTAATATAGGGTACTGTGGTGCCACAGCTTTATAGTAAAGCTGAATTGTCCAATGCACTACGGTCACTTATTACTTAAATTTCCTGTTTCTTTTAGAGAGTCATCATATATAATGTGAGCAAATCGAAGAAAACAAAAGGGACAAACTGTCTAATACAAATAAGAGATGCCCATCCCTGTGACAGAACAAGATTGAGCCAAATGAAAGGACTGCAGTATTTTTGTTTAACTTTAGTTGTAGGTTATAGAAGAGTTAATGGGTCAGATATCGTTGTCAAAATAAAGGTGATTCTCATTGGCATTTATTCCAGTATAGCAAGTACAGGTGTGGGACAGGAATGCAGTTATGCAGATATCCAAAAGTAGTTGCTGGAGATGTTTTGTGGAAAAGCTGTCTCAATGTTAAAATAGCTTCACGTGATGACACTACGTTATTTCTGTAGTTGGTACAAATAAAGCTCTACAGAAAGTTGAGCAAGTGATATCAAGTTTTCGCATCCATTTAATAACTTGTGAAATGTCTGTTCAGCACTGCCAATCAACCCGTCAGGCACTAAAAATGAATTATTACAAATTTGTGCCTCTTCAGGTTTTACTTATTTATGGAGATTTTAAAACCAATTTTAATTTTTTTTGCTTTGTCCATCCAATTGTTCTTTCCCTCATTTGTTATTTCTGGAGCAGTGTTGATGTTGGATTTAGCCAAAGTAATTTACGTAATGAATGCTTCCTTCGCTACTGGTTTTCCAATCCTTCAGTCTGGCTGAGCAGATATACAGCTTCACCCCGTGTTCACTCGGAGGGGCCAGACCCTCTGTTTCCATCACTGGCAAATGTTCAACTCAGACTTTCAGCAATTTACCATAAACGTTCGAAGTCTAATCGGATGAGGGCACATGGAGCCAACTGCTAAAAACACTGACAGTAATATTTGACCTATTGTATATAGTTTCTAACTTGGTTGATAAAATTATGCCAATGAGAAGAGGTGTAGGCCATTCAGTCTCTCAAGCCTGTTCCTCCATTAAATTGTTATGTCAGAACATATTAGCTACGAACCTTAATGCAATTCAGCTGCTATTGATCCACATTGCTTAGCACTGTTACCTAGCAAAGATCCCAATCTTGTCAAGAATTCATTTGATTCAGCATTCATAGCTTATTAATAGAGTGAGTTTCAAATTTCCCCTACGATTTCTGTGTGAAAATTTACTTCATAATTCCATTCCACATTTTTAAGATTATTACTCCTTATTATGATTTCTCTCATTGGAAGAAATTGTTTTCCTGTAGCTATGCTATCAAATACCTTTATTGTTAGAAATATCTTGATTAGGTCACCCTCTTTCATTCCACAGTCAAGGGAATGCAGGACAAGATGACATAATCAGTCCTCAAAACTTAACCCTTTAAGTCCTGGTTTGATTCTGAAGAAGTTCTGCTGTACACCTTTCCTGGAACTTAGCATCCAAAGTATATGGCACTAAACTAGGTGGATCGATCAAGGTTTTGTACAACATCTCACTTTTAAATTCCATGAGATAGAGATTTGAGACCAGCATGCCTCTTTTTCTCTGAGTGTATCAGTGTCCGAAAGTCTACCAAGCCGCTCAAGATCAGGACATCTCCCATATCAATGACTTTGTTAGGGCAAATCAAGGTGAGCTGAGTTGGCTGGACAGCTGTTTGTCATGTGAAGTGATGCCAAGAGCATGGATTCAATTCCTGCGCTGGCTAAGATTATCATGAAGGTCTCTTCTTCTCAACCTCTTCCCTCAATTGAGGAATGGTGACCCTTGGGTTAGGCCACCACTAATCATCTTTCTTTAACGAGAGGGCACCCCTTCGATCCCATAAGACTATGGAAACTTTACCTTTTATCTTTCTTACCAGAGTTGCAGCAGCAGTGTATTGAGAAGACTAAGGAATTTTGGCTTAAATTAGGAGAAAATTAGTACAAAGGGGTTCCAAAACCATTTTCAACCTATGTATTGGACATTCTACATGTTAAAATTTCCAACTAACTTAAGCAAGGCCCGAGGAAGTTCATGATAGCTGTATTTGCCGTAAGTTGTGCTAAATAAAATATCAACACAAAAATTAGCATTTAAAATTATTGAGTTGAGAAGGTGACCTTTTTTGCAGCACATTATTCCTTCAGTAAATAGTTTTTAATATTTCTCAATTAGGTAATCTGTCTCTATTGTCTGGGGTTGCTTGGATTCAAAGTACTTTGAACAATGAAGGGACAAATCGTGAATCACCCGAATTAAATTGGGAAGAAAAGGTATTAGTCACAGGAAAGTTCTCATTCAAAAATATAAAAGTGATGAGTGTTTTTCTGCTGCATCCAGAAATATTCTTAACTGTGTGGGACGTGAGAAAGATTGGTGTTTACAGAGCAGGGCAAGTTAAATCTCTAATATTTTTGATTAAACTTAAATCCAGCGTTATGACTTGGATCTCAAAATGTGATTGGAAGTAGAAATTTTTGGTGCCTCTTGATCCAGTTTTGAAGGAGACTGTCATCTTGCTTAGTAAGCCTCTGGATCATTCTATCATTTCATGTGGGCAAAACAAGATGGATATTATGATGAATCTTCTAATTGTAATTGTTAGTTGCGGTGACGGTCATCTTGAAAAAATGCAACTTGTAGTAAATTATAGTTCTGTTCATAGTGTTTACATATATGTATCCAATTATCAAGTGAATTTGTAAATACACAAGGGCTGAATGAAGTGTTTTGGAATGGAAACATATTCTATTCATTTTCTGATTCTGTAGCATCGTATAACATCTAGTATTCCATTATGCCTTTAAGAGACAAGCTCATGATGTCACCTCTGTATGATACCATATGATCTGAAGGTATAAACGTCTTACACATTATCTTAACTCCGGCCACTTGAAGCATGACACCCTAATAAAAGCATGCTACTTATTGTACCTGAATAACCTAATACTATCCCCAGATACTAAAGTGTTTAAATCAAATGCTGGTATTTAATAGTGAGATTTAATCAGTGTTTTGTTGGATTCTTCGATGCCATATTACTTACGTCTAGTCCTTATTTTTTGGGAGACAACAAAACGTTGCTACATTTGAGAGAAGCTGTGCTGGAAGCAGAAGTGACAATCCCCCACCACTTGCAACACCGCCAAAGCCAAACTACAGAAGGAGATATTTTGGGATTTCATTGCCGCTTGTACAGTCATACTATCATGCTGTATTTTGCTGGCAAAGTTTAGTGCAAAGTAATTCATTGTAGTTGAAATGTATTGAGTAAAGTGACGGCACCAAATTAAACAAGAAGTTTATTTTTCTTACTACGATATTTTGCACTGTCACTAGTCAAGTTCTGTGCAATGAGTATCTTTATTCTGAGAGGCATGTTTGCATATAAATGGTTTTTAACATTGGACCTGGATTTTTTAAAAAAAATCACTAATTGGGACGTGCAGTCTTGTTAAGATTTTTGATTCATGTGTTTGTAAGATTAGAAATCAGATTGTATGGAAAAGTACCCAGCTATGAAGGTATGAAAAACAAGAAATTATGTTGTTGTTGTGATTGCATTAGGTAATGTGCCATTAGTTATTTCATGTGGTCAGAAATAGGTATATGGTTTTAGCTACCTCGCACACAGCATTCTGACAGATCTAGTTGAGAAGGCAGAATAGTTCAGGAGTCTCTTGACATTGTCAATCCACAAAAGGGCAGTTCATTATTTAAGTTTATTACTCATTACTCATGGTGGTAAGTGCATGTCGGAGTTAATTAAAAGTTTACAGTAGATATGTGGTTAGTCCACCATTCCAATAAATCTCATAAGATAGCCTAGATGATCCTAAGCAAAATCAGAAGAAACACAGCTTTCAGTTTAAGGAAATATCACCAGCCTGAAGGTAAGGCAAGAAGCACTGCTTCAATCCTGAAGCTTTCTGTAGCTTCATTTAGCAATATGTCAAATTTTAACCAGTCTGTATGATGGTAGTATGGATTTATGTTGGATGGCAATTTGAATTTATTTTAAAGATTGTCATCACAACATCCTAATGTTTCAATTTTAACTTAACAACAGCAACTCCAATGACATTGAAGAAAAACAATTAAGAATGTTGTTAGAGGATTCTAGCAGAGTTCCAGCAAACAAATTGTGCAATTAAGAATGAAAATGTCTGTCTGCAGGAGTATCATTGGCAGTGCATATTGAAGGTAGTAGAATCAAGCAGGTGGATTGTTTCCTTCTGACTTCATAGTGCAAAACCTTGTGCCCCACACACAAGACAACTCTCAATGCTGTGTAGCAGTTCATTAATCTTTCTTGAATATGTGATCTCATCTACTTTTTCACTTTTTTCTTTCTTCTTGTTTCTATTTTTTTTAAAACACCTAGGAACCAGCAACGTTGGAGGAATATGCAAATCTAGGTCAACATTGCCAACTGGACAAGATAGCAGAATATTGTACTGAAAGACATTTCCTTAGAGATGCAGATGTTTTGTATGTTATATTATGTGAGGTGTATCATTTATGACTTATATTACAGATACAGAAGTATCAGCTTACAATTCCCTGTTTTAACCAAATATTTTCCTTTTGTATTTCAAGCACAACTCTAAGCGTTGTGTCAGGACTTCCCAAGTGGGGTCCTGAGTTGCATTTTGGGATGGTGAGCCCAGATACAGCAATGGCAACTGTATAGCCTTGTGCTCCCTTCCTCTGGCCTCACAGCTCCTCTCTCCTCTGGTTTTGGAGATCTTCTTGCCCTAATCTCATAGCCCTCACCAAAAGCTCGTGAAAATTATTGAGCTTCAAAATGAGCACACAGGGAAAATGTCTGGGAAGCTCTGCATTAAATATTGCCTTGCAGTGCTGCCTATATTTCTTTCTTAGCTGGAGGCATTAAGTATGTTTTGAGCAAAAAATAATACTGGATAGACCATAAGATACAGGATCAGAATTAGGCCATTCAGCCCATCAGTTCTGCGCTGCCATTTGATCATGGCCAATATGTTTCTCAATCCCACCCTCCTGACCTCTTTCCCCAGAACCTTTTGATTCCCTTACTATTCAAGAACCTATCTATCTCTGTGTCAAATACACTCCATGACTTGACTTCCATAGCCCTCTGTGGCAATGAGTTCCATAGAATCACCATCCTCTGGCTGAAGAAATTCCTCCTCAAATAAATGAATGATATCCAAAAATAGCTGATCACCATATTTTAAATAGCATTCTGCTTCAAGTCTAAGCTTTCATGAAGCAAGCTAATAGAAAGAAAAACACCCAAAATGACTTTTGAACAAGAGCCATATCAAGCCCGGTGTTGACTCTTTTTCTCTCTCCTCAGATCCTGCCAAACCTGCTGAATATATTCAGCATTTGCTGTGTTTATCTCTAGCATCTGCAGTAATTTGCTTTTATCTTAGTACTCAAATAAATTTGCCAGTTTCCATTTCCAAGTATCTCTAGTACACTGCATTGCAGCTGAACCCTTCTCCCTAACAATTAGAAATTTTAGTAGGAATATTTCTTCAAAGTTCAATATTAATGGAGTTCTTTCAGAATTTATTGTTTTTTAAAATCATTTTTGTTGCTGGCTTTATTTGAATTTTGTTTTGATTATGCATATACACAACAAAAAGCAAAAATCATTCCCCATGTCTAATGTGTTGAAAATTCAACAATTTCTCAATCAACTGAAAGCATTCAAACTGGAAGAATTTAATCTGTCTCTCAATCGCAATGGCCCAAGAAAGTCTGAATGGAATAGCAAGATGAAAAAAAGCAAGAATCAGGAAAGGAAAAACACTTGAGCAACATTCGCTTCACAGAGTCGTCACACAGTGGCAGGAGAAAAGGAAGGGGAAAGTGTAGGATTGACTTTGAAAGGTACACAGTCAACTTTATAAGTAAGATTTTAAGTTAATTATTTTGTGTGTAACATTATCTGACTTAGTTTCAGTGCTATTTCTGAAGTCCCAGACACGGGAAATTGGTACAAAAACAAAGTTGCTGGAAAAAGCTCAGCAGGTCTGGCAGCATCTGTGGAGGAGAAAACAGAGTTAACGTTTCGGGTCCGGTGACCCTTTCCTCAGAACT
>JAHRHZ010000091.1:1498974-1545411 GCA_024137785.1 Ginglymostoma cirratum
AGTTCTGAGGAAAGGGTCACCGGACCCGAAACGTTAACTCTGTTTTCTCCTCCACAGATGCTGCCAGACCTGCTGAGCTTTTCCAGCAGCTTTCTTTTTGTTCCTGATTTATAGCATCCGCAGTTCTTTTGGTTTTTATGGGAAATTGGTAATTGAATGCATTTTATTTTAAAAAAAAGAAGTATTGAGTAACTTCAGTGGTTCTTCTGCTTGCAAGTTGTTTTGATGTTCCTCATTTATTTATTTCCTGCATATTACTTATTTATCTGTTTTCAATCAGTACAGTAATGATTTGAGCATTTATTTTGTTTCCTGTAGCTTGTTTTGCTGGACAGTACCTTTTTTGACCTGTTAGGCATAGTTTAGCATGTCTCAATAATTCAATGTGCCACCATGGAAATGGCTTCTCCTGTGGAATCCCACCATGAACCTGTATCTTATGAAAATTTTGCATTACAGCTAAGTGTGGTTGAAAAAGTCAAGGTCCATTAATTAAGACATGAATAAAAGAACTGTTCTATGTTTAGCCATGTTCCCCTTGGATTCTCTTAATCTTAATTAAAGATAGTGTTAAACACAAAGCTATAAGTTGATACAGCGGTCAGCATTACAAGATTTTGGCAACAAAACCCCATTCAACTTTATGGACTCTAATCCAGGTTTTGGCAATTGCAAACCAGTATGTCGTGTCAAAAGAATTTGTATGCATCTCTCTGACACTGACTAGTTGTCTAGGCATGGAGTCAACATTCTAGATGAAGCTCTCTCTGGCTTGTCCTTATTGTCTAAACTTTAACCTGCTGCTTGGAATAAGTAGGTACTTGGTTAGACTGTTTTTGATTGATGTTTGCTAACAATATCATCATGTAAAGGAAGTATTGGAGCACCTAGTCAGGCTGTTTAGTAAAATAAATTGTGGGGGAAAAATAATTATGCCAATATTACAAATACAATGTACAAGATTTGAATAATCTGGCAGGCTGAGTAGTAAAGCAAAATGAATTGTTTAATATCCAGTTGGATACAGGTCACTGATAGTGAGCAATGGAAAACCTGTCCTTTGATATGGTAGATGCCTGGATGTATATTTACATAATAAATATATTTATGTACGCCTGTGTATAACACTTATATTTCATGACCTCAAGATGTCACAAAGCGCTTTACAGTCAATGAAATACTTTTGCAATGTAGGCAAACATAAATCAAATAAAAGCAAAAACTACTGACAAATTCAGTAGGTCTAGCAGCAGAATTAACATTAAAAAAGTAGAATTAACATTGAGTTCTTCTGAAATATAGATGTATGTATGTGAAATGCCTTTTTATGTGTTAATAATAAGTGTGTATGCATGGGATGTGTGTGTGGATTCCAACCAACATTCTAGGCTTTTTTTTCTTGACTCTGTTGGCAGTACTTTATATACAGCTTCACCTGAGAAGGATGAGAGAGTGGAAAGTAGCAGCAAAAATGAAGAAGGAGAGAGAGAATTACCGTACCAACTGATCAGAGAAGGTGTGAATAGTGCCAGCAAGATGTGTATACTGAGGTGTGAGGGAATTGGGAGGCACTGGTGCCAAATCAGCTGCAGGGTAGGACCAGGTTAAACAAATACAGGCATGATTCAGAGAAAATTGAGAGTTGCCAGTGCTTTTTGCATGACAATGTTTCACGAACAGTAAATGACTTATTTTCATTGTTGTGGTTCATTAAGTTACACAGACCAATAGCTTCCAGGATGTATTTACAGTTATCTGAACAATATCTGAACAATAAAATTTCTTCAGAATAAGGTTGTCTCAGTAATACAGCAGACCCGTTCTTTAACACTGATACATTACCTTTTTTCTCATGAAGACCTGGGACTTCACTTTTGTGTGGGTTGAGGAAAACCTGTCCTGAGTGCTTTTGCACCTTCAAAAATGTAAACCTTTTGAGACTTTAGCCATGTGAAAAGAAAAAATATCTTGGGTGTTGAGGTGAGTAGTATGAGAGGGGTGACCAATGGGTTAGAAGATCTTTCGCTATTCTCCAACACAACAAGCCAGTTAACACAATGGTTAAAGGCCCTTAAACCTTACCCATTCATACCACCCAGTGGCTCTCAGATTGCCCTTGCTATCTATACCCCCTTATATTATCTATGCTACCTCATGATCTCTTTCATTATCCAAATATATATCCATGGTCATTCATTAGTGTATAACATGTATAATCCTTAAGAGCCATGTAAAATCAATGGGAATTATTTTAAAATGACTGGAAAAAAATTTGAAACTTGAATAACATTCTGAACCTTGAATTCAAGGACTATTGACACTGCAAAAAAACCCAAAATCAACTATAATGAAAACGTGATTGTCCTGCTTTTGGTTAGTTTTATGAACAAACAAGAAACTATATCAAAATGAAATTTTGTTTTATCAGCCTTCTAAAAGTTGAAATTTGTTCTTGTATCAAAAAACCACCTGTGAAACTAAAACCATTTTCAGCTTTGAAACCCATCCAATCATTCATAATGACTACAGTCATCATCACAAAAGCTTTCAGCTATATTGCTTGAAACAGACAAAGTAGTATGGTGCCACATTTCAATTCCAAATCAGAGTATCATTAGTGAATAGAGCTGATGCAGAAATCTTTTTCAACTTTAAAAATCAGATTTTTAAACAACCACATCTATCGGTCAATTTAAATTACAGCACAAAACATGATGGCACATGTTGACTGGACACTTCAATTTCACTTTATTTTAATGCATGGAATTATTAGCATTTGGAAAAGTAGTGTATACATAGGAATATGTATGAATATTGCTATGACAGTCTAGGCTGTGGAAAGGTCTAATTACCTTTGCAGGATAGTTCCCGTACAACACCTAATATTGACATTTGAAGATGCCAAACATTTTACATTTACCTTTCAGAATGTTCATGACTCTTGAGTCAAACTCAAACTCTTTAAGGAGGCGAGATTTTTATGGCTTACGAATTCCAAGCCGGCAGTATGTGTTAAGAAATATGATTCTGCTGTGGGCCTTAAAATTGGGGACCCCAGCTTCTGAAGAATGGTGTATTTTACACCCAAGATTGTTCGGCTCTCCAAAAGTTCACATGAAAATGGTATGGTACCTGGAAGACTAGAAAGGCACAGGAAATTTATTTATTTGGCAAAAATAAAGTAAGTTTCGAGTTTCAGAGCTCAATTCACTCCCCCATTGAAGACAAAAATCCAGCTGCTGAAGTAAGACCTTAGTCATAACATTTTGCTTTAAATTTGCAAACAAATGAGCCAATTGAGATAGTGAATTCTATTATTTTCTAAAGTTTAAGGATGTTAGGCTTTGTTCTTGTTGGTTCTTTCGTGCTTGTTTTAAATTGAAAGGTGCTGTATTTTGCTAAACCTTTGGGTCAGTGTTGCTTTCATGTTTGATGCCTGTGATGTTTTGGAGTGAAAACTCAATGACATAAAGTTTGGCATGCAACTGACCTGCAGTAATAATGGACCTATTCGTTGAAGGATTGTGGCCCCCAAGAAATATGGAAAATCTGGTTTCAGCTTGTTTTACTTGAACAGAATGTTCTATTATTCAAAAGATACCTCCTCCACAGATCCCCTTCCCATTGCAAAATGGAAACAAGAATAAGGCCCAAAATATCATTCAGATATTTTCAGTATTACCCAATTATTAGAATTGAATTGACTCTCTTTTGTATGAGGTTCTTTTACATCAACCAGAAAAAAAATGCCGATGGGTAGTGCAGAGAGATATTTCTGCTGCTTTTGGCAGGTGTGTAGAACTGTCCTCATTACCGCAGCAGTGAACCTTGTATGATGTGCATCCCCTGACATGATGTGTCTGTGATTTAAACAATGGAAATGAACAATCCATTTCTCTTGCCTCTTGAGGCACCAAGGTATCACATAGCAGGACACCATGTAGCAAGCCTGCTGGAAAATGATAATCTTGTTCCCAATGAGATGAGAAACTGCAGATATCTGTCAGAACTTGTATGTTTCCGAGTTGAGAAGTCAACTATTGTGTTACTAGATCATCCAATAATTTATACTGGTCTGGAATGAAAATCAAAAAGATTAGCATTTCACACACAGATTTGGTAACATCTATAAACTTTTGAATGATCTAACTGTTAATCACAGCACGCAAAAAAAACACAATTGCCGTTGCTGAGTTGCCTTATTTATGGTAGTTGTATCATTCACGGTAGTTTAAAAGTGGTTCAACTTAACATTTGTTGTGTTTTTGCTCCAGGAATATTTATTTTCCTTCCATTTAATGTTGTGAAGTCTGCAGGTCCCATTACAGACACCTCTCCTGAAGAAAAACAAAGTTGCTGGAAAAGCTCAGCAGGTCTGGCAGCATCTGTGAAGGAGAAAACAGAGTTAATGTTTTAGGTCCGGTGACCCCTCTTCTCCTGAACAACTTATTCTGTCCCTCTTCCTGATAACAGTTGAAAATCAAGCCAGCCTGATTGCAACTTTGATGTCATGTTTGATTTTTAAGATGAATTTTCAACCTTTTGCTTACAATATAGCAAAGAGACATGTTTCCACCTCTGTAATGTTGCTCAACTTCACTCCTGTCCTCAACTCATTTGGTGTTAAAACTCTCATCCATGCCTTCATTGCCTAAAGGTTTTGATGATTTCACTATGTTCCTTCCTGGTGTCTCATCTTCTGTAAACTTGAGGTTATCCAAAAATCTGCAGCACATTTCTTAAATTGCAGCAAGTCCCATTCTCCTTTCTCCTGTGCTTGCTGACCTGTATCGAATTCTGGTCTGTCAATGTGTTTTAATCTTCTCATCCTTATTTCCAAATGCTTCCAAGTCTGTATCCCTTGCTATCTTTGTGATCTCCTCAATCCCACAATTCTTTGATATACCTGCTGTCCTCTAATTATGACATCTTAGGAATCTCCAACCTTAATTGTTCCACATTAGCACCTGTGTCTTCACTGGCCTAGACCCCAAGCTCTAGAATACCTGCCGTACATCTCTGTTCCTCTACTTCTTTTAAGACAGTTCTTGCTATCCACCTTGTTGACCCAGCTTTTGGCAGCTATCTTCTTATGTGTGTCTCCGTGTGTCTCTAAAATATTATTGTTTTGAAGCACAGCCAACAAGCTGTAAACCCTGAAATTCGGTATCATCCAGCAGGATGAGCATAATGTTTAGTTTTCAAAATTGCTGCTGAGCTTTAAGACATACTTGTCTCAGTCACAAAGTTACAAGAAAGCACTCAGATACTGGCAGTACTTCGAGTATTTTGATGGTTCTTCACCTTTACATGTGAACAGACAAAATGAAGATGTGAAAAATTCGCCAGACTATTAAGCCCACTATCTCCAGACACGCAGTGCCATTTTTTACTGCACTTCAGAAGATTTTGGACTCCTGTTGGTCTAAGCAAATGTGGATAAAATTCGCATTTGCCCACAAACTATTGAAAAAATGCCACAAGTGTGAGCAGAATAATTTCTAATTGCTATCCGTGTTAGCCATTAAAGTGTGGAAATGTGAAGTTGATCATTTTGGAAGGGAGAACAAAACAACAGAATATTATTTAAATGGACGAAAACTGAAGAAAACTGTAGCACAAAGGGAGTTGGGGGTACTCGTGTATGAAACACAAAGCTAGGAGATGGATGCAGGAGGTAATGAGGAAGGTTCACTGGACCCGAAACATTAACTCTGATTTTTCTTCACAGATGCTGCTAGACCTCCTGAGATTTTCCGATAACTTTTTGTTTTTGTTCCTAATTTATAGCATCCGCAGTTCTTTCAGTTTTTATTAGTTCATTGGAGGCAGTTCAGAGAAGGTTCACTAGGATGATCCCTGGAATGGAGGGATTGTCATATAAGCAAAGGTTAAACACATTGGGACTGTGTACTCACTGGGGCTGAGAAGAATGAAAGATGGTGATCTCATTGAAGCTTATAGAATTCTTAAGGGTCTTGACGGAGTAAATGCTGTGAGGATGTTTCTCCTCCTCGGAGAATCTACGTCCAGATAGCATAGTCTCAGAATAAAGGGGCACTGATTTAAGACTGAGGTGAGGAAAAATTTCTTCAATGGGGTTTGAGTGTCTTTTTGGAACTGCTTGCCATAGAGAGCAGTGGGGACAGAGCCCTAGTGCATACTTAATGCTGAGATAAATAGATTCTTAGGGGAATCAAGGGTTTTGGGGTAAGGGCAAGAAAGTGGATGTGAAGAATGTTGGATCAGCCATGATGCTATTGAATAGCAGAACAGGTTTGAGGAACTGATTGTCCTAACCGGTTCCTATTTCTTATGGCTCTTAGGGAGTTAATCCTTTAAGCCAGAAATTCTTCTAAAAAGGAAAACCTACCAGTTATTGGCTTAGGGTAGGATTTAACGTTGAATGCCTTCAATAATTTTACAAAATAAGGATGATTATTTCATAGCAATTTCATTTTTTGGAGGTTTTGGAGAAGAAGGAATTCTGTAGGGCCTGCTGTACATGGAAAATGAGTTGATTTGTTGAAATTTGAAAGGGTATTTTGCAAGTATTCAGTTTCTTTGGATAGCGTTTGTTGTTGTTCTTGAGGCATAAAACTTTGGCAGAAGACTTGGTTCCACACGGGGAAAATTTATTGGAAATAATAAATTGCTCTGGGAATTATGAGCTAAGATTAAAATTTTCTCAGTGCTTTGGCTGTGATAATACTAGCTGGTGCAGCTTATTGATCCCTGTGGCTAAAATGTGCCATCATTTCTGTGAAAAGGACAGTGACACCACTGAGTATTGTATTGTTTAAAAGCAGTGAGCAGCAGTTTATTTTACAACCCTTTGCAGGATGCATTGAAGAACACCTCCTGTCTTCCTGGCATTGTCTGTGCCAAAAATGGCTCATAATTAGACCTGTGTTTATGTTCTGCTTCTATAGAACAAAATGTGTAAATTATATCATTTGTGATGTCAGTTTAAAACTAATGTGCACAGCAATTACTTATTTGTTGGCCAACTACCAGAACAGTAACAAAGATTAAAATGTAATAAAACGAAAGATTAAAAATAACAGGGTGAAGGTTTGGAAGGAATTTTTGCACAAATAGGAATTTGTGACTCCACTGCCATTGCTACCTCTGATAATGTAGGGGCACTTTGTTGGAATAGACACCGGTAGGATAGCAATGGAAAGGGGTGCAGAGATTCTGTTTCTTTCTGTTTTACTCTTCCCCCATTCAGTGTCTCTTTTTCCTTTTCCCCACTTTAGCCTTCCTCATATTCCTATAAAAGTAGCCTGCATAATGATGTGAAAACATGTCCATCACAGCATATTTCCCTTCTAATAACTTTTTTTAGGCTCTCCATTTTAATTGAAGTAGAATGGTTTTACAATCATTCCCTGTGGTGTTGTATTTTCACCTTCTGGGAAGCTAATGATGGGTTTGGCTGGACAAATTCATCTTTGAGGGAACTAAAGATTAACTGAGTGAGATTTCATTAGGTATGTGCACATATGACCACCTGTATAGAGGAAGGGGATAAATGAAAAAGAAGGTATATCTGAGTCCACCTCCACTGTGATCTATGCACTGCCTGTTAAATAGTTTGCACAGTGTATATCAGTTGTAACGAATAAAAATCCAAGACACTATATTACTGTTGTCATCTGATGTGTGGAACTTCATAAAATTTTGTCTTGGCTCCTCATTTGATCTGCTCTGCAACACTGAAAAGGAATCAAACGATGCTAACTGCAAGACCTTGACTACTGTGATAATAGATTTGATGCCAATTAACGACAATATTACAACATGACAACCACTTGATGTCAAATTATAGTCGTCATCACTCTTAAAGTAATTGATATCAACTGATAAATGGAAGGTTGTATTTTACTGTAAATGAGGACCAGTGATGCTTGAATGTTTGTATTTAATAGCAAATGAAAACTGTGAATAACAAATGATGTTAAAAGATATCACTCATTTCTAGTACAGTGCTGCTACCAGCATTGACAAGGTGGAAAACCCTCTGACATTCAAGGATTTTTAAAATATTTCTCTTTCACCAAATGTTTCTCTCTCTACTGTATAGCCCTCTGACACATGCATTGTTTTGTTTTTTTTCGCTAAATGTTGGGTCTGTGGATCAGTAGTGCCAGCAATTTATTTCAGTTAAGCATCATAACAATGTAAAATATTTCTCTTTGGGTCTCAAGGTTCAGGCCCAAATATCAATGGCATACCACAACCATGGATACAGTTCTACTTTAATGTGGTACACCTTTATAACATGACTAACAAAGTACATGCTGTGCTTACTATGACACTGGTTGTTTAAAAGTCCCAAGAGCCAGTGTCTGTCTCAGGTGGTCAATCCATCAACAGGTCTCAGCACAATTTTGGAGCACATGGCCAAACTCCTATATCTGACTGCAGCAGCCAGTCCTTTTTTTCTGGGGTTTTTACATCCTGCTATGACTGTGTGTCATATTAGGTAATGCCTGTTCAAAGTCAGGCCCAGATGTGTTCTTCCTGGGCCTCCTTTCAAGGTTGTTCTTGAAGAAACACAAGTGGCTGTCCTGGTGTTATCTCTGACTCCCTTATCTCCTTCAAAGTTGGAATGAAGGAGGCGTATTTATGAAATAATTGAGCATAGTTCTCCAACATAATTGTAATAACTGCCTTACAGACTGACAAAAATCTATATCTTTATCAATCTTCCCATTTGCCTTCCTGTTCTCGCACCCACAATGCAGTTCTTCAGTTGGCATGCCAGCTTCTTGCTTGCCCATTTAAGAGACAAAATCCTAGCAAACAGGACTTCACCACAGACAGTTTATGTTCATTAATAGGCAACAAAAGAATGGCCACTTAATTCAAAGTAAATAATATAATATAAGAGTAAATAATACATTGGCTTACAAACATGTCTGTCTTAGGGCTGGATATGGTTATTGCTAATAAGTTTTAGCTCTGTCAACATGCTGTGGGGATGAACTATTCCAATGGGTTCCATCCACATTGTGCTCATTGGCATAATTGTACATATGACTGAATTCAGAGCTTAAGTTTGCTAATGGAAGATTTCCCATAAAATAATTTTAGAAGAAAGTATAGCCAGGATCTCAACTACAAATGTGCTGGGATCAACTTTACTCCCCTATGCCTGCTTGAACCCAGGCAACGTTGATGGGGAGGAAGTATTAAATAGTAGAAGACTTACCGACCCTTTCCCATCTCCACCTGGCCAACACCATTTTTAAATGACAAGGCCTTTCTCCTTGAGGAAATCGAGGTCTCAAAAATATTCTGCTGTGATATCTCCTTTTCAGAAAACTGTTGCAAACCATGTGTTTCAGTTGAAAGCAAAGTATTGTGGATTCTGGAGCTCTAAAGTACGGACAAACTTCTGGAGAAACTTGGCAGGTTTGGCAGCATCTATGGATAAGAAACAAAATTAATGTTTCAAGTTCAGAACTGAAGGGGGCTGGAAAATTGTTTTTATGCTGTTGACAAAAGGAGAGAAAGAGTGAGTGTCCATATGTTGTTCTTTATAATAGTAATAATATGATTCAGAGTGTGTTGGATTTATTCTCTTGAGTAAGTATTAATTCTATCACAGAGGTTCACCATCTGTCAGAATGACAAGAGAAGCTTATTTTCTTTTAGGCATTGTGTTGCAAACAACATTCTGCCTTATGATGCACTTGTTATTTCATGTTTCCAGGGATTTTTTTAACTTTGTAGTTATGATGAGGAAGTTCTACGTTTTTCTTATATAGGGGAAAAAAGTTTGTTATTTCTACAGCATAGAATGTTTTATAAACTTTTGGATTGCTTTATAAGTTGCTCTACAGTGGCTGCAATTTGATTTGGAACTTCTACACTTAGATGTACCATTTGGAAGACTAGCTAAAACTGATGAATAGCTTCAAAAAGGAAGTGATAATTGAAAAACATGCTTCAGTGTAAATACTGACATTTATTTAGAGGGTGGTGTGGCAGGCTTTAGGCATGCTGCTTAGCAGTGGAAGTGATTTAGGTTGTTTTTTTTTTAACCGTGTTTTGGTATGGGATATGAACACTGGCTTAGCCAGTGTTTGTTAACCATCCCTGTTTTGCCCTGGAGAAAGTGGCAGCAAAATCCATTCTTGAGCTGCAGTCTAACTAGTGTAAGTGGTGTTGGTGTTAGCCAACTGGAATGGGTTGTTTCCACTCCTAATTGTGGCCTCTTCCGGCAGCTAATTGGATCATAATTTGCATAAGCTAATTGAAATGGAATCATGTCATTGCACTCAGACAAAGAATTTTGAACAGCGAAGCCTTGATGAAGGCAGGCAGAGGATCAAGGTGGATATACCATCCAAGAATTGGGGCCGTTGTGGTGCACTGGTAGTCTCTCTTCTTCCGAGCCAAGGGTTCAAGTCCCAGCTGTTCCGGAGGTGTATAATAACATCTCTGAACAGACTGATTAGAAACTATCTACCATTTTGAAGTATTAGGGTTCTTATGTTGCAATGTAGTGTCCCTACATCTGATTCAGAAGACCAGGGTTCAAGTCCAACCTGCTCCAAAGAGTGTAATAACATGTCTAGAAGGTTGATTAACAATATTTACTATCTGAGGATTAGGGCTTTTTTGTGTCTGTGTTAGTATCCCTTTTACTGAGCTGGAAGATCCCAGGTTCAAATCCTACCTGCTTAAGAAATGTGTATGTAAAGACACTTCTAAACCTATCTGTTAAAATCTGTATAATCAAAGCATTGCCTGACAGGCATCGCGAGCAGATAAAAACACTCCCCGTAGTTACAGCTTGAAAATATTTTTCTAAAATTACAGTAGAAAAGGTTATGTAATTGGTTTATTCTTTACCTGAGGAAATAGGGTAGTAATCATAAATTAAAAAGAGAATTTCTTTAATAAATTTAAATTGCGTAAACAAATAATCTTTTCAAATATTGTAGAATTCAGTTAGGATATTCCATTTTGGTAACACTCCATTTGATAGTTATTTTGGATTGATAATTGTATAAGCTCTTCCAAGTTCCAATGCAATAATATGTTGGACTACTAAGAGCAGCAGGATTTTTTGGATTGTATGTGCAGAAAAAAAAAATGCTAAAAGCAAGCAACATATTAATAAGTAATTTGAAGAGGCTAAAGTAGCAATGACATAGATTGTCTATGTTTCCTCAGTTGATAATTAGTTATTTCGAAAGGGCGAAGAGGAGATTAGCTTGAGTGATAACATTTGCCCGAGTCTTCATCATTGTTTTGACTTCAATTTGCCTGTAATGTCCATGAGCTTATTATAAATGTTAGTGTATTCCAGGTTCTGTTGCATGTTGATTTTAGTGAGTGACATTCCAATTGATTGGGTGATGAAATCTTGTATATAGGATGCACAAAACTTTTTTCATTTGTCATTCAGAGCTGTAACTCTGTGCAAGTGGAAGCAATCTGCAAAGCATGCTTTAATACTGCTCCCAAAGCATTAATATCCCTGTGTCGTGAATCCATAGGATTACAAGCTTAGCAACGTTCAGTACTGTCACTATGTCACCAGAACAGATGCTTTAAATTATTTTTGCTGCAAAGGACAGTGTGTTTTGAAAGCTTGTATGATTCCCTAGTATGGTGACCATGCAAAGCTTGCAATGCCTGTCAATAGAAACAATTCCGCTTTTGTTGAAAACACTCAACTAGTGTTGGCTGTAAAATATTTTCCACTCTGGCAACCAGGCTGTGGTGAAGCCTTTGAAATATTTCTATTGGTTCAGAGGTCAAACCGAAAGTTGTGAACCTGATGATATGGAGGATTTGTAGATTTGTCAATATTTACAGTGGGAAACTAGGCTATCCAAAATATCAACATGAGATTGCAACAGAACACCACTGTGACTGTCTTACTTATTTTCTTTCTGAATGGAATGCATTTAATAGTAGTGCACTAATTCAGACAGCCCTCTGTAAGAGCCGAACTTTGACACAAATGCCAACTTTCTTCTTATCAAAGCCATCTGAGTGGTCTAACAAAACCTAATATCACATTCTTTGCCATTGTTATCAGTCTTATCACATGGACTTTCTTGAATGTAATTATTATTCTACAATTTACAGCACGAAAATGTTTTTCTGAATGTGAAATAAAGCTTTTAGATTGTTATTACCAGAATGTTTCTTTAGAAACAGTGAGAAAGTCACAGCACACCATGTGATGAGATACATTATATCCAGTGATAAATGTGTGTTCTCAACATCACTGGTATGTCTAATTTTAAGAAAAATTGAGTTTTGTTCATTACAATTATTGTTCATTGAATTCAACAGTATGTACCTGGTGGGATTTGAAAACATGATTGACAGAACTTTTGACTAGTTATGGATATTGTCTCCATGCCCTGCAAAAATCCTAGTTGTGTAAATGTGGCAGATTAGGAGTTCCTGGAAGATTTTAAATTAGTAAATCAGCAAAGTTGCTTTTATCTTTCAGGCAGGTCACTTCACTCCTAATTTCCTCCAAAGGTATTGCTGTGAATTGAACATGTTATGCCAGTATAACAAGAAAGACAACACTTTACAAGTTGATCGCTTTAATCAACTGATAACAACTTAGTTCAGATGCACAAGTATAATTGAGAAACATTTTGGAAAGTAGGAATTAGTTCATAAAGCTGATTACTACAAACTGTTATCTTTGGAGGTAAATTATCCTATGGCTATTTACATGATTCATCCTTGAATCATTGCAAATGTCTTGGTTTACATTGCTGTTAAACATGCACCAACCAAATGTGATCAATCTGGATAATAACCAGTCCCCCACAAAGACGTTGGCAAATGCTGCTTCCTCAAATCCACAGTGGCAATCTATCCCTTGATGCAGACCTTGATACATGGCTCGGGAAAGCTGCTACCACCTTTGACCAACTCATGTGATGTGCATGCAATATCACTAGGCTGTCTATTAGGATCAAACTGATGGTTTACATTGCCTGTGTTGCCAACCTGTTATATGGTTGTCGCATGTGGGAAATTTACAACTATCAAAAGAAGCTTAATAACTTCCATCTTTGTTGTCTGTTGCATAAGATGTTTACATTCTGACAGGGCACATCAGAAGTGCAGTGGTCACCTTTAAAACAAAGCTCTAAAGTTTGTTAGCACTCATCAAACAAAGGCAGATTAGTTACCTCAGCCACATTATCAGGATGGAACATCATTCCATACTCAACGATCTTTTAAGTGGTGAAATAGCCAGAGCCAGATCATCAATGAGTGCCCAAAGCTTCATTTCAAGGATGTTTACAAGTGTAATGTGAAACCTTTGCGTATTGAATATCACACGAGCCACTGGCTGCAACAGAGTAAAATGGTAAGTGGAAAATGCTACAGCAACTTGACAACAGGTGCCAATACTAGAAACAACCTGGTTATCTTGTGGCACTTGTGGCAGAACCCAATTCTGGAGGATTGGCCTCTTCAGACATTAGTTGCACCATATGAAGACACCCCCACTCTCTCTGAAATAGATTGTTCTCTGCAAGTTTATCATCTTTCATAGATGGAAGATGCTGACACACATGTCAATACCTTGGTTTTTGACAAGAGTCAGCAAAGACTAAAGTAGTACGTTAAAGTGTAGCCTAATAATTCAAATGAACCTTTTGGTCTCAACAAAAGAGTAGATGTTTTCTTGAGTTACAGTATTATTAATAGGCAGCTCATCAAATAACAAGAGTTTTTGTCACAATCAGATAGTTGTAGTCAGGCTGATGAACTTTAGCTTTCACAACACGTCAGAATTCCACAAACCAATCAGATTTTTGTTGCCAGTCAAATCTGATTTCATACACAGGCTTTGGTGAGATGCCATGTATTTACCTCTTCCCCACTGCTTATAAAACAAAGGTGAAAACAAAGTTAACAATGAGTTTTCTTGTTCAAAGTACATCAACTCCTTCCTCAATCCTTTGTTGAAAAACAGTCCTTTTCTCAATTCAACTTATGGTCAAAAGAAAAGGATAAGGTGTTTAGTAATTGAAACAAAGCTGATTCAAGGCATTTAAAGATCAAGTGAAACATCGTGGAAGAAAGTATTCTTCAAAACTTATTTCACCAGAGGAATTTATGAAAACAAAGCAAACCCAAAGCAAAAATATTTATTTTCTTTTTGTTTTAATCTAACAGGGGAATTCCTGGAAAGAAATGTGGAGCAATAATTCTCACAGCAGAAGAATTAAGCAATTGCCATGTAAGAACAAATTATCAATCTTCTTCCAAATTAAGAATTCCATCATAATACGGTAAAGGTGCCATCAAAGTAACCCGTTAGAATTGAGACCTGTGTGTCACGTTTCTATTAACTAAATAAGAAATCTGCTAACAAGTAGATCTTCAATTTTTGTGATGTTCTTTTGGGTGACTATAACTATTAAGTATTAGTAAGTCTTATGATCTATTTAGCAATGAGGGGGTACAGTAGATTTTGATCATTAGGAACCCAGACAAGCCAATTGCTCAATGCAAATACAAGCTTTTGCTCCCTCACGGTTAATTTTGTTCCCTCACTCTGAAGAATGGAGGTAAGAAGAGTCTATGCAGATTGGAAACATGCCCCAAAAACTGTGGGTGAGGAGAGAGAAAGCGGGAAGATAATATTTAATAATATTTAAAATAATATTTAAAAATGCATTTTCTTCCATTCCCCTTTTTGGCCCAGCAAACTCTTAGGCATCTTTAATCAGCCTGTTCGGATGTGTTATGACCCATCTCTAGAATAGGTGGGATTTGAACCCAGGCCTTGAACTACTGCTGTGTCAAAAGACCTCTTTAACCCTTTAAAAATGGATACACAAATTTATTATTAATTGAAAGTATAATCTTATTGTTCTATTGTGTCTAAATCTTTGATGAAGTCAGAATGAAGAATTTTGGATTTGTCATTTGTGCTGTGGTATTTTGCTTCTGGTCCCTATTTGACATGCATGTCACATGGATGAAGGTAAATAAGCCCCTCTCCATTGCTGTTTAAAAGTATGTTTTAGTGGACCCCCAGAAAATTTCTTTGTCTCTCTTTTCGTCCACAAATTAAAGGTGCAATTTAACCAAACATATCAAGATGACAGTGTCATTATAGCATAAAACAATTAGTAAGTCCCAAGATATGGTTGTTAGTATGCCTGTTAGCTTGAATCAGGCACCTTCTAATTGTCAGATGAAAGATAGAATCCAATTAGTAGTGCTGCACAGACTTTGGTTCTCAACCACCTGCTGATTGGAGTAAAACTGAAGTGGCTTAAAATATCACCAATAGCCTTGCATAATGTCTGGAAATTACAGTGGCAAGGAATAAGCCTTATAATTTGTGATTAATTCTAGTTGTGCTGATATCAACTTATATTGGGTCACACTGGTATCTCTTAAAATTCAAAGTCCTTAATACCAGATGCAAATCATTAAAAATCACGCTTAAGCTTACGTTTGAAAATTTAAGATGACGTTACAAATCAAAACAAGATTTCTACTTTTCTAAATTTGGCAATAAAATCAATAGGAAAATTTAATATAAATTAAATTAATATAGACTGTATAACTATTCTTAATTATTTGAATGGTATACATAAGTCTGGCTTTAAACTATTTATGGCATATTAATATGCTAGTTACGATTCAAATCACAGATTTAAACTGACGTTTCCTGTATCATACATGGATTTTGTCTTTCTCATCGCCGAATTAACCTATACATCCTACGAACAAAGTAATGCTGGTTTGAAACAAACACAGAATGCTGGAGAAACTCCGCCAATCTGGCAGCTTCTGTAGGGTGACTTGATCCCCTACAGTTTGCCAACCGACATAACAGATCCATAGAGGATGCCATATCCCTAGCCCTGCACTTATCCCTGGAACATCTGGACAACAAAGACACCTACGTCAGACTCCTGCTCGTTGACTACATCTCCACCTTCAACACCATTATCCCCTTCAGACTGATCTCAAAACTGTCTGGCCTTGGTCTCAGCTCTGCCCTCTGCAATTGGATCCTCAGCTTTCTGACCCATGCAATCAGTGAGGATAGGTAACTGAACCTCCTCCACAATAACACTCAACACTGGTGGCTCCCAAAGATGCATCCTCAACCCCTACTGTACTCTCTGTACACCTATGACTGTGTTGCCAAATCCTGAATGAACGTCATCTACAAGTTCGCTGACAACACCACAGCAGTAGGACAGATATCTGACAATGTTGAGTCAAAATACAGAAGGGCGATAGAGCGCTTGGTGACATGGTGCAATGAAAACAGGCTGTATTTCAATGTTGACAAAACTGAAGAACTGATCATTAAGTTCAGAAAGAAAGGAGGAGAACACGCCCCCATCTACATCAACAGAACTGGGGTTGACAGGGTAGAGAGCATTAAGTTCCTTGGAGTGATGATAACCAACGACTATCCTGGACCTCCAATGTAAATGCGACAGTCAAGAAGGCACAACAACACCTTTTCTTCCTTGGGCATGTCTGTAAGGTCCCTCACCAACTTCTACAGATATACCATTGAAAGAACAACGGCCTGGTATGGCAACTGATCTGCCCAGGACTGTAAGCACAAGCATCACTCAAGCCAACCTTCCATTGATGGACTCTATTTACACGGCTTGCTGCCGCAGAAAGGCAGCCAACATCATTAAAGACTCATTGCATGCTGGTAATGACCTCCTACAACCTTTTCCATCGGGCAGAAGATACAGAAGCCTGAACACGCACAAGCAGGTTCAAGAGCAGCTTTTTTTTTGGCCACTATCAGACTGTTGAATGGACTCTAGCCTCAAATAATATAACCTGCAAAGTAACCTATATGCTTCTAAATCTTCTTGATCTGTACATCCTATGCTTGCTGTGATCAGCCTGTACTGCTCGTAAGCAAAGCTTTCCATTGTATTTCAGTACACTTGACAATAAAATCAATCAATCAGGAGTTAACATTTTATGTCTGGTATGACATCTTCAGAGAAATTTCTCCAGCATTCTGCGTTTGTTTCAGATTTCCACCATCCACAGTGTTTTGATTTTATTAAGTGATGCTGATTTGTTCAGTTATACGTAAGACCAGCATTTCTTTTATGAATGAGTTGCGACTGTCAAGGAGTTTTTATAACTTATTTCACATGTATTGAAATAAGTTGAATTGTTCAACTTGGTGAGGTGCAATTTTAAACTTGTAATGTAGGGCAGGCCAATGTATTACCAAAGCATTGAAAAATATGAAGACTAAAGAATCAGTGTGTATCCCAAATATTAATTTCAAGCTAGCAATTTCACAGGCAGCTTTCAAACCCTTACTTTTTCTTTTGAATTAGCTATATACGTTCCACCCTAAATAGTTAATATGCCATTTGTAGTATGCTTGCTTACATTTTAATTAGCTTAATAGGTATAGACTAAAAAAATAAAATTTACGTTGTAACGCTCAATCGCTTTCCACAGAAGACCTGAAGAAGCATTGTATAATTCATAGAGAATGTAAATTGACCAGCAGGTCTGGCGGCATCTGTGGAGAAAAAGCAGAATTAATGTTTCAGGTCCAGCGACCCGTCTTCAGAGCTGGAGGGAATTGAAGATGGGACACTCGACCCAAAACATTAACTCTGCAGCCAAACGTGCTGAGTTTTTCCAACAATTTTGGATTTTGTTCAATTTTTCAGCATCAGTACTTCTTGGCTAATTCAATTAGAGAAAGAACAAAGGCTCATTTGGGTTATTAGAGAGCCAAACAAGTCAGTCTTGAAACAATACTTTTGAGATCATCAAAGAAGAATTGTACGTTTTGCAATAGTCATGCTATTCAGTGCTTTCTTTCACTGCCTACTTTCATTATTTATTTAATTTCAACCATTTTTCTTACTCTCATAATTGATGCATGGGGCTTTCCACAGACTTTTCACGTGGTTTTATTTATTGACTTACCATTGAATCCTTGGCAGCATCAATGAAATAATGAGCAGTTTTAACAGCTTGCATAGTAAATTTTTGATTGCTCCCTTTCACACTTTATCTCTTCCCTACTCCTTCAGGATGTTGCGGTGATGCAGTTTTGTGCCAACAAATTAGATAAAAAGGATTTCTTTGGAAAGTCAGACCCCTTTCTTGTATTTTACAGAAGCAATGAGGATGGAACGTAAGTGATATATTAATGATTTTTTAAACTGTAGATTGATTCCCAGATATTGATCATGCAAGTGGTGTGAATTCCTTTGTAATTTTATTTTGCCTCAGAATTTGAAGGAAATTACTTCAAGCTGCCAGTCTTTACTTCCTAACAGCTTGTTTATAACACTTCCTGATGCATACAACACATCCATAACAAGCTGCAATTTTTAGGTTGTGTGGGGAAATATGAAAGCTGCGTAATAGTCTGACCTGATGTGCAATTTTCTGATACAGAATGACAAGACAGGTTACGAATCAATTTTATTCCATTCCCCTTTTTTTTACCATTTCCCATTACTTCTCATTAATAATTGAAGAATGTTTTCATATAACACTTCAGTGACTTACAAATTGCTTCACATTTTAGGATCATGTTGTCACAAAAGATTTTCTGGTGGTCGTGATTTATTATACCTTTGTATATAATAAAGGATCTATCTGTAAGCTGGAATAATGTCATTGTTTAGAAAATAATTTAAATATCTTCCAGACTTTAACTGTAAGGTTCATTCCAGTTTGACTGCTTTGCATAATTCACGCCGATGATTTATCCTAAAGCTATGGTATTGCTTCCAAAATTTGAAATATGGGCTTATTAACAGTTTTGATGATCTGAAAAGATTCAGCACAAATTAAGCAGGCACAGAGCAATTTTACATATGAATCAGCCACTTAATTCAGTGCAATTCCTCAGCTCGACATCACTCGTCTAATTAGTACTCTAATGTTTTCTCAATTTCAGTTACATATCCACCTCTGAGATAACAAGGTGTAGAGCTGGATGAACACAGCAGGCCAAGCAGCATCAAAGGAGCAGGAGAGCTTGACGTTTTGGGCCATGACCCTTCATCTGATGACGGGTCTAGGCCCGAAATGTCAAGCTCTCCTGCTTGTATGATGCTACTTGGCCTGCTGTGTTCATCCAGCTCTATACCTTGTTATCTCGGATTCTCTAGCATCTGCAGTTCCTATTATCTCTGATACATATCCACCTCCGCCTGTTTTATCCAATGTCTTAAAGCTGTGGCTTCATTGCTAGTATTTCTGAAACCCTTACTCTTTCACTTTTTTGTTAACATGGAACACAGTTTGTTCAAAACGCATCTCACTGTCCTCCCAAGTTCTACAGGCAAGACGAAATCCAATCTATTTAATACTTTCCCATTGGCATTCTGTTCCACACTAAATCCTGATCATGACAATCACAGTGATTTCTATTGGTTCCCTGTCACTCTGGGCACCAGATTCAAAATCTAAGACCTTGTTTAGAAATTCCACGTCTCCCTTATAAACCCCTCTGCTGCGCCCCCACCTTCTGTGCATGAGTTCGCTCTTTCCCTGCCTCACCATTTTCTTCTCACCTTACATCCCAATCTGCACCCTTCAGTCCTCCAATTTTAACCTGCCTTTCAGGTCCTGATGTCTCTACTGTTGGAGTGTACACTTCATTTGCCTCATCTCTACTATTTGAAGCTCTCTGTTTGAAAATATTGCCTTTTCTGCTTTTCTCGCTCCTTTGCCCTCTCACGCATTCCCCTCACCCCACGCCCACCTAATTCCTCTGTTACCATTGCCATCCATTTCCCCCAATGTGCACTGTCTCAAGCCTTTAAAGGGCACTTGATAAAAGTGAATTGTTTTATACAGCATCCCGTAATAGAACTGCTGGACTTTCTACAATCCTTTCTTTTTCACACACCCTTGATCGATTAAAAAATATTCCTTAGACAGGATCTCTGTCATCTTTCTGATGGCAGTTATACTTACAATGGTTGCTCATTAGGAGAGATTTCAATCAATGTGATTCTACTCTGAAATCACTTCAGTCCGTGCACAGACAATTTTCCTTTCTATTTTACAACGTAGGAACAGGCTTAGACCATTCAACTCCTTGAGCCTGCTTTGCCATTTAGTAAGATCATGGCTGACCTGTGGCCTAACACCATATGCCTGCTATGGTCCAATATCTCTTGATATCCTTGCTTAATCAAAAATTGTCTATGTTAGATTTAAACTTAACAATTGAATTATAATTGATCCCATCTGAGGAAGAGAGTTCCGTCTAACATGACTCCTGAATGGCTTGTCCTTAATTCTTAGATTATGCCCCCTTGTTCTAACCAGTGGAAATAGTTTATCTATATCTACTCTGTCTTTCCCTGCTGATATCCTGAAGATCTTGATTAAATCACCCTTAACCTTCGACATTCTAGAAAATAAAGATCTAATTTGTATAATCTCTCCTCGTAACTTAACCCTTGAAGTCAAGTATTATCCTTGTAAACCTGCATTGAACTCCCTCCTTCCTGTGCCCAGATCTGGTCACAGTCCTGTAAGTGGGGTGTAACTAGGCTTTCATATAACTGCATCCCTGTACTCTAGCGCTTTTAGATATGAAGGCCAGCATTCCATTAGCCACCTTGACTATTATCTACACCTGTTCATGGCATTTTAAAGAGCTATGCACCTGAACCCCCAAACCTTGTTGGGCATCCACCTTATTTAACTTTGTGCCTTCTAAAACAAAAATACCTAGATCTATCCTTTCTTGGTCCCAAATGGAGAACCTCACACTCATATGAAAATCCTTCTGCCACAGCTCCGCTCATACACCTAATCTATCAATAACATGTTGTAATATTACGCTGTCCCCGACACTGACTACGACACTGCCCAATTTTGTTTCATCAGCAGATTTGGATATTTGGCTTTTTATGCCATTTTCCAAGTTGCTAATGAATATTATGAATAATTAAGGCCCCAGGATTGATCTTTCTGGGCACCACTAGTCACATTCTGCCAATTTGAGCACTGACCCATTATTCCAATTTTTTGTTTCATGCCATTCAACCAATTTCTTCTCCATAGCCATGACTCTTGGGTGCATTTGTTGAAGGGGGTAGGCTGAATCTGTGGATTATTCACTTGGATTTACAAGCTAAATAAAAGAAAACATATCAAAGAGACCTATTGTGCTTTCATATGTCACAATCCGAGTATTGAGTATGTGAACTGAAATTTGATATAGATCCAAAAGTGAGGCACACAATTGAAGCCATTACTTAGGAATTTATGCATTTTGTTTTCATATGGGAAGGAAACAGCCTTTATAAGGTATGCTACTAAGTTGTCAGCAATTAATTTTGTAAACTTCCGGATTCATTAATTTTGTATCTTAACACTAAAGCATCACATTTTAATGCTTTTGGTCATAATACTTTATTATAGTTGAGCAAGATATACATTGTGTGGAAAAGGAAGTATCATTGTGGATTTTTCACTGTTTTCATGCTAATTTATATATTTTTTACGCTGTAAATTTTGTGCCTAGCTACTTGTACCTAAGATGGTACCATTAAAGGCAGCCATTGTAGAAATTTTTCACTGTACTCCTGTACTTGGGTACTAGAGTACAAGTGATAATAAAGGATATTCTGATTCTGAAGTCCCAGCATTCACTAAGTTAGCCTGCCCACAGTGCATTATGGTACCAGGGCTTGTTCTGATTCTGCCAACTGGCCACTGAATTTACTTCCATGCTTCCCCCTGCCCAGCTCTGTCAATGTCTGTCCTTAGAATAAACTAGATGTTTACCTTACATGTGAACATTATAAGAAAAGAACTCTGTAGCTGCTTTAACCAACTGATAATAAACACAAAACAAAATACACAGTTCCCAGCAAAAAATGGTTGTCTTTCCCATTGCATATTTGCAGACTAGGTGGGGTGGAAGAAACTGGTATTCTTTATTTAATCATTCTGGTTTGACACCTTTTCATTTTTATCCACTGTGATATAATACATACAATGAATTGATAAGGTCCTAACCTCGAAGATTCAATTCCTGACTTGAGCTCCTACCACTCATACTAATTCATTGAATCTATGCTGTGGTCCATTTGGACTTAATTTTTCCAATCAATGAAATGAACACAGAGAAAATGAGAAAATTCTTACTGCTAACTTGTTATGACTATTTCAGACTATGTTTTAATATATACATTTTCAGGTTTACCATTTGTCACAAGACAGAAGTTGTAAAGAATACCTTAAACCCGGTGTGGCAGGCCTTCACAATTCCTGTGCGTGCGCTCTGCAATGGGGACTTTGACAGGTAGGAGCGACCAATCTCTATCTGTTTATAAATTCAGCTTGAAAATCATTTGTGGCTTTTTTAAAAGGTGACATATACAAGACGAGTTTACATAAATGTTAAGCTTTAGCACAACATTAGTTTCTGTTGACAGGCATCTCCCAGACCATTCATGTATATTTAATATCATGCAGGTCTGAATATTTCTGAACTGCTAAATGAGTTCTTCACTTTGGCACACTGTCAGTCATGCATTTTATATATTTAAAATGCTGCAGATAAGTATATTTATTAGACAGACATTGACAAGCATGAAGCAAAGACAGAGTAGTTTTAATGGGGGTTTAACACTATATTTGAATGTGACCTAACAGATGTTCCTAAGAGACAACATTGTAGCTCACCAGCAAGAAGACCTTTATTAAAAATGTTCACCTGAACATGGAGTCAGGGGGAAAGCCAGTGTTCCTCCCAACTTTAAATAAAATGATTTACTGCTTCTTTCTCCAGTCCCAGCCAGTGCTACTCTCCTTTTCAGTCACCTCATTTGCTTTCAGCTGTCTTCTGTTGGTCACTGTTGAGGTCATTGTTTCTGCTATCAATGCAGCAATCTGATCTTTGAAAAGTGGAGTGACATTTAGTTCAGGTTATGGGGTTCTTGTTCACTGGAGATTCAGTGAAAGCTCCAACTTTTCTCCTTCAGGAAAGGCCTTCTAAATGAAATGCCCTTCAGGCATTTAAATAGCAGAGTGTTTTCCTGGGGATCAGGGATTGCATGGGCATAGGTCCTGCTCCCAAGAGCTGCTGGCCAATGAGAAGCTGACTGCAGTGCATAAAGTGGAAGTATATTCACCAAGATCAACGAGGGATTCCAGAGTAAAGGTGACTGATTGTGGGATGGGTGTCATGGGTCAGGGTCAGACAAGGGGAATGTGACTTCAGCAAGGGTGGAGTGTTCTGGCCCTCCCCTTCCTGATGTCAGGCCCCTTGATCACCCAATGAGTGCCTTTGAAGGAAGAACTCCACCAATTGGAGTCCAGAGGTTTGCTGTTTTGGATTTTCTGTATGATAAGTCTTGGCCACTGCTGGTTGCACACCAGTGCCAGCAGCATGAAACACTGAGGTGGGCATTAAGTGCCCATTTAGTGGGCTCACGGGCAGCAGAATGGATTGGCTGACCATTAGCCTGGCTGTGGTGGACTTTATTAAGGCAGAGGTGAGAAGATGATAAGATCCCCACTCATTATCTTCCAACACAATTAAATGCCCCTTTGCATCCAAACCCACCTCAGTGGAAAGAGTTAATTTCTTCCCATTGCCTTTTACCATGGGTTTGAATGATTATTGGGGGTATGCAGGAATGTAGAGGTGGAGTTAAAATCAGAGCAGCACAATCTTATTGAAAGATGGGGTAGATTTGAAGCGCTAAGTGGCGTACTCGTATTCCATGCTCATATGTTTGACACACTACAGGCCCATGAACTGTCCATAGCTCACTTACTTGATCATGATGAGACTATCAGATCAGCCAGAATCTTATCACATGGTGGAGCAGACTTGAGGGGAAGGTTGGCCTTCTGTCGCTCCTAATTCTTGCGTTCTTGTGTGGATACGACCAATTCAGGGATATGTTCCCTCCAAACCTACTTGGAGGATTGGAGAATGCTACAGAGTTAGAAAGCAAAGATACTTTGGAGTGAGTTGGACATGAGATGAGGTTTTTCAAATTTGAGGCCTTGGTGGACTGGGAGCTAATGTTGCTTAATGAGCACAGAGTGAATGTGATTCAGCCCAAGTTAAGGTATGAGTAGGAGAGCTGTGAATGAGGCCAGGTTGAGAGAGAAAGAATGATGCGCTTGGTTGGATTTGAGTAGCCAGATCTGTAGCTGACCAAAGCACGGATGATGTTTTTAGTACCAGCTTGCTTGAAGCGTTTGCGGAGATTTGTGATAATACAGGTGGAAGTAGATGGTCTTAAACAGTCGTAGCAACTATCCATTGTTGGCATGGAACAGTGTAGTTCTTCCCTTTGGTCACTGTGTCTGTGTGTGAGCAATTCCATCAATTCTATGGGGATAGCAAGAACTACAGATTTTGGAGTGAGAGTCAATACAGTGTGGAGCTGGAGGAACACAGCGGGTCAGGCAGCATCAGAGGATCTGGAAAGTCGACATTTCCAGTTTACACCCTTCATCAGGACCTGCTGTGTTCCTCCAGCTCCACACTGTATTGACCCTGTCAGTACAATGACTGTTCATGTAACTCAGAATTTTTTTTGGGTCAATAGTAGCAAAGACAGAAATACATAGCTATATATTTTATGATCTTCATTTACCAAGGTAATTGTAGTTTCACAAGATATACTAAGGAATCTGATTTTCTCATGGAACTTTATTCTCCTTTTCCTTTCAAAGGGTTAGGGTTATTCTCCAAGATCCAACATGATCAGGCATCAACACCCACCATCATGATTCCATCCAAAACATATATTTCCCTTCTTCCCTCTCCTCAGAATCACTGCTGGCTGCTCTTTACTTAGAAAATGGAGCCTAGGTTCTGAGCATTCTCCCTCTTAAACCTTTGTTCCTCAGGATTTCATAGTGAAAGTTTGATTCTGGCTGAACAAGTTTCTTTCCAGTTGGTCTAGCAGCATCAAATGGAAATTTATATCCTCTGGTTACCAGCCCTTCTGTCACAGACACTTTCTCTTCACTGACTCCAACAAAACTCTTCAGAATTTTGAAAGCCTCTATTATTTTCCTCTGCTGTACGGAGAACAACACTGGTTTACATAGTTTCTCAACAATAATTGAAATATTTCATCCCAGGCACCACACTAATTAATCTCCCTTTCACTTTCTAAGGTCCTGGCACTTTTCTCAAAGTACGGTAACCATAAGTGGCCATGATAATTCTGCTGAAGCCAAAATCATTGTTATAAAGATATAAACTGCAAAAAATTGGAAATCCAAAAGTAAATTTGGGAAGTTTACATTCCTTGTTTTGCGTTGTTGCCCACTTTCAAACTTACTGCACAAATGAGAATCTCACTAGTTATCAGCATTATCCTTCTCCAGACAGGATTTCAAACTGAAAGACTTGCAAGTGCTATCATTTCAGCAAAACCAGAATTACAAATTTACCATCAATAGGTAGAGTGATTGAGAGGAAGTCAAATGGCAGCAAAAGCAAATTAAGTAAAATAAAGGCACCCAATTGAGAAAAAGCATAAAAAACAGAAATCGTAGCGACAGGGAGAGAGATGACAGGTATTTTGGTATACATTGTCAGTGCTACGAAGGATATAAAAATACTACAGAAAAACAATAGACTGAGAAGCAAAAAAATGCTGAAAAATAATATTAAATCTGTTCCAGTATGCTGCACAAGATAAAAATCTATTCTTTGGTATATCTCCTGCATACATATTCCCTTATGAATAAGATTATCGTTGGGACAGCAATTCTGCCTGTCCTTCCGACACCCACGGTGACCCTAAAGGTTAGAGATCACTGAACATGAGCACCAAGGATTATTACTGCTGTTACCAACAGGGATCTGGCCATGCTATAGCAGGACCATGACTGGATGGTGGCAAGGCTTGCTAAGAGAAAAGCAAGAGAGCCCAGAAGAAAGCTGCAATATTTTTAGGCCTTGGTTTCAATTTGAGCCCTACAAAATTTGATGCTGCTAGACAAACTGTAAAGAAATTTGTTCAGCCAGAGTCAGACTTTCACTAAGAAATCCTGAGGAATGGAGGTTTAAGAGAGAGAATGCTCAGAACCTAGGCTCCATTTTCTAAGTAAAGAGCAGCCGGCAGTGATTCTGAGGAGAGGGAAGAAGGGAAATATATGTTTTGGACGGAAACATGATGGTGGGTTTTGATGCCTGATTGCTGTGTCATTTTGGGTTGGATCCTGGAGAAAACCCTAATGTTTTCGATCTCTGCGCAGTTGACAACCAAGTTGCTTTGCTTTCCTAGTTGTTAGTTATTTTACAAACTGTGTTTTATTTTATTGAACAAAGTACAGTTTAGACAGGTATTTGAAAAAAAATCCAGGTTGTGTTATACAATTCATTTATAATTATAATGTAAACAATTTTTTTGCTAGATGACAATTTTGCAAATCTTCTTGAAACAGTTGTTTACTGATGATGAAAGGAGGAATAATATAAATGTGTATCTTGTTTATATATTGTTGACAGAACTATCAAAGTGGAAGTGTACGACTGGGACAGAGATGGAAGGTAGGACTCTTTTTGTTGTTGTTGCTCTTTCTCCCATCCTCAGCTAAGGACAATACTTTCTTTTCTGACCGTTTAGTTTCAAATTACAGTTTGCAAAGCCAAACAAATCAACATTGCCTCTTTCACACCAAAATTGTATATATGGATCTGAAATGCAACACAATCCCAGCAACACTGGAGAGCCAACTTAGGGTTGAGGTGTATCCAGAAAAGAACTTTGCCTTTTGGGAACATGCGTTATGAAACTACACTCTCCATGACTGTGTATCCGTTAAACTGAATAAAGCAGGAGTGGGAATTCATAATATTGGATTCTGGATGACAAAATAAAACTCATCTATTTGTATTCTTGCAACCTTTTCTTTGTGTATCTTTGTTTTCTTCACCATTTGGTGTGTTTGTCTTCTCTGCTTGCTAATGTACAAGCACTTTGTGCATAAGCATCATGAGTTTCTTTTTGAAAATTCTGCTAATGCTGTGTTGCACATTCTCATATTATCATAGACTTGCCTGTGGTCCACCTCTGATTTCACCTTCAAAATGCCTAAACTTCCTGGACTAATTAAAGTTCAGTGATGACAAAATCAGATTATGCTGTAACAGGCAGGTAAATGGACCCTGACAATGATTAACATTTCTCCCTCAGAGCAGACAAAATGCTTTGGCCTAGATTTTTGAAATTATTTTCAATCACTGATAGTCTGTTTCGGTGGATCTAATAAGTGTATTCATTTAGATATGATTTTCCCTTGTTATTTTACAGCATTAAGGGTTTATTCAGGGTTTTAAGGTCTGTTATGATGATACTCAAGAATTGCTTTGCTATTATGTTAAAACTGAAAAAAGAATCATTTGATAGTGGCTGTAAGTTTGAGTTATATCATCTTTCACCTTAATTTTGAAAGAGTCACAGAGAAAATAGTTAATAGATTTGGCTATAATTTTGTTTTTGGTAAAATGTCTATTTAGGTTACAGCTGGGAATGTTTTATCTCTTGAATGGTTTGAAAATGGTTATTTTCTCAGTGTTCCTCTTCCGGTCGTCATATGTCTGTCTGAGGCCGGATTTCCATGTCTTTCTCTGTGTTGGAATGAAGGCATGGTGGCAAAAAAACCGTGGAGGACTTGAACTGATTCCAGGATTCCTGGTCCATATTCCTATCATTGGCAATGCATAATGGTGAGGGTTAGTCAGTTTATATGTGGTGGTCCTGGTGTTGCTGATTTTTATTATGGGTGTGGGTATATCAGAACCCCTGCAATTTTAATCAAGGCAGCCTAGTTTCTGCTGGAGTCATGGTGTATACCAGCTCAGAAATGTCATCAACTATGGATGACCCTAGTCTGGCGTCTGAAGCCATTTTACAGATAACTTGGAGAATTTTTAACCAACTTCATATGTCATACTGATTTACTGTATGATAAGTTAAATATGTTTTTAGTTGAATGTTTCATGATAGGGCTCAACTCTTAAAAGTTAAATCATCATTAAATTGCCCAAAATTGTAAAAGTGCAAAGTCTTCATTTGCGTTAAAGTACATTTTCCACTGGATACAGTGCTCTTCTGCATTGAGCATTGTTGATAGTAAGAATTTATTGTCTGTAGGTTGTCTCCTGTGATTTAATGTTTTATTGAATGAAAGCTCAGCCATTTGCTTCCCTTCTTCAAGTTGAGTTCTTTGATTTGAAGATTTGATCTATTTAGTTCTGGGTGTTCTGCTTGTCATTATTCAATAGAGGCTCATTATGAATGCCTGTGTGAGTTTCATATTCCACTAATGGGTTCAGTTCAGCCAACATTATTGATACAGCTGCAAACAGGACTGAGAGTTTGATTATCATGATGCATTTTGGGCCATGTTAATATCAAACTCAAGAATTCTTTATATAGTGGACAATGGTTGAATAATATTGGGGTGGGGATTTGGTTTGAGGGTCACATGCAGGTGAGAGGTATGAGGGAATAGGGCAATGAAGATTGGAAGGAATCTTACTCATCTGTGCTGAAGTCCCAGGGGATAAAGATAAGCCATTTAGCCTGTTTACATTTCTAATTCCAGCCTAGATTCCCTATGATGAAAATAACAATGGCTGGCAATACTAATCAGGAGGTGGGATCATGACACTGAATAATTTTATAACCCCCAATTCTTTCTTTCTTCCTAGATCAAAATCTGATCCCTGGTCTCACTGGAATTGACAGACAAAATTGATGGCAGGGCAAGTTTACAGAATGTTTAGCTTTATAAATAGAAACTCAAATTTCAAAGTCAAACCTCAGTTCAGAAAATAAGTGAGGTTCTTTTAGAGGATAGAGAGGAGATTGGCTAAAATGGTATTGTGTGGAAAAATTAGGGAAACTTGAAATTTTCCCTCTGAAAGGCTGGTGGAATCATTTTCAGAAGGAACTTTAAAAGTGGAAGTGATGTACACCTAGAAAGGAGATTTTATGGGGCTATAGGGAAGAGTGGTGCAGTAGCATCTTATAAAGTAATAGTTATAAAATAATTAATGCTGGAGAGTGCATTAAGCTCCACGTTATTTGATGCCAGAAGCACTTGGGAGATAAAAGGCAGAATATCTTAAGATTTTGTTGGGTGAAGACCCATATCCACAATTCTTCCAATAGCCTTCAGTTGTAATAAAACAAAAGCAAAGTATTGAAAATGTTTCTAATCTCAAATAAAATGAAAGTACTTGAGAAATTCAGTATGTCACAGGAGCATTTGTGGAGAGGGAAGAACAGAGTGAACAAGCAGAATCTAGTGGGGCCTTAACAATGTGGGCTGTGGCACGATTTGGGGCAGAATCATGAGATACGTCTAGTAAGTCTACCTTGACGTTGGGAGCAATTCACAACTTCTTATGCATCTGCTGGCTGGTGAGGTGGGTTTCTTGCAGACAGCAGTGAGTTGCCAAGTAAGGAACTTATTGCTTGTTCAAAACCTTATCAACTGCATATCTCATCTCGTTAATATGCAGCTCCCTATCTTACCAAAAGAACTGAATAAGTTAGATGCCAATAATTCTTGATATGGAAATTAGTGTAGGTGCCTGGTGACTTCAGCTCACTTGCTATGATGAACCTCCATACTGTCCAGTACAAAACAACATCTTGGGGCGTGATCCAAGTGTACTAGCCACATGCATCACTCCTGCACAGACATTGGCATCCAAAATTTGCCAAACCACTCGGGATCTTCATGGCAGCTTTCCAATCTACCTGTGGACTCCTTAGAGAGCGCAGAACTGCATTTCAGGTGACTCGCATTGAGAGGCTGCTTCATTGACACTTTGTGCATGTGGCAGGCATCCATCTCAGGGATTGCACAGACTGCATCTCTGGGCTGCTCGCCTCATCTCGTTTTCTTTTCCCTTGCTCGCTTTGTGCCTACCTGCAAGCTTGCAGCATTGTGCCTTGCCTTGGTGTGCCAATTAGCTCAGTCACGCAACCAGGCAGTTTGCCCTGCTGGTCAGCAGTCTTTAGTCTAGGGAGCAAACATTTTCTTAGTGTGCCGTGTCACTGCTCCATGTGCCAGCAGCTTACATGACAAACACACTGCATGGGCGGCAAACTGTCAGCCATGTTTCAAAGTCTTAGAGGAGGAGTAGTTCTCAACAAAATCCATGACTGTCAGCCAAGGCTTCCTAGGACAATTAATCAAGGATAACTTCCCATACCAGTGTAGGAATTAGCTGCAGTCAAGCATCTGGTTAGTCCAGGGCTTGGACATAGAATCATAGAATCCCTACAGTGTGGAAACAGGTCCTTCGGCCCAACAAGTCCACACTGACCCTGCAAACAGCATCCCACCCAGACCCATCCCCCTTCCCTTTCCCTGTAACCCTGCATTTCCCATGGCTAACACATCTATTCTACAGATCCCTGAACACTCTGGGCAACTACTACTGTGCTGTAATTTAGCATGGCCAACCCACTCGCCTACACATGTTTGGACTGTGGGAGGAAACTGGAGCACCCAGAGAAAACCCATGCAGACACAGGGAGAATGCGCAAACTCCACAAAGACAGTCACCCGAGGGTGGAATCAAACCGGAGTCCCTGGCGCTGTGTGGCAGCAGTGCTAACCACTGACCCACCATGCCACCATTAAATCCTGTGGCTCAATAGTGGCTATTCAGAGGGGTAGGGCTATCACAGTCAGGGAGATGTATGGCCACCAGTCAGAGGACAACTGCCAAGGGAGCGAGACTTGAGAACCTGTCTATGTTGATTGGGGGATGGAGGCTGAGGAGTGGGGAATGACATTTGTGAAATGGGACAACTGTATTTGCAAGAGGGGTTATGGTATAATATTGTTGTAAATGGTCCAGTGTGAGAGGGGAGCAAAACCATAAATTGCTGGAAAACCTCAGCAGGTCTGGCAGCATCTGTGGACAGAAATCAGAGTTAATGTTTCATGTTCAGTGATCCTTCTTCAGAATGGTTCTGTTGGATTTTTCTCCACAGATGCTGCCAGACCTGCTGAGGTTTTCCAGTAAATCCTGTTTCTGTTTCCGATGTCCAACATCTGCAGTTCTTTGTTTTTTATTTAGTGCAGAAGTGGGTTTGTCCATGGTCAGGAGCATCCTGGACCAGTTGCAGGTCTGTGGAGATGGGTTGGGTATGGACCTGAGGAGGTGTAAAGGGGCTATAAGGAATTGGATATGGATGTTTTGGGCCTCACCACCACATACAGGCAGAGGCTGGAAGGCACTCTCTGAAGATTTCCAGCATGATGGAAGGTGCCAGTGAACAATCAAAAGTAAACAATGGGGAAGAAAATGGCTGCAGTCACATGTACAGTGGGCACATTAAGTGTCTCAAACAATGAAGGACAGACCTACAAGAACTGTCCATATGAGGCAACAAGCTGTGGGGCTGGATGAACACAGCAGGTCTGATGAAGGGTCTAGGCCCAAAACGTCAAGTTTTCCTGCTCCTATGATGCTGCTTGACCTGCTGTGTTCATCCAGCCCCACAGCTTGTTATCTCAGATTCTCCAGCATCTGCAGTACCTTTTATCTCTGTCCATATGAGGCCCTTGTTTTAGACAGCAACATCATTTCACACAGAGCCATGCTCCCCACAGGACACAGCCCTGCAGGCTCCCTGATCCCTGGTGATCCTAAAGCATTGACTCTCTGTGTGCTATATACTTCCCTAGTCCACATATTGCTGCGTGTTGCAGTCACACCATCACTTTTGGACACACCCGCTCGGGAAAAGTGGAGGATATTTTCCCACAAGGAGCAATGGTGCAACAGAACCTAATATACATCTTGTCCATCTTGCTTCCCCATGTCGGAGCAGGCTCTCAAAATAGACATCAATCCATGGTACATCCTGTTACGTTTGCTGCTTTTCAGACTCAAACAAGTGGATCTGCTGCCAGTTAAATTTATACGAACTCGAAGCTTTATTTAGTGTTCAGTCAATTGTGCCACCAAACTGCTCTCAAGGTTATTTTTCTTTCTTTCCTTCCCTCCCACTACGTCAACAGTCTGTAAATGCTTGAACCACAAGATTACTTTTTGAATTTAAGTGCAACCCAAGATCTGCCCTGTAATAAATGTAGAATAAACAGTTTATTTTTAGTGTCATATAAATGTAAAATTGAGTACTTATCATTATTCATTTTGTCCTCTACTCACCAAGTCTCAGTTTGATACCTGTGAGTGCACATTGTCAGTGCTTCGAAGTCTGCGTTGCAGTCTGAGATGGGTAGTCATACATAGTGCATCAAATGGGTATCTGTGAGGTGGGTGATCATCTTCATTTGGGAGAACACTATCTCACAGAGGTATGTAGAGTCAAAATAAGGTTCTACTTTACAAGTGCAGGTTGATAAGAGTAGGTATTTTCTCAATTTGAGACCCCAAAAATCACTGTCCCTTGATCTGATTTTCAGCTCAATATAATTTTGCATGTTATTGCTCCAGTATCAGCTCCACTGTTCTGTAAATCAGACACCTGATGGAATTTGCTAGTCAATCCACCCACTTGAAGGAATGAATTTTAGACAAACATAACGACTCATTTCAAGTTCCTGAGATTGCCTGTTGAATTTCACTGCTCAGTTCCTCAGGCATACGCAGAAGGTTTCTAGATGGAACTATTATTCTTTGTTTTTGATCTTTTTTCTCTAGCAATTTCTCCAGACTCAGGAAATGTTACAACATTTTGTTTTTTCATCGGGCGGGTCACAGATCCAGTTTCAATTCAAATGCATTCACAGCACTGATCATGTGCGCTAAATGTCTCACCTTTCCCTGCATTTCACATTTCAGTTCGTTCAGTTTTGACATTCTGTCTTTTTAAGGAACCTGACGTTGAGCAATCAGACATTGTCTGACAGCTCACTGCATAATTCAGTCCTTGATTTAAGAAAAGTGATGACTTCAGGCAGATCTAAAAATCTTTTACAGCATCTTACCTTGACTTAACCACCTCACATCAGCATGAAGGATTAGTGCACTGTAAGCAGGATCAAATTCATCGAATAAGAATTTAAATTAATGGTCCTGAAGGACTCTTGCTGAAATTGAGTTTGCAAACTTAACAACAACTTTAATTATATGAGAAAGGTCCATAACTTTTCTCACTTATGCTTGCTGCTGGATTATACAGTGATAAGTGACAAAAGAGGGGAAATCAAGATCATTTTCTGCAAAACACAACAAAATCTGCATTTACAGCAAGGATGGCTGGTGTACTTTACACATTGCACGGAAACACTTAATGTCAATACAGCAAATCATTCAGAAGATGGAAAAGTGTCAGTCATCCATGATATTTTATAATGGACCAAACAATGAAGTGGGTTTATTTAACATGGAATAGCTGGTTTGATGGGAGACTTGACAGAGTTTTCGAGGCAAACCCAATATATTATGGAATCATAGAATCCCTACACCGTGGAAGCAGGCCATTCAGCCCATCGAGTTCACACCGACCCTTCAAAAGTCATCCCACTCAGTCCCAGTCCCCTACCCTATAACCCTGCATTTTCTATGGCTATTCCACCAAACCTGGACACTATGGGCAATTTAGCATGGCCAATTCACCTAAACTGCGCGTCTTTGGACTGTAGGAGGAAACTCGAGCAGACGGGGGGAGATTATGCAAACTCCACGCAGACAGTCACCTGAGGCTGGAATCAAAACCCAGTTCACTGGTGCTGTGAGGCAGCAGTGCTAAGCACTGAGCCACTGTGCACCCTCAGAACCACTGTGCCACCCCTAGTTGCATACGGTTTTATATTACGGCATCTGCAAGTGTGGCATATCTGAAAATCAAAGAAGATAGACGCTCTGTTGATGTATTCATCAGGTTAATCAGGTTAGGATGGGCTATCTTTTTATTTGGAATGTTTTTTTTTGTTTTTGACTAAAGGCGTAGGAGTTGTTGAGTTTAGCTAAACTTGTACATAATGACAGGAATTGTTACTTGCTCAATGAACTGATTATGGCAAAGCTTGACATATCTCTTTTTCAAGAGATATTCTGCAGTACTGTGCATTGCGCTTACGCTAGGGATCATTTTAATGAATCCAGCAATGTACTCATTGTCTTCTCTTGATGGGATCCAGGGAGAGATCTACCTTGTAAGAACCTTCAATGATATCTTGAGTCGTAGTAATTAGAAGTGAGAGTAATTGCCCTTGGTGCCTTAGGCCAATTACAGCACCCACGAATCTTAGCAAGACTGTGGTCAGTAGGGTGAGGTAGGGCAGGGTGGAAGCAACCAAAAAATAAATCCCCATTGTAGCTCACATGATATCCGACACAAGGGAAGATGCCAGACCTACTGTTGTATGAGGTCAGCCATCAAACCACCATAACATTGCTGCAAGAATTCCTCTGGGAAATACTCTCACTCCGATGATCTACAGTTTCTTTTCACCATCGAAATATCAGGATTGGAGATTTTTTTTTGGCAACAACACCGTGGAAGTTAAATTAATCTACAATTTCTATTAATCTTCTATTAATGTTCCTACCCATTATAACCATGAAGAGATGGAACATTGTAAGAATACCATCACCTGAGTCACACACTATCCTGACTTTTCAATTGATTGCTGATCTATGATTGCTAGATCAATATCTCACAGGAACTGGGTTCTAAAGAAGATTCATATCAGACTTAAAACGTTTTCATTTCAGGAATTAAGGTTAGAGGAATAAATATGACTATGACACCTCCACCTCTGGAGATTATTGTTTCATTTAATTTTCTGAACAAATCTACACATGTCTGGGGAAGATTAGATTGGACTATGATAAGCTTTCATGCAAACCCTGCAAACAAAGTCTGATGTTTTGCCAAAATTCACTTTGCTACTTCTTCACATCAATGTTGTTCAGTGAATAACAATCATGTCTACAGTTTTGAACAGCAACATTTCTGCAAAAATGCAGCTCAAGTTTCCCTGGCAGAGCCTTTTGTTTCCATGCAACCATGATTTTCAATTCTTGCAGGTTATAAATTTTTCCTTGAAGTTTTAAAAAAAATCTCATTTTAAATGTAATCATTTTTACATTTCTGTTCTGTTTGTTTTAATTCTCTCAGTCTCAATCTTTCTTTATTTCCCTTTCTTTATTTTTCTTCTTACATCTTGACGTTAATTCATCTTACATCCCCTTTTGTTATTAGTTCTGTTCTTTCCCTGTCCAGAAATGTTATTGACCATTCTGTTAAACTATTAGACTTATTGTTCACCAAGGTTACAGATGCCTTATTCACTTATCAATTCAAACATGACCCAACTTCTGGCACAAAACCTTTTTGAGCCAATGAGTGAGAGAACAAAATACTTGATAATCTAATGGATCATGCCAAGAAATGTTCACCTTCTATTCTAGCCTATTTCTGTTTTAGAGCTTTGAAATTATCTGCAAGTTCTAAATAATTAATTTTCCGTCTTTCAGTTGCAGTTTCCCATTTAAATGCAGACATCAAAACAATTCTGACAGTTTATGTTCCTGTTAAAGTGTTTGATGTGATCGAGTTAAAAAACTTATCGACTCTCAGATTCAAAATGATTTGGGTGGAAAATTTTGTTTCTTTAAGATTTTCTGCAGTTCTTTACAGTAATTGTTGCACTTTGCAACCAAATAAAAACAACAGGATGGTCTTTACAAGTTAAACTCAAACAAGTTACACACAAATCAACAACGTAAAGTGTGTGAAATTTTCTGAATGGACTCCTATCTGTTATAAAACAGTTTGAAATTTTCATTGATTTTCCTGTTGGCAAATCAAAAATACAAATGAGTGAGCTTTTGTTTTTAAACCCTTATTCAACAAAACAATCAGCTACTTCCGACACTTCCGCCATCTGCAATCCGACCCCACCACCAAAGACATTTTTCCCTCCCCACCCTTATCTGCCTTCTGGAGGGACCACTCCCTCCGCGACTCCCTTGTCCGCTCCACACTCCCCTCCAGCCCCACCACACCCGGCACTTTTCCCTGCAACCGCAGGAAGTGCTACACCTGTCCCCACACCTCCTCCCTCACCCCAATCCCAGGCCCCAAGAAGACTTTCCACATCAGGCAGATGTTCACCAGCACATCTGCCAATGTGGTATACTGCATCCGCTGTACCCGTTGTGGCTTCCTCTACATCGGGGAAACCAAGCGGAGGCTTGGGGACCGCTTTGCAGAACACCTGCGCTCAGTTCGCAACAAACAACTGCACCTCCCAGTCGCGAACCATTTCAACTCCCCCTCCCATTCCTCAGATGACATGTCCATCCTTGGCCTCCTGCAATGCCACAGTGATGCCACCCGAAGGCTGCAGGAACAGCAAATCATATTCAGCCTGGGAACCCTGCAGCCCAATGGCATCAATGTGGATTTCACAAGCTTCAAAATCTCCCCTCCCCCAACCGCATCCCAAAACGAGCCCAGCTCGTCCCCACCTCCCTAATCTGTTCTTCCTCTCACCTATCCCCTCCTCCCACCTCAAGCCCCACCCCCATCTCCTATCTACTAACATCATCCCGCCCCCTTGACCTGTCCGTCCTCCCTGGACTCCTCCTCCCTACCCCCCCACCTACGCTCACCTTTGCTGGCTCCATCCCCGCCTCTTCGACTTGTCTGCCTCCTCTCCACCTATCCTCTCCTCTGTCCATCCTCTATCCGCCTCCCCCTCTCTCCCTATTTATTTCAGAACCCTCTTCCCCTCCCCCATTTCTGATGAAGGGTCCAGGCTTTCCTGCTCCTATGATGCTGCTTGACCTGCTGTGTTTATCCAGCTCCACACCTTGTTATCTCGGATTCTCCAGCATCTGCAGTACCTGTTATCTCAGCTACTTCTGTTACTTTGTTGCATACATCACTACAAGCAGGTTTTTCAAAAAAGTTGTGATTTTACAGGCGTATGTATATTTGTTTTGCATTGATTACTGTTTTGCATTTAATATGCTGATATTATCAGGTAGTTTCTTGAATGGGTTTATTGAAGTTATCAATTATGCCATTCAGTCTACGAAAATGCATCTTATCTGCATTTCATACTCATTTAGTGTAGTCTCTTTGTGGCTAATTAATTAAATAATTTTGAAAGGTGTCCTTCAAAATGGCATGTAACAAAATCAAGCAGCCGGAGAATACTTGTTAAATTACTGAATTAAATCAGGTTGCAAAGTGCCTGATCCTTAAAACATGCAGCTTTGCTATCACAAGTATACAATTACATATACAAAGAAGAGTTAAGTTTTCTTAGTCACTCAGCTAAAGCTTTTTCACCCCAAATTCTTTTATTCAGTACGGTTAGTAGAGCTTATTTGTGTGTATTCGTTATTTGGCAGTTTCTGCTATGTGACCAGAGTTTGACCACATTGTGTTTTTGATGTGCAGCCATGATTTTATTGGGGAATTCACCACCAATTACAGAGAACTTTCAAGGGGACAGTCACAGTTCAATGTGTATGAGGTAAGTTCTTGCTTTTTGTTTACGAATAAAATGATTGGATTAGAATGGATATTGTGCTGGTCCCATCCAATTTTGACATTTTTTAGTGTGGGTTAAAATTGAATGAATATGTTGATCAATAATATTCCAAATAAAATCTTTTTGGTATAAGGGAAAAGTCACTTTTGATCAATTCTCTTATCTGTTTCCTTAGTATAATCTTCAATTCCTTATTTCTCCAAAACTGTATTCACTGTTTATGCTGCATACTAAAGTAGCCTCTGGGATTTTACTTTGAAAGTCTGTTATTTTATTGGGTGAAAAGATTTCACCTGACTTTCTTCCTCATTCCTAATATCCTCAACTTTCATTTCTCTTGGTATTTGAATGCTTTTATACATTTGGTTGAACTAGCTTCATCAATCCCTTCAAGATTCTGAACTCTTCAGATAAATCTCGGTACAATTTCCTCTCGTTTCCCAAAATAATGCCCACCTTCTTTAGCCTTTCTTCAGTCATTATATTCATCATTGCATATATGGTTCGTTTCTGTGCTTTCTCAATGCCTTTTTTTTTCCTTTTTGTTGTTCTTGAGATAATCTTTGTTGCCTGTGGTTGGTCAATCGGTTACAATCTTGCACAATTGACCGCACCTTTCATAATTTTGAAATGTCAACAACCTTCCTTAACTCCGTTCCAGTGGAGAAAAACCTCCATGTGACAGTCTTATTTTTGTTGATGAAACTATTTCATTTACATTAAGCAAATTCTGTATCACTGAGTACATATAGTCATCAAGATGTACAGAATGGAAACAGACCCTTCAGTCCAACTTGTCCTTGCCAACTAGATTTCCTAAATTAATCTAATCCTATTTGACAGCATTTGGTTCCTATCCCTCTAAGCTCTTCCTATTCATGTACCCATCCAGATTCCTGTTCATGTACCTTAAATGTTACAGTTGTACTCCTCTCCACCACTTCCTCTGACAGCTCATTCCAGACACGCACCACCCTCTGCGTGAAAAAGTTGCCCCTTAAGTGCTTTTCAAATTTTCCCCCTCTCACCTTAAACCTATGCCCTCTAGTTTGGACTCCCCTAAGCTGGGAAAAAGACCTTGGTTGTTCACAACCCAAAGAACTGCAGAAGCTGGAAATAAGATATTGCTGGAAAAACTCAGCAGGCTTGGTAGCATCTGTGGAGAGGAAGCAGAGTTAACATTTCTGGTGCAGTTCTGAATATGGGTCACTGGACCTGAAACATTAACTCAGCTTTCTCTTGACAGATGCTGCCAGACCTGATAAAAAAATATCTGATTTTGCTTCTTTCCTTTTCCTTGGGCCATCCATGATAATTGACTCTTGGGTAGATTCATCTCGCATGGACTGAATATGACATACATGTCATTAATTATTACAATTGCAATCAGAGGTTCATTTCCTTAAACACTAATATATGTTGTGGCCAACAGCCAAAAGAGAAAAGTTTTTACAATCAATCTTTCCAAGCAAAGTCCAAATAAATGGCAGAAAGAAGCAAATAGAATAAAATACCGATAATCAGATTTTTAACGTTTTTAGAGTTTAAAGTCTAACAGTTATTTAAATTTGTACATTGTGGATGAAAAATAACTTTGGACTATTTATAAATCTTGTCAATTTACATTTTAATCCACTTGGTGGCTTTGAATTCCACAGCTGGCTACTGCTATGAGATCTGTCTGCAGGTAACAAGGAATCAGGTTTTGAGATAAGCAGTGACCTTGTGAAAGAATGACAGATTTGACGTGTAACTGTTCTCCAATATCTCCAGACCACAACTTTGAATGGTATCAAGCAGCACTTGTTTTGGTGTTGAAATGTTGCTGCTTCCAAATGCACCAATATGATTATAGATTTTCTTTTTCTGAAGCTGAGCAGTCAGCATTTCCGAATAGGGCAAAAGAATGAAAAGGATGGGACCCATCACCTCAATTCTCCACCCTCACTGCACTGTCTGAGTGAGATCGGCTTGCCAATTCTGATTTCATCACATCCTCATTTATCATGCTGCCTGTGTCAGGGCAGTCTGTGTCTGCAGCACTCTAAACCTAAATGGTGCAATTTTGTTTAAGTTCGAGTACGGTATGGATTAAGACCTCCTTTATTCTGGTACTAAGCTCTTCTTTTTTTGTTAAAGCTATATTTTTGAGTGAAGAGCCATGTTTTTGGAGTCGCCTTGCGGTAGTGCTTGGCAACTGGTTGTTCTTTTGTTGACAGCAGTGGAGAAGTCAACTGGGAAAGCTGGTATACACTGTAACGAGTTATGTACTTTCAGACATTCTTAGTTAGATAGGCTTTGTGTACCTCATGAGGTGAAAGTTTCGTTATTCCCTCAGCTTTACACGAAGGTCATTAAGTTTCTATCCAAGCAAAAGTTCTCTGCAATGAGTCTGTTCTGTGGTGTGAGCCTTTTTATAATGCACAGTTTGTAGGATGGAGGTAAACTTTTATCAGGGAATGAAACTGATAAAGTTAGCACCATCAAAATTTACATACTTGCAATGACTTTATACAAACTGCCTTTATCTTACCTGATCCGTAAATTGAAATTAATGTAAATATAGAAACCAAGTCATTTTTTATCTAGGGTTTTGCACTCAGCAGCAGAGAAATTTATAGATTTTGGAAGAATAACTAAACAGCTGGATTCACCTTTCAATGATAAATAAAAATTAGAATGTTTTTAAAGAAAAAAAACTTGTATTTTGTTGTCAGTTGTCATAATTTAAGAAAATACCAGAAGTATTTCAGAACCTTTTGATTTACTTTGAAATGGAGTCACTGGAGGCAAATTCGGAAAAATATTTTAATGCACTCCACAAATCTGCTCCCTATGTCCCGTACCCCTCGCATAGAGTACTAAACCACAAAGTCACTGTTTTAAGTTGCAAGTCACGAAAGCAAAAACATTTCATACTAACTGAAGGAAGGGACATTAAAGTTTTTTTTAGAAATTGTGGTCAGACATTACAGTACATAATAAAAAGTGAAAATGATAGTCACCTAATGAGAATACTAGTTGAAACCTGTGATGTTGCTGACAGGAATCAAGATGAATTTTAGATTTCAAATGTAGAGGACTAGGAATAATTGGATGTAATTCAGTTCCCAATTACATTGCATTATCCTTATTTTTCTGGGGGACCAGTTAGCTCAGTTGGCTGGATGACTAACAAATGTTTCCCAAAGGTTCCAAACTGGCTGCGGTAGACTTGGCATTCACCTCTGAGAGTGGAAAGCAATGGCAAAACACTACTAGCAAAAATTGCTAAGCAGCAGCAAGTGGGGAACTTGCCATGTTGGGAGACTGAGATTTAGTCACGGCCTATCTGGGAGGGGGATCCACTGTTCAAAGCCACTCTGTGTCTGGTCAAAGGGTACTGCATTGGAAAATGGGTGGGAGACATTGAGTGGTCCACTCCCCATTTTTGTTCTGATTCACTTCCCACCTCCACCTTGTTCATAAGACCTTCATTCAGACCCCACCCTGACCTCGTATTTTCCTGCAGGGATCACTTGAGGAACCCTGGTGAATGCCCGGGTGAATCACTGGCAGTAGCGACTGCTCTTGGTGGTGCTATAAGCTTCTGAATGTCTGGTGGCTCTTGGGTGGTGTGACTTCCACTCTCCTGGGGAGAGTGCGGCAACTAATCTCCTCCGCGGAGGAATTTATTCCTTCAGGACGCCTAAGGTTGGGTTGGCAAGGGTAATGTCAGATTTGGTGGTAGATGTTGGATTCCCTGCAGTGTTCATTAAATTGAGTTAACTTCAATTAATCAGTCCTCGATAAAACCCATTGTTTCTGCTGAAACAGCTCTTGTTACCTTTACCTTTCACATTGCCACTATGATATCTGTTTCTATTAAACTTTCTTCTTATTTGTAAAATGTAAACTTGACACGCTTCCTGATTTCTCTCATCTCTTTTATTATTTATGTTTGATTTCATTGATTGGTGAGTTGTGCTGTCTGGACCTTGGCTCTTTGCTTTGATAGAGTAAAATCTTAGTCAGAAATGTGAAGAACTGATTAGTTTTTTTTTCAGAGTACTGTGAATGGTTTTGACCTTTATCTGTTCAATGTTTCTCGACAGATGCAGTTGATATTTGGGAACTTATTGTAGAATTTCATTTTTCATCCTTTAGTCTCATTTTCAGTCTTTAGACTATTTACATGAAGACAGTTTATGTCTGGCCACTGCTTCATGCTGCAAATATATAGGCTAACAGTGATCATGTGAACATCAACTGTTCTAAAAACTCTTCTGGTTCACCAACATCCTTTAGGGAAGGAAATCTGTCATGTGAATCCAGAGACAGGGACACCCACACCCCATGAATGAATGAATAATAAATTGAAGTGCAGTATGATGCACGCCAGAAAAGAGGTGACAGGAATAACAAGATTTTTTTGAGCCTGACTTACTTAGTGAGTTTGTCTGATGGATAGCTGGGAATAATGCTATTGAGTCTATAGCCACGAGTTTTACAATTTTATCCTTTATGCAGTTTGTTTCTTAATGACTCTTCTACACAATGCAATTTGTTATGTTTTGACCATCTGTAGAGTTGAGTATTGCCAAATATACTCCTAATATCATTTTTACTGAGCAATTATTCACATTTCAGTGTGTTTTACTTATTTGATGCATGATATCTTTGCTGATTGGTGTTCTATCTTTTAGCTCTGACTTGTACTTTGTTTTCTGCAGTTTCTACTCTACTGTCCAGTGATTCATTTCCACTTTTTTAATGGATTTTAAACTTTTTTTAAAGTCTGTCTTTAAATTCAACTTTTAAAAAATGCTATTTCATGCAGGAAACATTCTTTTCTTCAGATTTGTCCTTCTTGGTTTCTCCTGTTGAATTTAAGGAAGTTTTTTTTTGAAGAAAATTGTCTCTGTTCAAATTTTATTGAGTGATCACAACTAAACTGCTGAGGTTAATATAGGGTTTTTCATAACAGTGCAAAATTGTAATGTAAACTTGGGCATTCAAACAAATAAGTTGGAAAGCCAAAGTCTAAATGTGAGAATGACTCAAACAGCGGAAGCATTAAGCTTGTTTTTTTTCCTTCTAACTATTAAAATAATTATTTAGAATTGTCACATTGGCAGACTGGTTTAAACAATTCTGCCAACTTCATACGTTGTACTGTAAATACTTCAATTTTGCTGCAAATTGCTTTATTTATGTATATATTTGTTCAGTAGTTTATTTTGTGCAAGGAATTTAGCACTGTTTTTATTTTTTGCCTTCCTGCTGTCAGTATGAAGTCTCACACCACCCACAGTGACTGATCACAGTAACTCGTGATATTCAAGCTCGACATGAGGCGATGCCACCTTTAACAGCTAGTCGCTGTAATAACAGATATTCCTCACGCTTGGTATAGCATTATATCACCTGCAGCATTTGATAGCAGCCATCATTGATACTTCCTGTGGAGCCTCATTATATACAAAGTTGCTGTCTCACTCCACTTCACATGGAGACTTGCCGTTACCTCCTGAAGGCTGTGGAACCCAGCCCCTTCCAGGATTTGAACACAACCTGAGCTAACACTTAGGTGGATGTTAAATATCCCTTGACACTGTTTGAAGGAAAGCAGAGCTCTCCCGGCAGTTAATGAAAATATTGTCGGCAGCTGAATTTTGCGAGTATCTGTGCCTGAATTCCCAATATGCATTCTGAGTGCCTTTAAGCGCTGTACTAATGTAAAGTTTGTGTTGTTATTTCCTTGGCTTCAGGACCTATGGAGTCTGTGCCAAGCTTTCCAATGGTAATCATGGCAAAACTGTCAACATTGCTATTGGGAAATAGATTGCAATTTTCAGAGTTCAGCCAACTGCAGAATAACATGTAAGGCCAGACGTTCAGTCAGTGATTGTGCACTCCTTCAAAGAATATGCTGCAGATGTTCCGAAAAAATGCAATCTCCCAGGCAAACATGATGTGGGGAGAATTTCCACTTCTACACTGTTATTCTCACTGTAAAAAAGCTTTGAAAAAATTACACATTATTTTATATAGCATAACTATGCTTTTTAATTGCATACTAAAGTCATAATCGCCCCAAGCACCTTCACTAACTTAGATGCTGTTATTTTTTATGTAATGTCAGATTTCTCCATCATAAAACAATCCACATTTTAAAAATCATATCTTTATTTTATAAAAGTCTGTTTACTTTATTTTGCCATTTTGTTGTCTTGCTTTTTTTTTAGCACGCTACATTTCTTCCAACACACGGGAATAAAATTTTACAGTAATGACTGATAATAGTATCACATTTATCTATTGAAATCATTATAATCAGAGAATAGAGAAAATTGAATCATTACTATCTTTACAACAGTGGACAAAGAGGTTACATTGACTGGAAAATGATCGTTCGTCAGTAGCCAGTAATTTGCTCTCTTGTTAAGACTTCATATTACTGCAGGATCTGTGACAGCAGCAGCTCAGTTGTTACCACTGTTGGTCCCCACAGCATTTATAGACCATATGCTCACACCCTCTCTTTCTCTTTCATGCAGTTTTCGTCCAAGGACAATTCTATAAATTAAGCATTACCTAGCAGGTGTGAAATATAGTGTATTATGTAGAAAATGAGTAGGTTTTGTAAATTTACATTTCCAGGGCAGGTATTTCTCATGTATTATGTGTCCTGATATTAATAGTGTGGAGTAAGCTAGAATAGAATTTTTTTTTTTTTTTTAAAAATTGTTTCCCATCGCATAGAATGCAAGCTGAAAATATACCTGTAGATATTTGACATTAAAACAAAACTTTTGATGGGAGGCAGAAAGATAAATGTTGAAAATATTTTTAAAGGAAGGGACGGACAAGCTAATGGGATTAGGGAGGGTCTTCTGGAAACAGAGGGTGTAAGTAGCTGTTCATTGTTATCAATGGACAGGGCAAAAGAAGGAACAAGCATAAAAATGCTCACAATCAAAATGCCTGACAAATAGGCAATAGAAGTTAGTGCAATTTGCAAAAAGTGGATTGAAGAAAAAATGGAGGGTTTAAGGAATATGGAAAGAAAGCTATATTTATTACATCAGCATGACTGGGAACTCGTAAAGGACTAGGAGAACAGAAGTGAAGCAAGATGGTATATATGATGTGGAGATTGCTTTCCAATTAGTGTTAAACTCTATTATCATAATAAACACCATGGTAATAATGAATGATGGTAGAAGCTTCCATTTACCAACCTCACCATAACAGACCTTGAACCCACTGTGCATATCCATAGCCAATCTCCATGTGTATCCTGTTTTGCATGACTGTCAAGGTTACCACTTTTAGATGTTTTTAAATCAACCTTTCTCGGACATGAAATGACTTACCTCTGGAGCATATGGGACTTGAACCTTAGCGTTCTGTCCCAGAACTAGGGACACTACCATTACACTACAAGAACCCCACAATTATCCTTGGATGATTAGGTTGCAAGCCATGTCATCACTGAGCACATCAACAAACTGCATCAAACTTTACTCCAAAGATGTACAAGGAAAACAATGGGAAGAAAAAAATCATCTTCACATTGACAGTCAATCGTAAATTGAAAGAGTAGTGATATTGAGAAAATCCAGGGCCATGCAGATTGCGCTAATGAAGCTTTAACTGTTTCTTTGCCAAGACCATTACCTACATAAATCAATACTAGTTCCACTTTCCCAAGGTACAATTCACGTACAATCATCAAACAATATACAAGCCTATTTTTGCCCTGCAGGCTGTCTTCATGATATTTTCATTTTAAGATGGTCTGTTGTCTGATCTGAATTTGATACTGAAAGGCAACTCTTGGTGGATCTTGACCATTTAAGGCTATCCTCTGCAGCATTCCAGGATATTGGCTGATTACAGGTTTAATATGACATCTGTTCATCTGTGACCCGATGTGCTTTTTATGACAATCAACGGTCATATAATTATTATTAGGCTTGCTCTTAACGGCAGTATTTTAATGAATTCAAATTTCACCATCTACCGTTTCACCATCTACATTTTGAACCCTTGTCCATAGAATACTGGCTTACAGTTCTGTCAGAAACACTAAATCTGCCACCTTCCCTCAATCACTGACATTTTGTATGCATCATTCACTTGAATCTTCCAGGCAACTTTGAAATATTGTATTCCTACCACCTTGCAAAGGCAATTCTGTCTAAAAAACAGAATTTTAGTGTTAACCCATGCCAAGTGTGTAGATGCTTTATGTTTGTTCTACATGTCCTTGGTGCTTGTGACAATGTGTAATCAATCAATTCTCAACCGTTATGTTTTAACTCTATCCATAACCTGTGTGGCAGAAGTATAGGAGGTGGCTAACTGTTACACATGTCTTTGGCCCTTTCGATTTGAGATAATCCTCTACGAATAACAGCTTAGTCTTGAAGTGGATATACTACAAGCTGTACCTGCCCCATGCATTGACAAATGTCCCCACATGATTGCTTTTTGAAGTACCTGCAACCTTATCGTGCTGGAAATAATAGATGTGGTGATGTAATAGACAGACCACTGAGTGTAGCTATCAGTACTCCAAAGGTGAAGTGCCCTGGCATCTCGCTTCATATCCATCTCATAGAGCAACATTCCACTTTCGTAGAATCCCTACAGTGTGAGAGGAGACTATTCAGCCCATCGAGTCCACACTGACCCTCCAAAGAATATCCCACCCAGCCCTCTACTGTATCCTGCAATTCCACATTTCCCATTGGCTAATCCACTTAGCCTACACAATCCTTGACACTACAGGCAATTTGCCATGGCCAACCCACCTAACCTGCACATCTTTAGACATAATAAGAACTGCCGATGCTGGAATCTGAGATAACACAGTGTGGAGCTGGAGGAACACAGCAGGCCAGGCAGCATCAGAGGAGCAGGAAAGCTGAC
>JAHRHZ010000091.1:1545811-1569305 GCA_024137785.1 Ginglymostoma cirratum
CCGAAACACCAGCTTTCCTGCTCCTCTGATGCTGCCTGGCCTACTGTGTTCCTCCAGCTCCACGCTGCGTTATTTACACATTTTTAGGCTGTGGGAAGGAACTGGGGCACTCAGCAGAAACCCATGCAGACACAGGGAAAACATTCAAACTCCGTACAGACAGCTGCCCAAGGCTGGAATTGAACCTATGACCATGGTGTTGTGAGGCAGCTTTGCAAGCCATTGTGTCACCATGCTGCCTGATTTTCGCCACGTAAAAGAAATTTGGGGCAATACCGCTCATCACCTCAATTTCCATTTTATGCTTCCACGTGCAGTTTCTTTTTTTCTTAATTTTCATTCCTGTTCACATTATATATTCAAACTTAAGATTAGTTAAACTAACTCCTCATTGCTATGGTTAGCCTTCTGTCTGCCTAGTTATGTTTGTTTAGTAATTACATAAGTCAGATAATACATTCTATATCTGCATAATTCTATGTCCTCTTTTTTAAAAAAACAAATTAATGCTTAAAGCTTCCTTTGGCAGCTCTTGCATATATTTTGATCCACTGAAGAGCTCTCCAGTTAGCATATTATCTTTGCATCCATCAACAAAACATTATTGAATAATCTTTCATGGGATGTGGGAGTTGCTGGCTACAGAATTTATTATCTTAATTGTTTATTATATTAATAAACTTTGTCTGCATGTACCTTCTACTAATTATTTGCTATTAAAAAATCATAAAATGCTTATGCCAACTAGTCAAGATGGAATAAATGGAAGCACTACATCACCAAAACTGATGGGGGCAATGCCAAAACAAAGTAACAAATTTACAATGGTATTGCTTCCACAGTTTCCATTATCTCTGCAGATATTGAGTTACTATAAGGTTATAAATTCTAGTTGCCGCTAATCTCCGTGGTTTTGATCAGAGCAGGTAAGGTTATTTGCAGCTGCCAGTGGTTGGTGGCAGCAATGGCTGGATGAATTTGGTTGTGTTGGTAGTGGAAAAAAACAGCAGAAGGTGATTGGGTCCCAAACAGAAAGCTACCTTGTCTCAGGAGGTTGGGGAGCAGCATTGGGTAAATGCATGCATGCATGCATGGGTCAGGAAGGCAGGAGGTTGGGGTGGAGTGGGAGTGGAGAACATGGGGGCGGAATAGGATGCGTGGAGTGGGGTTGGGACAGAATCGAAAGATTGAGATTTGCAAGTGGGGTGAAGGACGGGTGCAGGATGATATGAGGGATAAAAAGAATGGGATGGTCATGGCATGAAATGGATAGTCTTGGAAAGATGGTACAGGATTTGAAAGAATTGCTGTTGCGTTAAAGATGCTTAAAATTTTCAAGAAGATTTGTAGCTTGGGTTGTGGGTGAGGATGCAGACATGTTCGCCGAGCCAGTGGGTTTGATTACAAATGTTTTGTCACCCTGCTAAGTAACATCGTCAGTGCACCTCCAGTGAAGTGTTTGTGTTCTGTCCCGCTTGTTATTTATATGCCTCAGTTTGCTGGGGTGGCTTGTATTACTTCCGGTTCTGTTTCTCAGAGGTTTGAATTAGACCCTGTGTACAATGTGTTTGTCGATTAAGTTCCAGTTGGAATACCAGGCCTCCAGGAATTCTTGGCGTGTCTCTGTTTGGCTTGTGCGATTATCTATGTGTTGTCCCAGTTGAATTTGTGTCCCTTGTTGTCCGTGTGTCGTGAGATAAGTGAGAATTGGTTATGTCTCTTGGTGGCTAGTTGGTGTTTGTGTATCCGTATTGTCAGTTTTCTTCCTGTTTGGCCTGTGTACTGTTTCTCACAGTCCTTGCATGGTATTTTGTAATTTACCCCAGATTTGGTGGCTTTGGGTATGGGATCCTTTATATTCATCAGTAGCTGTTGTAGGGTGGTTGTCAGTTTGTGGGCTACTCTGATACCTAGAGGTCTGAGTAGTTTTGTGGTCATCTCTGAAATGTCCTTGATGTATGGTAGGGAGATTAGTGTGTCTGGTCATGTTGTGTCTTCCTGCTGTGGTCTGTCTCGGAGGTAATGGCAGATTGTGCTTTTTGGGTATCCGTTCATTTTGAAGACTCCATATAACTGTTCCTGTTCTGCTTTGCATAGTTCTGGGTTGCTGCAATGTGTTGTAGCTCATTTAAACAGTGTCCTGATGCAGCTCCGTTTGTGGGCGTTTGGGTGGCTGCAAGTGGAATTGAGTATCTGGTCCATATATGTGGTCTTTCTATATACGCTGGTCTGCAGTTCCCCTTTGTTTTTGCATTCTACCGTTATGTCCAGGACGGTTGTTGTTCTCCTCTTCTTTTGTGAATTTTATCCCAGTAAGGATGTTGTTTGTGTCGGTGGATTTCTTCTAGTTTTGTGCATTTAATAATCACAAAGGTGTCATCTACATATTGGACCCAAAGTTTGGGTTGTATAGTGGGGAGTGCTGTCCGTTCTAACCTTTACGTTACTACTTCTGCAATCAGTCCTGATATTGGGGATCCCGATGGTGTTCCCTTGATTTGTTTGTATATGCCGTTGTTGAAGGTGAAGTGGGTTGTGAGGCACAGATCTAGTAGTTTCATGGCGGTGTCCTTATTGATGTTGTTGGTGTCCTGCGTTGCCTGTCTACATGATTCGTCCAGCAGTGTGGCAGTTGTCTCTTTGGCTAGGTCAACGTGTATGGATGTAAATACTGCTGTTACATTGAGGTATATCATCATCTCGTCCCCTTCTATCCTGGTGTCCACTAAGTATTTTAATTTCTGCTTTAGTCCTTTGGCAAGTCTATATGTTGATGTAACTATCAGTGAGACAATGGGTCTGAGGGGGACCCCCTAGTTTGTGTACCTTGGGGAGTCTGTAGAATTGAGGCATATTGGATCCCTCTGGCTTCAATTTTTGGTAGTCTGTCTTGCTGATGGTCTCCTGAGTTGTGTAATTTCTTCTGGGTTGTTGTAATCCAGTTTCCTAGCTGTGGTGTCAGGTCTATCGCCATCTGTTGGTATGGTGTCCTGGGTTGCCTGCTTACTTGATTTGTCCAGCAGTGTGGCTATTATTTCTTAGGCGAGTTCGATGTTTATGGATGTAAATAGTGCTGTTACGTTGAAGGATATTGTCATCTCGTCCTCTTCTATCCTGGTGTACTTGATGCTACTTTCCAACACAAATATTTTCCAGGTCTCTGTTAATAGAAATGTAAAAATAAGCATGGCTTTAAAATGGAGACTGAGTTACATCCCTGTTCCCCAATCCATTTATCCTTTGTTTCACCTGAAGACTACATTTGGTCTTAACTCCCCATTGTGTGGAAAATTAGAAATAATCTTGTTCGCATACAAACTTCCTACCTAACTTGCCTTTGCTATGATTTTTGGGCATGCCTTTATGTTAGCATTGACTATCAAAACTGCATATGTAAATATTTCGATGGAAACTGTGTTTTGTATAACTCCAGCCAGTAGTCAGTGAGTGTAACAATCTCATAGTTATCGGTTGTCTTTTTAAATTGTAAGATTTATAAATTGATTAGACATTGCAAGAGCGTAGACACATATTGAATTAATTGACATTGAGGAAGAACTTTATTTATGGGACGTTTATGAGAACTAAAAGCAATTCAAAGAGACACCAGATAAAGAGCATGTATCAGAAATATTGTACAACAGCAGAGAATTTGGAAATTATATATGTTGTTTAGTATTGCTTTGATGGATCATGTCGTATGCGACTAGCCCTGGCATGTACAGTTGTGAATAGTGGGGTTCTGGGAACTGATACTGTTTGTACCTGAACTGTTTACAACTTATGTCCCACTGGGCTTACCTTGCATGATTAAACAAGCTTAGCATATTGAAGTTGCTGCCTCTGGGGTCCCATCAAGTTAAGGACAGTGGATAAGCCCCTGAGCCTGGAGGACAATTTGGAGGGCGTCTAACATGAACAGATTGGGAGTCGCATGGTCAAACCTGTGAAATGTTATAGTAAATACAGAGGGACAAAGGATCTATTCCAGGTCATTAGCCGCAAAGATAACTAGGAACATTGCACCCTTCCGGTACCACTGTGAAAGGCCCAAAATGTTGCTGACAGTGCCGTGGTTGTGAATAATTTTCAAAATGGAGCCTTCCAAACAACCACCAAACAATAACCACCTATCCAGCTTCTGGGAAGCCATCACGGTTACAGGAAAAGCTTCCTAATGTGATCGGTATGTGTGCTGGTTGAGAATTTAATTGGTGTTGGAGCAGTGCCCTTACCCTGAACGTTTTAGCAGCTGGCTGGGCTGGCACCTCTTGCAAAATTGTTGTGAGGTGGGACTGTGATTAAAAAGCTGATACGTGCTGACAGATGCAAAATTTCAGTTTTGATTATCTCTGGTTGCACCCGTTCAGTTAAACTAATATTTAGTCTCTGTCTCTGAAGATAGGTTCTGGTAGCTTTCCTACAATTGAAGTTACACTAACAGGGCATTGGTTACCTAGTTTTACCATTCATTCTTAAACAATAGAGTGAAATTTGCAATTTTTCAAACTAAAGCACCATTTTGAAAACTTTGACTAAAGGAATTGCAATTCTTTCATGTATTCCTTTAGATACAGGATGGAAACTTAAAGATTTGACAATCTTGAGTCCCATTATTTGCACTGAGTGTACGAGTTGGGAGGGCATGTTGCAGCTGTACAGGACATTGGTTAGGCCAGTATTGGAATACTTCGTGCAATTCTGGTCTCCCTGCTATAGGAAGGATGTTGTGAAACTTGAAAGGGTTCAGAAAAGATTTACAATGATGTTGCCAGAGTTGGAGGTTTTGAGTTACAGGGAGAGGTTGAATAGACTGGGGCTATTTTCTTTGGCATGTCAGACGCCGAGGGGTGACCTTATGGACGTTTATAAAATCATGAGCGTCATGGAATGGGTAAATAGACAAGATCTTTTCTCTGGGGTGCAGGAGTCCAAAACTAGAGGGCATAGGGTTTGAAGTGAGTGGGGAAAGATTTAGTAGCGACCTTAGGGGCAACTTTTCCACGCAGAGGCTGGTGCGTACATGGAATGAGTTGCCAGAGGAGGTGGTGGAGGCTGGTGCAATTACAAGATTTAAAAGGCATCTGGATGATTATATGAACAGGACAGGTTTAGGGTAGGATATCTGATCGGCATGGACGAGTTGAACCAAGAGTCTGCTTCCTTAATATACAGCTCTTTGACTCGGTGACTCTGTCTGAGGCTGCCCTTTCTTTAACTTTAATTTCTAAGTCCTTCTACTTAACTTATTTTACATCCTCGTGTGTTCTAATTCTGTCTTCTTTTTCCACAATGAAAAACTTACAAAATACTCATTTAATTATCTCTGTTCTACTTGCACAAATTTTCACCATTCACTATTACAAATTACCCATATTTATAAACGTTTCTGCTTTTGATACACATTGCAATATGTTTCTCAATCTGTTTTTTTCCGCATTTTACTTCAAATGGTTCCCAATGTTTTTGTCCCATGCCACTGCAATTCCACTTCTTAATTGTAACTGTATCAGTCTTACTTCACCATGATATAATCTCTTACATCATTGTCAGGCCATGCTGCTTGTTTAAGGGTATTTGCTATTTTGCATTTTACAAAGTATTTATTTGAACACTATATTTGGGATGTTTACCCATTAATAATTCAGTCCTGCTTACTGGGACAACCTTGTTCTTATTTTCTTGTTCTGTTTATTGATTCAAGGACTACTATGAGCTGTCATACATTTATCCTTGTCAGCAAAGAATCACGTGTTAGAAAGCCCTTGGGAATGTGGGTTTAAAGAAAAATATATTCCATGTATGTTATGCAGTGCATACGAACCTTAACTTTTAATACTGCTAGTTGTTCCGTGAGACTTTAAGGATCTGAAAGTGCTGGTACTGAGGAGTACCTTTAACACCACCCACAATGATGCTGTCATATGGACCCAATGGATGCACAGCTTATGATCTCCATCCAGGTCCTCCTCATGGTCTCTGTAACGAGGTCTATCACATCAACATAACTTGGACTTAATTGTTAACATGCAATAAACAACTACATTTTGTTTAAGACAAGAGCCTCTTCTCATTAAAGTAGCAAATGACCTTCCTCTACTACAACAGACCAAGTGGATCCTGTAGATCCTTAGTCTAAAAGAAGATCCTTACAACAAATCTATTCCATGATGTGCAATAGATCGGCCAATCTCATTGAACAGGGTGGTCTGCAGTGAGGATTGCTCATTGAACATTTGCTTAGCATTTTGCTGGATATGAAAGCTTCCTGAATTTCTTTGGCTGTTCAGTAATCCAAGTGCTTGTGTCCACATCATGAGAGTAAAGAACAATATCTTTGGTTTTTGTGATGAGCTATTGGCTGTTTCAGCTTTTGTATGAATGAATATTTATGTACCTTACAGGGGTACATTTTGTGCACATTGTAACTGCCTAAGAAGTATAGATGATGTTCAGTTCCTAAGCACATCTATTTTATTTGAAGTCTAATTAATTGTAGTCAATCATTTTATGTGTTAAAAGTCAATAAGAGTGTAAAATCTAACCAAATAAGAATTCATTGATCTTAGCCGTATCGCATAACATTGAAATTTCTCAACTGCTGTGTTGAGCTAGCTTCAAAATTGTCACATGGTACTCCAGTTAGGGTAGGCTAAACCCCCAGGTCAAATTAAACTCAACATTTCCATGTGTCTTGTTACCACTCAGATTTCCTGCTCAGCTTACTGGCAGGAACTTATGCTTGACTGAGTTTACATCAATGCTTTGTTTCTAACTTAATAATACTGTATTCAGTGAAGAAATTATGTTTAAACATAGTTAACTTAATTCAACATTTACAGAATTTTTGACAGTTTTTGTAAATGTTAGGTTTGGCCAACTAATATTAATTTTCTGCATTTTAATTGTGATAATTAACAAGAGTCTTGAATGGAAGTAACAGTTAATGATTTTATCTTTTAGGTGCTAAATCCAAAGAAGAAAGCAAAGAAGAAAAAATATATAAATTCTGGAACAGTGAGTACTTCTGTATTTCTTAGATTCTGTATACACTGTAGAAATGATCCAAATGTCTGTACAGGAACTGTGGTTCATTAAAAGGGTACAATTTAAGGAATCATCATTATTTACAAAAGATATCCAATGAAGCTTACCTTTATTCTGATGTGAATAACATGACCATAATTTTATATTTTTATCTTTTAGTTCACTATTTTTGCCTCTTTTGTTGCAGGTACAATATCTGACTTGTTTGTGAATTAATGCATGTGTGTGCAAATGACAAGTTTTAAGAATATTAACATTTTTAATTTTTACTGAGTGTTATTGAATTCATCACCTTTTTTGCACATTTTGCTTGGGCACTTCAATACAATATTCATCAATTCTTCACACGAAGTTTGATTTCTTAAATGTCATTAATTCAGTCAGGCAATCTTTAATAGACTAAAACCTCTTAAGTTTAAATTCTCAGACTGACATTGACCCTGAGCTTTTTACAAGCAAATTCCTTGTTTACAGCCCCATTAGAAAACATTTGTAAATTCTTCCATTTATTTAAATATTATCTAAATATTATTGTGTAACAAAGCTTTAAATGTGCGTGTTTTAAGGTCGATTGAAAAGGTAGATTTTGTGTCCCTGGATTGTTTGAACAGGAATGGAATACCTTCCAACTTCAGAGTTTTTTTTACCAACTTTCATTCTTGACAGAATGTCTTGGCCTTTAGTGCCCGTAGAGAAGTAAGCATGATTTTCAGTGATTTAAGATAATAAATAAAAAATCATGTGGACGCTGCTTGAATTTCCAGTAAGCATCATAAGTAAGTGAGGCATCCTCCTAGAGGCTCCCTATCATACAGTTCAAACCTGCTATACATCAAACATTAGATAGAAAGAAGCAGAGTAACATTATGCCTAAGCCCTTACAACCTGCCACATATTAAATGGATATGAAAACGTGAGGTTGCCCATTTTGACAGGAAGAGTAATAAAGCAGAATATTATTTTAATGGAGGCTATGGAATGCTGTGGTAAGGAGGAGAAATTTCACGAAATTGTCTTATCTAAGTACAGTACGTAATTAAGAAAGCAAATGGAATGTTGGTCTTTATTGCAAATAGGATGAAGTATACAAGTAGGGAAGTCTTGCTGCAGCTGAACTGTTTGTGCGACCATGCTGTGTACAGTTTTGGTTTCTTTATTTGCACTGGAGGCTGTTCAGAGAGGGCTCACTAGGCTGATCTCTGGGATGACCATTTTGTCTTATGAGAAAAAGCTGAGTAGATTAGACTTGTACTTATCGGAGTTTTGAAGTATGACAAGTGCTTATTGTCAGATCCTGAGGGGGCTTGACTGGGTAGATGCTGAGAAGACATTTTCCCTGAAAAAGGAATCTAGATCCTAGGAGTACGGTTTCAAAATAAGGGATATTCTCTTTAAGACATAGATGAGGAGGATTTTCTTCTCTCCTGAGGGCCGTGAATGTTTGAAATTCTCTTCCCAGAGATCAACTGAATGTGGCTCATTGCACATATTCAAAGCCAGGACCATTGATTAGAGAGTCTAAGCTTATGGAAAGCAGGCAGGAAAGCTCACAATTAGATCAATGATAATCGTTGTAATGACTGGCCAGGCTGTAAAAGCTGAATGGCCTACTCCTGCTCTGATTTCTTGTCTTATATTTTTATGTGATGTTAGGCAGAAAAAGACCACTTGGTCTGTTTAGCCTATATCAGCACATACATGATGCCTTATGCCTCTCTAAACGGCTATTTTCTGCCGATCTGGAGCCATGTGGCAGAAACAGATAAAATTGCTTTAAAAAAGCTCATTTGGGAAAATCTGAAAGTTTCCTCTTTGCTTTTGTCGATTGAATGAGTCCAGAAGACCATTTGACCCTGACTTTGTTTTACAGAATACTCATCTCTTGTAGGAAATGGTCTGTACCCAAGCATTCTTTCTTGAAACAATACAGTAAATCAGTGATCCTCACATTAACTGACCACCTGTTCCATAGTTCTGCTATTTTGTGGATAAATAAAAACTGCCTAAGAGCCCCAACTTAGCTTTGCCCAATATAACTTCCCAACCTCATTCCTGATTTTCCAGTTGAAATACAATCTAGTTCCTTCATTTTGTTTTAAGACAGCTCGGTCAAATTGCTCTTTGAAGTATACACATCTGACTCCTTAACCGTATTCTAAACCAGCAATTGGTTCACCTGCCATTATGTGCATCTTTCCAAAGACTCAGTTAACTCCACCTGATGAAGGGATCAAAGCTGGGGAAGTTTCATAAAGGAGATCCAAATAAAGTTTTGTATGAGGATAATATTGTATATTTTGCTTTGTAGTGAATTGTCCTGTGAATAAAACCTAGTCTCCCATTAGGTTTAAATCTAGCTTCAAATTTTAAGACAGAAATGAGAAGGAATTTCTTCTTTCAGTGGGTAATGAAGTTATGGAATTCTTTACTGCAGAGAGCTGTAGAGTTTCGATTGTTTAGTATATTCAAGGCTGTGAGAGATTTTTAATCAGTAAGGGAATCAAGGGGTTATGGGGAAAGGCAGGAAAGTGGATTCGGGGATTATCAGATCAGCCATGATCCCCCTTAAGGCAAAGCAGCCTCGATGGGCTGAATATTTATGTGACTTACAGGGGTAGATTTTGTGTGCAATATAATTGTCTATATCTGCTCCTATGTTGTACGGCCTTATTAATTGTGAAAAGTAGCTAGTTAATGTTTCTGCTTTGCTTGTGTGAACTTTCATTATCCAGAGTGTGGCACTACATCAGTCGCCAAATAACAACCAGGTAGAAAACAAATGAATGACAGTGATCAAAAAGGGAGAAAAGCAGGAAAAGGAACAGCATTTAAAGGAACTCCAAGTGAAAGATGGTTTCAGTATTTGTGCCGCTGAATTTGGAATCATGATCTTGGTTACAGAAAATAATGCTGAACTCGAACAGCCAGCTAGGCCTGTGCTGTAAATAAAGTACCTATTGCCCAACGATCAGCCTTATTTGCTGGGGAAAATACCGCTAGTGCATTGCTGTACCAATGACACGATAAGGGAGAACCACAAATCTAAAGGGGTTGAATCAACTCATTAGTATAACTGTGAGATTTCTTGGGAGGAGAGAGTAAAGAAAACAGCAACTGTGCTTGGATCATGATCAAAATCTACAAATTCAGCGTGGGAGGTAAGGTGAAAGTGATACACATTGTGTTCTATGGAATATCTGACGTTACAGGTTTTGGGCAAGGAAAAGTAAGACTTTAAGCCAATTTTCTAGAGCTCTGAGTAAATAGTAATTTTACATCGGATATATCTGTGAGACCTAGGGCCAGATTTTCAAAGCAAGCTTAGGAACTTGATACCGTCAGAGTTTCTAGCCTCAGCCTTGTGATTGAGCTTTACTATTTTTAAACACAAATGGGTGGATCGGGCAGAAGATGAGCTAATTATAAACTCCGAGCTCCTCTAGGAGTACGCCTGCTTGGCATCTGTGGCAAAGGCAAGTGGCAGCCATTTTGGGAGCCGACCCTGCTGAGGAGACCAGGCAGGTCGTGATAAGAGTAGGAGGATAAAGACAGCATAAACTAGCCTTGGACACCAAATCAGGTGCACAGTGTTTAACCCAGGGCCAGTTGACCCTTCAAACATCACAAACAGAACTAATTTTTGGTTTGTTTTGACCCAGACAGTTCTGCACAAATGTGGCCAAACTGTTTCCCGTCTATGTGAAAATAAGATTGCAAATCTAACAGGCCTTTTTAATAACAACAACAACAAAACCAGAAGTTGCTGGAATAGCTCAGCAGGTCTGGCAGTATCTGTGAATAAAAATCAGAGTTAATGTTTCAGGTCCTCAGAATTGTTAGGCCTCTCTAACAATTTCCTTAAGAAGCCTAAAGGAGTATTAATTGGTGATGAGCGAGTTTTCTGCTTCTTCCTCCTGCAGACCCATTGAAAATTGCAAACTTTACTCAAGGCAGCACGACCTAATGCCACCCTATGTGAATACCATTTTTAAATTGCGCACTCACTCATTCCCTATCCACGTTCATTACTTTTCACTCATCAGTCATGCTACTGGGGAGGCGATGGCCTAGTGGTATTATCGCTGAACTATTAATCCAGAGACCCAGATAATATTCTGGGGACCCGGGTTCGAATCTGGCCATGGCAGATGGTGGAATTTGAATTCAATAAAATATCTGGAGTTAAGAATCTAATGGTGATTGTGAATCCATGGTCAATTTTCTGAAAAACCCATCTGGTTCACTAATGTCTTTCAGGGAAGGAAACTGCCATCCTTACCTGGTCTGGCCTACATGTGACTACAGACCAACAGCAATGTGGTTGACTCTTAACTGCCATGTGGGCAATTAACGATGGTCAGCAAAGCTCTCATCCCATGCAATTTAATTTTGTATTGAATGGCAAGTTTCTGTGATATTCAGAAAGCACCAATTTTTCACTTTGAGGGAGAAAATTAGGACTTGAGTCTGTTTTTGCATCAGAAAACCGTTGGGAAATTGGCTGAAATTTGGAGTTTCCTGGTGGAGTCCTTTTGAGAGTTTCCTGATTAAATAAAGCCAACGGGAGCAATAGTGGAGGTGGTTGTCAGACTCTGAAGCCAGTTATCGCTGAATTATCTGGTTGTCCTGCCAAAAAAGCCTCACAATGCCCCATAGGGAGATGAGTTATCACCGGGCAGCCAGGGATGTGGCACCTATGAAGCAGAGGAGGGAGCTCCTCTTCCCAGATAGTGGGAGGAAGAGGTTGCGTTGTCACGGGTGTAAGCACTTCTCTGCTCAGTGTCAACTCCTTCTGCTTTTAATTTCTCCTGCTCCTCTCTTATCTCCTGTTCTAATTGGCCTTTCAGAGCCTCATCTGTCATGTCCACATATCTCTGGAGGTCCATGGTATGGAGAGCGCAGTAGATCATCACAATGATTGAGATCATTGCAGCAGGGTATTGCAGGGCACTACCTTCCCAGTTCACTAAACCTGTGATGCTCCATCAGTTGTGAATGTGAGATGTTGTCCAGCCTTAGTGAAGTAAGCATCTGTCATCTTGGTGATGTACCAGTGTATTGCCAGCCATCTGTGAGATGCCACAAGGTTCCATACTGACCAGGGCACCAATGTGTGTGACTGTCTCCCAAGAAACCAACTGTGCCTTTTCAGTTCTGGTTCTTAAGCATCTACAAGTATCTGCCTGTGCTGTGAGTGGTGACCTTTCTCCTTCATCTACCTTGGTGCTCCCCTCTTCCTCCCTGTTGCCTGCTACTCCTCATCTCCAATGGTCTTGATTTGTGAGGGCAGCACACATTTTCAGTGGCACTGTTGCTGGGGTCCAACCTGCCTTACCTGCTGCTCTTTTCCCACTCAATGCCAGAAGGGTGACAACCCCTTGAAATGAGAAAGTATCTCCTTGACCTATGATAGGCAGCTGCAACTTTAATGTTAAAGCATTGAGCGCCTATATCTTCAAGCTTCTCTGGGCCCCTTGCCTTACCCCAACCTTTAAATCTCTGAAGTGGACAGCTCTGAAAACATTGGCCACCTGCAGCAAAACTCAAAGTTTGTTGGGCCAAGTTCTAAACTCTCAATGATGTCAATTGGCCTGTTTGGGAGTGCCGGCCAGTTCAGATGTGTGTTTTTTCTGCCTGCTGGAAAATCAGAGTTGTTGGAAATGGAAGTGGGGTATTTGGAGGCATGATATCACACCGGCTTTTTAGGCCACTCATCTCCGTTTCAGATTGAATCAAGTCTCAAAAATCTGGCCTTGGGTCTCCCTGAACTCTCTCGTGGAACATCTACGAGTTCAAGGAAGGAAGAGCAAAGTGAGACACAGATATCAAGTGAAACTTTTAGATTAAAACATTTAAAAAAGCTCAGTGTTGGCAACTGAACGTAAACCATGGGGAACTGATTATTTCGTGGGATGTAGGATGTAATGTTTGTGGCAATTTACAGTTTGACCATTTTCCCTTTAAACTGCTAGCAAATTCCAATTTAGAAAATTTAAGGAAATACAATCATAAATAAAATTTCATACTACTTCAAAATCTAATGAAAGAAATAGTGGGTGGTCGGAGGAAAAGGAAAGTGGGTGTATTAATAGTCTTGTGCCAATATATGAAGCAAGCAGGAGCAAACCAGTAGAGCAGTCCTCCCAATTTATGGTCTTTGTTTAGCAGTTGCACTGTTACCATTAGTTCTTGAAGTTATGATCTGCATCTGTGACGTTAAAATGTAATTCTGATGGACACGTTAGAGGGAGTACTGCACTATCAGAGGCGATGTCTTTCAGATGTTAGGATTTTGAACCATGGGACTATACTGTACACAACGCTTCATTTCCTTTATGAAAAGCTGTGACTTCATGTTGGAAGTATTCCATTGGCTGTGCAGCATTTTGGGAGGACATCCTGAAGTTGCGAAATAAGTATCCAAATATAACACAGTATGGAGCTGTAGGAACACAGCAGGCCAGGCAGCATCAGAGGAGCAGGAAAGATGACGTTTTGGGTCTAGTTTAGTTTGGGTTCATGTTCGGTGTGGACTGGTTGGATGGAAGGGTATGTTTCCATGCTGCGTGACTCTGTGACTCTGTAAGGGCTCCAGTTTAGTAGACAGTCGAATGTACTAAGATAACAAGGTGTAGAGCTGGATGAACACAGCAGGCCAAGCAGCATCAGAGGAGCAGGAAGGCTGACGTTTCGGGCCTAGACCCACTATCCCAGTCAAACGTACTGACTGGTTGAAAATAAGAAAATGATGCGACTACTGTGGCTGGGATAGAAAGACAAATGCTTCGTAATATGACGTGCATTTCCACATTAATTCTAACATTTTTGATTTACCTGTTTGAAGTGTTGCTTCTGTTTCATTGTGTTTCTTGCATTTACCAAGAGGGTGTTGTAGATGGCTTAGTGTTTGTTTGTAATTTGCATGATAATACCTCCTAGTGAGACAAAATTGTTGCTTCTCTTTCTTCTAGGTAACATTGCTTTCCTTTGCAGTTGAAACTGAGTGCACATTCCTTGATTACATCAGAGGAGGGTGAGTATTTAATTTATTCGATATAAATCGTGGATTTAATCGACATCTTAAGTGAGAATTTTAAACTTTAATGCCATTTAATGATTGACTTAAACTTTTTCTCTTTCAGATAACCATTATAATTTACTACAACATCTGATTACTGTTTTACATTGCATTCTTGACTAGTAACAGTGATCAAAAAATAAATTTTCATTTCAAAAGTTACATTTGATGGTCATATTACTTTCCAATATCCTTGACATACTCCATATTTAGCAAAAAAAATTGCTAAAACTAACGTCAATTAACCCTTTGTATATGATCTATTAATTATTTCTGGAACACAGTTTGAATTCTGTTCCATTTCTAGAGTGGCAATTAAAGCATATCGTCATTCTATGTTGCTAGGTGCTGGAGCATGAATTGCTAATGACTTAAATTTGGAATCCAAAGTATTTAATTAATTATATGCTATTTGCATTCGATTAAAGTTACATAGACTGGAATGATTAAAGTAAATGATTAAGACAAAGCTACCAGAGAATATTTTCTATTCTACTGTATAGTGGCATTTTTGATTATGCCACCACTGATGTGTTTACAGATTCAGTGCCTGGACAGTATATTGAAGTATCAGCCGTTATGGCTTTCATGTTCCAATAACATGATGTCACCATCAGTGCCTTTCAAGTAGATAAGATCTTCAAGAGATGAATGGATTATTAATTACAAGCAACCTAATTTTCTGTCATTGAGTAGAACAAACAAGCCAAATTGTTAGAGGAAAAGAACACAATAAAACAAAATTTTGTTTAATAAACAAGTTCCTTGGATACAAAATTCCAGTCAATGAAATGTATGCTAATGTAAAACCTGTAAATCAGTGTTCCCTATAGGCAACTTTGCACAAGTGCTGTGCACAACAAGAATTCACATGAATTCCTTACGCAATTTACATTTCCAAAATGCACAAGGCTCTGTGAGGGTCTGCTAATTTAAACAACAGAAGTTTGGATTTAGATAGCACCTTTAACATCATAGACCATCTCAATGCGCTTTACAGGAGTATTAAAAACAAGGTATAACACTAAGCGATAAAAGGTTGACATTAGGGCAGAGACTAAAAGCTTGGTCAAGGAGGTAGGTTTTAAGCAGTGCGTCAAAAGTGTAAATTGAAGTAGAAAGGCAGAGAAAGGTATGGGGCGTGAATTGTTGGCGTCAATGCAGAGGAGCAACAAAATTAGGGGTTCACAAAATGTCACGATTGGAGGAAGGTAATTATCTCAGAGGATTGTGAATCTGTACTAGATTACTGAGACAAGGAAGGGCAGGCCATGGATATGTTTTAAAACAAGGATGAGAATTTTAAAATCAACATGTTGTTTGACAGGGAGCCAGTGTTGGTCAGTGAGCATAGGGGTGATGGGTGAATGGGACCTGCTGTGAGTTAAGGCACTAGCAAGAGTTTTGAGTGACCTCAAGTTTCCCAATGGTTGAATGTAGGAAAGCATAAATGCATTAGAATATTCAATTAGATTATTCAAACTTAGAGGTAACAAAGCCAAGAATGAGGGTTCCAGTAGCAGCTGAGCTGAAACAGGGGTGAAGTTTAATAGTACTGTGTAGATGGAAACAGGTTATCGTTGTGATGACACAAATATGAGGTTGGAATCTCAACTCAGGATGGAAGTTGCAAACAGATTGCCTCAATCTCAAACTGTTATCAGGGAGATGGATGGAGTCAGTAAGTAGTGAGCATGTTCAGAGTGGTGACTGAAAACCCTAGTTTCTGTCCAGTATTTAGTTGCAGCAAACTCTGCACACCCAGTACAAGATGACAGATAAACGGTCTGATAATTTAGTAACAAGAGGAGAAGGTGCTGAGGAAAAGCGGAGTGTCATTATATATGTGAAAGCTAACATTGTCCTTCATCAACCTCACCCGAAACACAATCTGTAAATGCAAAATGGGAAGAGGCCAAAGAAAGATCTTGGAGGGACATGAGAGATAGCAAAGCTGGAGCAGGAAGAAAAACCATTCTAAATGTCCTTTGTTTATGATTCTGATAAATAAGAGTGGATCTATTTGAGAATAATCCCACTGAACTGGAAAACAATGGAGAGGTAGTTCAGGAGGATGGTACGGGCAAGTTCAAAAGTTAACTTAAGAGCCCTCTTTGCCTTTGGTGTCAGTGACTTCTCCACAGGACAGCAAAATCTTCAAGAATGTTGGCAAATGGGACTAGATTAATTTAGGATATTTGGTCGGCATGGATGGGTTATAGCCTGAAGGGTGTGTTGCCATGCCATACCTCTCGATGACTCTTAATTTATAATTAAAGAGAAAATAAGAATGTTATGACTGCTGAAAATGTGAAAATGAAAACAAAATACTGGAAACACTTGGCAGGTAAGGCATCATCTGTGATGAATGACATTGAGTTAACATTTGAACTCTGTAAACTTTTAACAGAATTTGACAGTGTTTGAGATGTATCAGCTCTTAAGGGAAACATATGCTGGAAAGGAATAAAAAGAAAATGTCTCTGAGAGCATGGAGGGTGGGAGTTTTGGTTTGATAAAGGGGTAAATATGGAAACAAAAGTTAACAAAAGGATTCATGGCTATAAAATTTCCCGACAGAAAATAGGAGCAGTGGTTAAAATTTAATGTTGTGAACTGCTTGGCAGAAAAGGTGATGTTACTTTGGAAGCACCAGGGGCCAAATTAATGTCTGAATGTGGAGCCATGAATTGGTGCAAGATTGTCCACACTTCCATGTTTTTCACTGGATTTTCCTCCGTGTTCTGTATTCTGCTTCATTTTCCTATGGCCTTTTTGTGGGTCGATAACATCTCGCAGGAGGCGTTTATGGAGGTGACAGCAATCTCAGCTTCTAGCCAGAGAGCCAAAGAGAGACCCACGCTGCTTTGTCCTGGGAAAGGCCGGCTGCACTACAAGCCGGTCAGGTCATTGAGAGGTCACTGGTGAGCCTTTCATGGGATTGGGACACTCCAGAGCTACTGGCCAATCAGACTCACAAAATGTACTTCCAAGGGGAAATGTCAGGCCATGCTGCTTCAGAAATTATTCTTGCATGGAATTTCAAGCTTTTCCAATGAGCTTTGCCCCCAGTTCCTATTGAATCCAAAAAGTTTTTTTGGTAATAAATAATGCACAAAACAGAGGAAAGCCACATTCCATGATATGCATGAATCCACATAATTTTATAATTTTAGCCATTGCTGTCACTAGTGTCAGTGTACGTTCAATAGTAACAATGGCGAGTTAAGGAGACCAACCTTGGTCCTCTTCCAGCAACTCACCAATTGTTTCTTAATTTATTTTGAAAGCTGCACATCTAAGAGATTGCGATCATTATCTGCAAAACTTCCAGATGGTAGATTTGCACCTCACTTCACCTTCCTGCAGCAGAACTTCCAAATTTTCATCAGTGAATGGCTGATGATTTTGAACATTCTTCTAATTGATTATTAGCAGGGGAGGCGATGGCCTAGTGGTATTATTGTTGGACTGTTAATCCAGAGACCCAGGTAACATTCTGGGACCCAGGTTCGAATCTGGCCATGGCAGATGGTGGAATTTGAATTCAATAAATATCTGGAATTAACAGTCTAATGATGACCATGAATCCATTGTTGATTGTCGGAAAAACCTATCTGGTTCACCAATGTCCTTTAGGGAAGAAAACTGCCATCCTTACTTGGTCTCACCTACATGTGACTCCAGACCCACATCAATGTGGTTGACTCTTAACTGCCCTCTGGGCAATAAATGCTGTCTAGTCAGTGATGCCCTCATCCTGTGAACGAATGAAGAAAAAGAAATCCCTCAACACAGCTAACACAATTCTGAAATGGCAAACACTCGCAATGAGTGCTAATTGTTCAGTGATAAATGCACAGAATGCTGCAGAAGCTCCAACAGGTCTGACAACATTTCTGGAGAAGCAAACACAGTTAATGTATTGAGTCCAGTATGACTCTTCTTCAGAAAGGTTCCACCTCCCCTCCTGACCGTGTTTGCCATCCTCTTACTCTGTCACCCTATGAAAACGCTCAAAACGCCTTCTGTTGCTGACACAAGCCAGAAATTCATGAGAACAGGTATAGGACAGGGTGAACACTGTCACGAGAGTGCTGCAGTTGAGTGAGCACTGGCTGTGTTTGTAGCGAGTGAGCATGTCCACATTGTGGTGGGTGGTAGGCACTGTCTGTAGTTCAAGGCGAGAGGGGTGTGTGCTTGTGGCTCTCTCGGTAGGGAGTGGGTCCTCTCCATGCTTTGCAGGGGCTGGTGAGCACTATCCTAGGTGTGGGAGGGGGTGGGGTGGGCACTCCCCTAGGTATGGGGCTGGCAGAAGGGCACTTACAGGTGACAGCTATCCGATGGGTCAAGGGTGAAAATTGCTGCAATGAGGCCAATCATTGCTCTGGGATGCTTTTACCTTCCATCTGACTGACTTAACGTTACTCTCCTGAGCAGGCGTTACATCTGCTATGTATGACTCCCTAGATACAGACAAATAGCACAAGTCTGTGTAGCTCTGTTTGTCTGATCCCACTGTCTTTGGAATCATAGAGCAGCGTGATCAGGATAAAGCTGGCGGTCAGATGTTTAAATGTCCTGTGAAGATACCGTAGATGACAGCACTTCCTCTGGTTTCTGAGGCACATCAATATCAGAAGTTGAGTTGGAGGCCTGTCCCATGTTGGAAGATTTGGGCAATTAACTATTTGCAGAAAATGTTGTTGCATGAGATTATGTAGTTTCTGCAGAAAATATGTTTCGAACCACTGAACTGTATCTTTCCATCCCAGTTCAAATTAAGTGTAGTTTGTAAACCAGTCAAGCACAAGTGCAATATATGCCTTAATAGATGTTAACCTTCAAATGTAATTTCACTGGTGACAGTGAAGGCAATTCAACACAATTATGTGGAGATTTCATCTGCTGCTCTGTCACAAGCAGTTTTAGAGATTGATTTGTTTAATTTATCTAGCAAAGCCTAGAAAAGCACAATCGTTTCATTTGAATTTTTTAACATATTAAATAGATTTAGGAACAGTTATAGGGTACAAGGTATTTACGTTTTTTTCTATTAAGCATCAGTTTAATTAAGTAATCAAATCTCTTTTACATCATGTGCCTTTGCGGTACTGTGGGATGCACTAGTTGGACATTAGTTATGAATGAATAACAGTGGAATATCATGTTGTTTAACTTTGGTTTTATTCACAGCTAGTTGCTGATACATAATTGTTGAGCTTGAATAAAACACAGAATGCGGTCAATTTTCTACTGTGAAATTATCATTAGTGATTGAACTGAAAATACAATGTTTCAGTGGCTGTAAAACTGCAAATAATATTCTTTCAAGCAGAACCCACCGAAATGTATTAAATGATACAATAATAGCACTTTAATGACCAGAACAATGATAATGAACAGAACAAAGGGATGTATCATCTGTATTACATATCAGAATTCTCAGAATTACCACTTGTCCATCATAAATGAATACGTCATCAGAGATACCCATAGCACTGTATGACAATGGGCTGCGCTGGCCTGTGGTTTCACCATAGTACTCTCTGAGCTGAACATATTCATCTTAAGGTTTCTGTCTTCATCAGTCTCCAAGCTTTTGCTGGGAGAATTAGGGCTGTTATTGATGCAAAGGGTCCAGGTTTACAACAAGGACCGCGGTACCTCATTCAGGCTTTGCCAGTGGGATGTGGTATTAAGCATTGGGTGTACAGTATTCAGCTTCTTTACCAGAACGTGCTCTGTCTTACATAACAACATAAGAACATAAGAACTAGGAGCAGGAGTAGGCCATCCGGCCCCTTGAGCCTGCCCCACCATTTAATAAGATCATGGCTGATCTTTTTGAGACTCAGCTCCACTTACCCACCCACTCACCATAACCCTTAATTCCTTCACTGTTCAAAAATTTATCTAGCCTTGCCTTCAAAACATTCAGCGGGTTGCTTCAACTGCTTCACTGGGCAGCGAATTCCACAGATTCACAACCCTTTGGGTGAAGAAGTTCCTCCTGACCTCAGTCCTACATCTGCTTCCCTTTATTTTGAGGTGATACTCTCTAGTCCTAGTGGAAACAACCTCCCTGCCTCCACCTTATCTATTCCCTTCATAATCTTATATGTTTCTATAAGATCTCCCCTCACTCTTCTGAATTCCAATCGGTATAATCCCAGAGAACTCCGTCTCTCCTCATAATCCAACCCTCTCAACTCTGAAATCGATCAAGTGGATCTCCTCTGCACCCCTCCAGTGCTAGTATATCTCTTCTCAAGTAAGGAGACCAAAACTGCACACAGTAATCCAGGTGTGGCCTCACCAAGACCCTACACGGCTGCAGCATAGCCTCCCTGTTTTTAAACTCCATCCCTCTAGCAACAGCAGACAAAATTCCATTTGCCTTTTTAATTATCTGCTGCACCTGCAATCCAACTTTTAGCGATTCATGCACAAGGACACCCAAGTCCCTCTGCACAGCAGCATGCTGCAATTTTTTACCATTTAAAACATAGTCCATTTTGCTGTTATTCCTACCAAAATGGATGACCTCACACTTATCAACATTGTACTCCATCTGCCAGACCTTTGCCCACTCACTTAGACTATCTATATTCCTCTGCAGACTTTCAGTGTCTTCTGCACACTTTGCTCGACCACTCATTTTAGTGTCATCTGCAAATTTTGACACACCACACTTAGTCCCCAACTCCAAATCATCTATGTAAATTGTAAACAATTGCAGTCCCAACACTGATCCCTGAGGCACACCACTAGCCACTGACCGCCAACCAGAAAAACACCCATTTACCCCTAATCTTTGCTTTCAACCAATCCTCTATCCATGCCAATACATTACCTGTAATACCGTGCAACTTTATCTTATGTAGCAGCCTTTGGTGTGGCACCTTGTCAAATGCCTTCTGGAAATCCAGATATACCACATCCACAGGTTCCCCATTGTCCACCATGCAGGTAATGTCCTCAAAGATTTCCACCAAATTAGTTAAACATGACCTGCCCTTCATGAACCCATGCTGGGTGTTCCCAAGGGGACAATTTATATCCAGATGTCTTGCTATTTCTTCCTTAATGATAGATTCAAGCATTTTCCCCACTACCGAAGTTAAGCTAACTGGCCTATAGTTACCTACTTTTTGTCTACTTTCTTTTTTAAACAGTGGCGTCACATTGGCTGTTTTCCAATCTGCGGGAACCACCCCTGAGGCCAGTGAATTTTGGTAAATAATTACTAGTGCATTTGCTATTTCCCCCATCACCCCTTTTAGTACCCTGGGATGCATTTCATCAGGGCCAGGAGACTTGTCTACCTTTAGCCCCATTAGCTCGCCCAGTGCTGCCTCCTTAGTGATAATGATAGTTTCTAGGTCCTCACCTGCTATAACCTTCTTGCTATTAGTTTTCGGCATGTTATTTGTGTCTTTTACTGTGAAGACCGACGCGAAATAACTGTTTAATGTCTTGGCTATTTCCTCATTCCCAGTTATTAAATTGGCCTTCCCATCCTCTAAAGGACCAATGTTTACCTTCGTCACTCTTTTACGATTCACAAATTTATAGAAACTTTTGCTGCCTGTTTTTATATTCTGAGCTAGTTTACTCTCATAATCTATCTTACTTTTCTTTAAAACTTTACTTGTGGCTTTCTGTTGGCCTTTAAAGATTTCCCAGTCTACTAGTTTCCCATACTCTTTGCTTTGTTGTATGTGTTTTTTTTCAATCTGATACTTTCCTTTATTTCCTTAGACATCCATGGCTGGCTCTTTCTTTTCCTACAGTTCTTCCTTATCACTGGCATATATTTCTGCTGAGCACTGTGAAAAATCATTTTGAAAGTCCTCCACTGTTCCTCATTTGACCCACCATAAAGTTTTTGCTCCCATTCTACCTTAGCTAACTCCTCCCTCATCCCATCATAGTCTCCTTGTTTAAACACAGGACATTGGTACTGGATTTAACCTTCTCACGCTCCATCTGTATTTTAAATTCAACCATACTGTGATTGCTCCTTCCGAGAGGACCCCTAACTGTGAGATCATTAATTATTCCTGTCTCATTACACAGGACTAGATCCAGGATAGCTTGCTCCCTCGTAGGTTCCGTTACATATTGTTCAAGGAAATTATCGCGGATGCATTCTATGAACCCCTCCTCAAGGCTGCCATGACCAACCTGGTTTGACCAATTGATATGTAGATTAAAATACCCCATGATAATTGCTGTACCATTTTTACATGCATTAGCTATTTCTATGTTTATTGCCGCCCCACCACGATGTCATTATTTTGTGGCCTGTAGACCACACCTATCAGTGACTTCTTCTCCCTGCTATTCCTAATTTCCACCCAAATGAATTCAACGTTTTGTTGAGTAGAACCTATATCATCTCTCATTACCACCCTGACATCATCCTTAAAAATCAGAGCAACACCAGCTCCCTTACCTTCCTGTCTGTCCTTCCGAACAGTTTGATGCCCCTGGATATTTAACTCCCAGTCATGACCATCCTGTAACCATGTCTGTGTAATGGCCACTAAATCATACGCAGTTGCCATGATTTGCTCCGTCAACTCATCCACCTTGTTTCGAATGCTCTGAACATTCAGATAAGATGCCCTTATGCCAGTTTTTGCACCTTCTTTTTGGGTCCTATTACCTCTATTACTAACAGCTCTTGAGTTCTTCTTCCCTTTAACTTTTTTCCTAATTTTCAATGGAGTTGAAGCTTCCTCGTCACCTGCTAACCTGCAGCTTTGCCTTCCATTAATTATTATTCTCCCTCTGTGCTCACTTCTCCATTTGTAGGAAAATCTCTTTGTAGGAAAGTCTTTGTAGGAAATCTCATCAGAGACTGAATTGCTGCACTCATAGATACAATTTTGCTATCTCCTTAGAATTTAAGAGTGTCGCTAAGAATTTGTGATCTGTCTTTCGCTTAGCGTGGAGGCAGAGAACATAATTTGTGAACTTGTCTCAAGCCCATACAGCAGCTGGTGCTTCTTTCTCTGTCGGTGCATATCTCGGACCTGTATCTGTCAGTGAACAGAATGTACGATAGAATGGTCTGCACTTTTCATCCACTTGTTTCTGACAGTGTTGCTCCCAGTCCTGTGGAAAATCATCTACAGCTATGATAGGGACTAACTCTGGGTCATAGTGAAATAAAATATTAGGTGATAGCAATACTTCTCAGATTTTATCAAAAGATCTTTGTCGTGTTTGGTCCCAGCACCATGTATTGTCCTGTCCTAAGTAACATCTGTGTCGTCACACAAACTGCTGCTGAATTAGTGTTAGAATTGGAATTGGGATTAGAATTGGAATTGGGATTAGAATTGGAATTGGGATTAG
>JAHRHZ010000091.1:1569315-1607321 GCA_024137785.1 Ginglymostoma cirratum
ATTGGGATTAGAATTGGAATTGGGATTAGAATTGGAATTGGGATTAGCTTTATTGTCACATATACTCACATGAGTACAGAGAAAGTTTACAAGTCGCCACTTTCAGAGCAGTCTTAGGTACCAAGGTAGCAGGAACTGCAGATGCTGGAGAATCCGAGATAACAAGGTGCAGAGCTGGATGAACACAGCAGGCCAAGCAGCATCAGAGGAGCAGGAAAGCTGACGTTTCGGGCCTACACCCTTCTTCAGAAAAAAGGTTTTTTTTTCTTTTTTCTGTTCATCCAGCTCTGCACCTTGTTATCTTAGGTACCAAGGTACCTGGATACAGATTCTTAAGTGAAAAATTAGGAAATGAAATAGAAAGTCCACTAATAAATTAGTAAAATATAGAAATAAGATTTCAGAATAACAGTTGTTCCAACCCAGATTGCGTCAGGCTTCACCTTGAGGCCGGGAACCTGAGCCCGGTCGTCCGAGGCTGGGAATGTGAGGCTGGGAGCCTGAGCCTGAGCCCGAGGCCGGGAGTCCGAACCCGTGCTGAGGCCGGGATCCCGAGGCCAGGAGTCTGAGGCCGGGAGCCCGAGCCCGAGCCTGTGTCTGCGCCGAGGCCGGGAGCCCGAGCCTGAGCCCAAGGACGGGAGCCCGAGCCCGAGACCGCGCCAAGGCCGGGAGTCCTTTCTGGCTTTCACCCTGGACATTGCTGAAGCTGCCTGAGGATGGGAGGTCAAAAGAAAAGGATAGAGAATACATCAAGAGAGAGAGAAGAAGAAACAACAGATGGAGTGGACAAGCTGCATCTCGGAAGTCCTACTCTGTCATCATCTCTAACATTCCAACTGGGCCTACCATACCCATGAATCTCTGGAGCTTAGTCCTGTTCTGAGGAACTATAAATTCCTTGAATACTTATGTGAATCTTCTGTGAATTAAGCCTGACATGAGATTCATCCACAGTATGCCCAAGAATGTGACAATTGGTTATGAGATCTCACATTTGCTTTTGAGAGTAAGTCCTTTCTCTGGTAGGTGTTGCATCATTCGAGCGTCATGTTCTGTCTGAGTGGTTCCATGGATCCACATATCATTGTGTGAAGCTCAACTCCGTCGAGTCCTTCCAGGAGCTTGACGTTGTTATCTGGACAATTTCTGGTGCAGATGTGATGCCAAAAGTTATTGAAGCAAAATCTTTGGAAAAGAATCATGAAGAGTGTGAGGAATTTAGAGGCTTGACTGAGGGGGTAATTACTAAAAACCACTACTTGGATGACTGAATCCTTTGCAAATTTAGCCAACCCACAGATACATTCAGCTTGCATTCAACAGCTTTTCTCAGCTATGTAAGATCTACAAAACTTCTGACAGATCTTTAGGGTTTAAGTGCTGGAATCAGCACCAGCATGATGATGTTTGTAACAGTTTAAAAAACCCATGTTTTGACCTGGAATCAATTCCCTACTTTACTTTTGGAGGGACGGAATAGAGAGTCTTTCTGGGTGTAAACTGGAATGCTGGATTGAAACTTTCTGATTTTGGCCCCGGCTCAGTTTTGTTGAGATTTGTGCAGGGTTTCTGTTCATGAGCCCTTTCCAAAATCACCTCATTCACTAGATATTCCATCCAATTGGCGCCACTCTTGTCCAATTCTAGCTCCTTTCTACCATTCATCATCCCCAGTACATGTTGCCACTGCTGGCATATTCCAGAATGGTCTGGTTTTCCTGGAATTGGTGCCATTTCAAAAAGGCTGTTGTTTACCTATGTTAGTCCAGGCATGTCCTGCACTGTTCTTGACCTTTGTCCCAGACTTGGCAAACAAGGGAAATTTGGTACCCTGCACTACAGGCAGGGATTTGGAGATCCTGCTGGACAGGATGGTACAGAGGAGTGATGTCCTTTTGCTCCAGAACTGGCAATGGAGGCCATGATACCAGACCATGCCAGCCTGGTCTGAGTTTATCACCCAGGTCAGTGGAATCTCAGCCACCTGGAAGAATACACAACACTATAGGAAGAAAAGCAATGACCTGTTCCTCTCTGCCAGTATAAATGCCACCATCTACTCTCTGATACCACTTCTGTACCCACATCCCACCAAAGTTCATGCTGTACCACTCACATTACTGTCCACGATATTTTCCCTCACTCACTCACACCCAGCTCAATCCCTGACACCACTTACCCTGCAGGCTCTGTGCTGCCTACTCTCTCACTGAGGACAGCTCCCCACCTGCACCAAAAGTAACATCACCCCTTAATGCCTTTCTCACTCTGATCCCAGCTGGAAAACAGCCCAGAGTAGGGCAGAAAGAGTCAAGACAAGTGGTGGATTGCCTGACTTTGTGTTCCTTATCCCTTACGAAGAGAGGATGCTGACCCTGAACAAACCGCACAGTCGATTGACCTGCTCAAGTCTCTGGACTGGTATTAAAAGCTGGTGTAACTTATTGTACTAAGACTCGCTGACTGAATGTTACCCCCTTTTACCTGTCTGAGGACTGTCAACAATTATGACAGCTTCCAGGCTTTACCCCTGCACTAAGCGGCAGGGAACATGGGCTTGGTGGTTCAGGCTGAGAGGCAGGGTGCAAAAAGGCAAGGCAGGGATGCTGTGAACATCTAGGTGGGCTCAAAGTAAGTGAGCACTCAGGAAGCAAGTGAAGAGGCCAAGGATGCAGCCATCAAGTCCACACATTGGATGGGTGGCCAAGTGCACAACTGCTGTAGCATTGCAATGACAGTTGTTATAGTACCCTAAGGTGCAACATTGAAGTGCAGAAGTATACTGTCAGTGGAGCGAGAGGTGCCATGAGGGTCCTTAGAGGTTGGCACAAATATAATGCCTGTGGTGTCAGGTTGCATGTGGCCATTGCCCATGGAGTGTGTCCTTAAGATGGTATCCAACATGGAGGTCTTAGGGGCAAGTGACAAGCTGAAATCACTCTGTGACTTCCACGTCGCGATGTCGGTGTGTAGTTTGCTCACAGCAGGTGTTATGATAGTCTTCAGCTTAATCCCACAAATAGCTGGGGAATTCAGCTAGAGATTTTTGGGCTGCTGTTCTTAGCTTTCCAGTTCCTCTGCTATGCAAAACAGATACTAGTTGGTGCAGGCCTCCCTCTCAAAGGTGAGCACACTGGTTCTAAATCACATACAATACTTTCTTTCCCTTGTTATTGACAGCTTAAGTTCAGTTCTCTGATGCTGTTGAGTTTGATCTCTCTCAAACCATTGTTCAGCATAAGTAAGAGTCGAGACTGCTATGCCAGTGTCGAGTTTCAAATGCGATTTGTTTTGTTCTGCTGGAATATCAGCACTCTGGTAGCTTCTGTTTGGTTTCTGTATTTCTCTAAGGAACGCACCTCATTATTTTGATTATCCTCTAACTTCCTGGATCTTGCCATCTTTTGAAAGCTGCCCCTTCTGTGTATTCTGTACAGATTTCTTATTTCAGCACACCATCTGGAAATGGCCCATTGCTCCACATAAATAGCATATTTTCACTCCTGTGTTTTTTTTCTGCCACACCAGTTATAGTTATCCTAGTCTGTTAGTGGATGCTGTTCCTGTCTCCTGTGCATTTTATTACAGAATATTTTCTTATCGTTGACATACCGGGCTCAGTCAGCTGCTTTTGAGATAGGGCTCTCTTTGTCACCTCAAACCACAGTTCAATTCTCTTTTCTGACCTTGGATTGCCTGCTCAGTTTGATGGCCTTTGCTAGGTTGGATTTTTTTTAATCTCTCTGCTGGTGGTCAGTCAAAGCATCATCCAATATTCCCATCATGATTTTTGTCTCTGATCACTTCATCTTCAGCTTCTCATTCTCTGCAAATTTTGACAGTCATTTATAAATGGATCAACACTTTCTCCTTGATGTTGGGTGAGTTTGTTGAACTTAACTCTCTCAACAATGGTATTCTTTCTTAGACTGAGGTATTTTCCAATTGGTTTGATTACTTTGTTGTACATGCTTTTCTCCTCATTGATAAAGTGAGTAATGAAAAATTGTCTGCGCAGTTACCCATTGCATATTACAAAGGATTGAGCTGCTCAGTGTTCACCTTTTGTAGCAAGGCCTGATGCAGCATACCTGGTAATCTCCAATATCTTTTTGGACATGCTACTGCTTGGTTGAGGCCTAGGAATTTAAAGTGATGGTAGAGAATTGTCCTTCTCTATTTTTCACATGCTGTCGTCTTACAGCAGTCTCGGTGTTGTTAGACCAATACAGAATTCTTAATGAGTCGACAAATGTGTAATAAATGGAGGATTTATTGGAATACCTCTTCATTCTTTGGCTTAAACTTCTGCAAGGCTATATGAGAGACCAAATCATGTAATGTTGAATCACTTCCTGTGATGTACACAGTAAATGATTAGCATATGAAGCTATTAGAATTGATTTGAATTAGACTGTAATTAGTCCATTAACAAGCCAATATCCAATTAAGCTCCATGATGTGAGATTTCTGTCTGATATCAATGACCCCATGGCAATTTAATAGTCTGTGGGAGGAAGACCCACTTCTGAGATCTGCAGGTTAATCTGATTGGCTAGCAGCTATAAAGTCTTAGCTCTGCCAATGGGTGCCAGTTGGACTGAAACTCAAAATGGTAGGAGAGCTGGGCAAAATTAAGTCTGGGGCGCTTGTGCCATGACAGCCTGATTTTGGCCTGTAGTGGGGTGTTGCAAGATTGAGAGTAGGGGTTGTGTGTTGAAAAGGCAGTGGTACTGAGGGTGAAAGGAGGGAACAGATATTGGCGTCTCAGCTGGGAATGGTATCCATGATCAGGAAAGTGAGCTCATGATAGAGTTTACCTCTCCTCTGCTTTCCTTTCTTGCCCTAGATCCGAGCAGGTTAACCAGCCAGGTATCCGCCGCGTAACCCCATACCCCAGTGATGTTCTGCTCCCAACCTTAAAAATGCATTTGGGTGGGAAGTGACCTTAAGTGGCCATTTGACCTTAACTCGAACAAAGACAGACTGATGACTCAAGTCTCCATTGTCCCCATCAGTAAAATTTCTGACACAGGTCGCTGATGGATAGGTAACAGGCAGAAAAGCCATTGGAGAATTTTACAGGCCCCTTAACTTTGATAAAGGCCACTTTGCTACTTGAGGTTGTGTTTAGTCTTTGTCCATATTAGTTTTCTCTAGAACAATACTGACCCTGGAATTTCCAAGTTCATCAATAACATTAAGTAAAAAGAAGAGGAGATAAAATGATAGGACAATGGCAAATTGTTTTTATTTGATTAGATTTTCGTCTCCGTGGACTTAAGCAAAAGGTCACTCCAATAGAATATCAGTTGGCCAATACTGAGTTTCTCTCTTTTTCACTTTAGCAGAAATAGTGCGCAGATATGGCAGTGTATCGCATCCTGTTGTGTGTCAGTAACCACTCAGGTGCATGTATAATGTGAGCTAAGATGAAACAGGAAAATTATTTGACTGTGCCTTTAACCCAGATGCTAAAGCCCATGTTGAAATTCTGTGATCATCTTCATCAAGAGAATGTTCTTGTTTACACTGACATATAGAAAAAGTGATAAACAACCAAAATGTTCACCTCTTACCAAAGTAAGCTTGCATGTTATCTATTCACTTCCTAGCAATGCCACCAGCATGTAGAAAAAAGCTCTCTATGTTCCAAAGTCTAACAATCTCCAGGAGATTGCAATTGCTTGCAATTCATCACAGTTGCTTCCAACATGTAAATTATCAACCCTATAATTGGAAACATCCTCCTCTCAGAACTTGTTGAATTCCATTTTAAGGAGCTGTTGTCATACCTTACCAGATCTTAGCAGTTTTGTTCCAGATCTGTAAGTTCCCTGAAAATGAATATTCTCTGGCAACTAATCTAATATTTTGAGGATGGAATTTGTAGGTATAGTCTTTAATCCTTCTTAATATCCACTTTAAATAATCTATTCAAGTTTACTGAAAATGGTAGCTTTGGTCTGAATCTTATAGAGGCCTAATGACATAGTTTGTGGTGTGAAATGTAGCAGAATCCCAGGAGAAGTCCACTGAGGCCTAACTCAATATCTAGAACAGCTGCTTTTAACAACATCCTGGGTGGTGAGGAGAGTTGTCTGTTAAGTGGGATTATTGCTTGATAACAACCTCATTAACTGCACATCTGACTTCATTAATATGCAGCCTCTGAGTCTACCAGCGACAACATACAAACCAACCACCGAAAATTCTCAACACGGAAGTCAGAGTGGGTGCCCGGCAGCTTCAGCTCACCATTGGCTGAGATGAGCCTCCATGTTGGTTAGCACAGAACAGCAGCTCAGGGCTTGATCCGTGGACACTAACCACACATACCCATCGACCATGGATATTGGCATCTGATATTTGCCAAACTCTTAGGATCCTCATGGTATGTCTGACCCACAGGCAAGACGCTTAGGAACTATAGGCCCGTAATTCAATGCACACTAACAACCAGCATTGACAACCTGCTGCAAAGCCACTTTTCACACAGGGGGCATGGACCCAGCTCATGCATTGGATTGGGCTGCATCGATCCATGATACATCCTGTATGGACAGGAAATCACGCATGCAGTTAGATCTAGGGCTAAGCAGACGTTCACGCAAACAGATGTATTGCAATACCATTAACATTTATGGAAACATGAGACTTTATACGCAATGTCACTGGTTGCCCACTGCACTACATCTCGGTGTTGTCCCAGGTTCCACATGCTGAGGTGGAGGAAGCTCACTCAATAGTGGAGCCTGTTGACCCTGGTGATTTGGTCAGGTGACCCCAGGGTGTCTGCATCTGGACAGCCCAGACACTGCTGAGGGTGTTCTTGCCAAATGCAAGTTGGACCCTCATTGGCTTTTGAATTTCCAAGGCTCAGAAGGAGATAAGCAGGGTGGAGCTGGAAGATCTGGCTACTTCTGGTGTGTCCTGAGAGAAGACATGCAAGAGTCCTGTGTATGGTTTAACCTCCAGATGGGTATCCCCTGGCACTACCCTGTGTCTCTGTGAGGCAGGGGCATCTGGAGTGCATGCTAGGTTTCCCATCACCCTGTCTCTTGAGCACCAATGATGTACGTGTGTGTGTGTGTCTATGTGACCATGTACCCTGAGTGTGCTAGACCTGGCTCTCCATGGCAGTGCCAACCTCTCCCAGGGAGGCAGCCAGACAATCCCAAGCTTGAAGCAGCTGGCTCCCAAAGGTGTAGCTGTACACCTGGAACCTCTGGGCTATGAGGGTGCTTGTACCCCACATGCCTGTCTGCCACTCCTGTTCCTCCCTGTGTGCGTGGGTGAAGCTGACTCCACGGGGTCCTCTCCTGCTGGGACTGAGCGGGTGCCTGGTTTCCAGCTGTTCTCCCTGTGCCAGCGACTTGAGCAGTGAAGTGCTCACCAGCATGTGCTTCCCAAACTCTCTGAACCTGATTGAATTCCCATTGAGGTGTCGGTATCTGAGCTGGCATAGATGCCGGAGACCGCCTTACTGATACTTCTTCTGAGGCCTTTGAACACTCTGCCTCAGGAGGTGAGGAGGTGGTTTCTGGGGGAGCAGGCCATTTGTCCAAAGGGGCCGTGTCCATTCCACTGGCACCTGAAAGCCCCAAGGAAGAGAGGGCTTCATGGCCAATAGTTAGAAATGGCCTGCATTGAATAACACAGATAGCCGAGTTATTACAAAAGTTGCAGTGGAATGAAGAATGCTATGTAATCAGTTGGCAGGATGTAGATATCCCCTCTACAGGAGAGGATCTGGTTTCCATCTTCCACGATTCTTTCCTCATATTGGGTGAGAACCCTGATGTTGGGCACCCACGCAACCATCCTGGCCCATTCAGCCCTGTTATGGTCTGTTTCTTCTTGCAATGGGAGAGAGGGAAGGACTGAGTGAGATAGAAGTGACTGGAACGGCTATTAGTGCTGCTGCTTTCATTAGAAAAGGCGGTGAGGTGCCCCAGGTGAACGTAGGCAGTGCAGCGGACATGGAGGGTTAGTGGTACGGGAGTTTCAGGTAGGGAATGAAAGCAAGTGAGGGAAGATGTTGCAGAAAATTGAGGGAATGGTAGAACATGAGTCTTGGTGGGAGGTTGGGGCAGTAGCAGAGATAGTGTGTGAGGTGGCTTGAGAGCACAGCAGGGCACATACATTGTCAGAGCGGAGAATGTCCTTGACCTTCTACAGCGTTGCTGGCCATTCCTCCAGAGTGCAGGCATGGCACTGGCCCAGTGCCAATCTCAGATGAGGCTGGCAGCTTCTGGTAGTGGGATGAACTCCTCACCTCCAGGATGGTCCTCCAGGAAGAAGACTGCCTTCCTCTGGGCCAACCACCCACCAGGACCTCCAGAGTCCTGTCGGAGAACTGCAGCACTATTTTCACCTTCTCAGAAATCTTTGTAAAGATTGCCAGTTGGCAAGCAGGTTAGCTTCAAAATGTCAGTAATCATTTGGCATACAGTGGTCTTTCAAACTTGGCAGAGGTGCCTGGGCTGGTGGTCTTTTGGCAGAATTCCAGTGAGTGGCGAGTTCTTCCAGGAATGGTGGGTGATAGCCTGGGCCTCGAATTGGGTGAGAAGGGCGCCACATGAGCAGCTTAGGTAGCTATTGAGCTGAGTTTGATAAGATATCGCATGAGATCTTGCTCGGTCTCGTGGAGAGAAACTGTCTTAGGTATGTGGTAAAATTTATACGTAGCCAAAACTGCATTAGCTTCAGCCTTTATCATTGAAGAAACTAAATCATCTCCCTTTAAGCCTGCATTAATTCATGTAAATAGCCCTACTTCTTGGAACTTATCTTCCATATGTAACATCATTGAGATTCAGTATCATCTTGGACCCTCTTGTCTATTTCCTTTCCAGATCCTCAATATCCTACAACATGAATAGAGACAAAAACACAGGGGGTTATTTTCCTCCTGAAATGTAAAAAATCTATTTGCTTTGCAATGCTTTTAAGGTCTGCCAGTTTCCCAGCTGCTCACGAAATGCAATCTTACTTGCTTAATGATTTGCAGTTGCAAAGGCAATTTCTCTTTGTGCTGGGAATCACAATGCTGGCCCAGAACGCAAGTTGTACACAAGTCACAATTCAAGTACCAAAAAGATGATGATGAAGAAAACATTAAAATCTTACCACAAAGCAAATCCAAAGTAAAAGATTGTGGATTCAGAAAGTTGCACACCAGAACAAAGGGAAACTGATCACACGTCCTGACATGAATTTATCAACAACTGGCCATCCTCTCCCCATCTGTGATGGGAGCTGAGCTCTAACTGACATTGCTGTAGATCCCTACACACAGCATTTTGGTGTGATGCTCGACAATCTCACCAGCCAAGGTCTGCTTTGCTCATTTTGCAGCCATTGAGATAAAGAGTGCTGGTGTGTGTAGGACAGCCTCCTACAACCTGGATCATGCTTTGTTCCCCTGCTTTTGGATATGTCACCTTGAAGGAATCTCAGTGACAAACCCTCTGCTGTTGGTGAAAATAAAATTGCATGTGTCACTCATGAACTCTGTGACTGTCATCTGGGACTAAAATAAAAGGGACTTCAAAGCGAACAGCGCACACCTTTTGAAAACATATGAGGGTTTAAAATGGCCTTCTGCCTATAGATTGGTTTCAGTGATAGGGCTGTGTCTATTTCCATTGGGGGATTGACCATGTGCAGAAAGATTATCAATACACTGTCTTGGAAACAAAGGGCCTTTGTAGTTGTATGGATGGCTACCTTGTGTTTGTCATTGTTGGGGGGCAGCAGGCACTTATTTCAGTTGCCAACCATCCATTCCATATTTTATCAAACATGATAAGTCTGATCTCCTCCATCCTTTCCTGTTGTGGTTCCCATTTCCATTCTAAGCACTTGCCCACTGCCAAAGATACTGCACAGCCCTAGAACATTTTTTAAAAATATGGTAATAAAGCTCTCTCCTTTTGTCAGTACGGGCTTCTAATGTTAATCTGAGGCCTGGCTTCATTCTTGAGAATGACTCTGAGCATGAACTTCAGAGTTTTGCAAGATCCTGTCCAATGATTACCACAAGGACTGTGCCAAACAGAAAGAAATTTTACAGTTTATAAGAATTAAACCGAGCAAGCACTATTAGCTAAATACTTTATTTCAGAATTATTTATGTTGCATTAAGTTTTGCTTCTTATGACCCCTCAATCCTCATCCATTACAAGAATCCTGAATATTCATCTCCTTTCTGCAGGGACAAACACACAAGGTATGCCACAGCACCCTGCAAGTCATATTGTTCTCTCCTTATTGTTCCAGCTTTTCTCTAAGGTGTGAAATTTCATGGAGATTTTTCCATTAGCTTTTGGCTAATGATTCTCAATATTCACTAAAAAAACTTCATAACACTCAAACTCTAATTCAGACTCAGGCTTCACTACATTTTTGCTTAGGGATTTAAAAATAAGGAACACCCCCAGTTTGTAATAGTCTTCTGTTCGTATAGCTTCTGTACAGTTGCTAGACACAACTGATTTCCTACTCCTGGCAGATACTATCTCTCTGCCTGTTCCAAGCTGACTGCTTTGAACCTAATGACTAACAGCTTTCTACCACAGGGTCTGTGAGGACCACTGAAGATTTCTTCTAGCTTTAAGACAGGCAAAAATTACACCTTTCTTCCTCTTGTGGATTATAAACTGAGTTCAAAGGATTCTGGGCAATCCAAGGTGGAGGACAGGAGAAAATTGTTTCTGTAAGAGCTGCTTCCTGTTTGAGTTTTCTTCAGTGTTGAACTGATTTCTTCGATTTCTTGGTACAATAATTACTGTTTTATAACTGTATTGTTTTGGAACTTTGGAAAAAGATCAAAACAAGGTACTTTAAAACAAGGGGAAGAGCAGACACCACATGGGAGGTGAAAAAATGGAGCAGTAAACCTGCACAACTGACTGCCTGTGCTGTTTAGTTTCAAGTATCTTTGGATTTCAGAGTTTGGTCAAAGAAAAATAAACAAACAGTGAAATTCACAGCTCACCTTAAAGAAATTTGTATGGGGAATTGCTCATAGCAGGGGAACAGCTAAGTGTGTTTTTTAAAAGTCTAATCTTTTTTTTTTAAAAGTGAAAGGGGAAAGATTTAAAGGCGTTCTGAGGTGCAAACGTTTCACACAAAGTGTGGTGCATGTATGGAATGAAGTGCCAAATGAGGTGGTGGAGGCCGATGCCATTACAATATTTAAAGGCATCTGGATGGGCATATGAATAGGAAGGGCTTAGAGGGATATGGGCCAAATGCTGGCAAATGAGACTAGATTAATTTAGGATAACTGGTCAGCATGGATGAGTTAGACCGAAGGGTCTGTTTCTCTGCTGTATGTCTCTATGACGCTAAGTCTTCCCCTGCATTCCATGCAATGAACAATAAAGTTAGTACTGTTTCTGCTTAAGATCCTGGCCTGACTAACGTTTATGTCCTTTGGCTCTCCCAACTTGATGAGGTATATCTTACATTTAGAACAAAACTACAAATGTTCGCTTTTTGAGCATGCACCTGGATAACTTAAATAATGGAACATTCTACTTCATAGTCCATCTCAAGGATAATGCGGTATGCTTCAATATGGTTTCAAACAGAAATGTAAACAAATTATCTTATCTTCAACACAACTCTTTGATTCTGTAATTCATATGAATTTATAGTTTCAATGGATATCGTGGCCTTCTATCCAGACTCGTTGGGTCCTTGAAGAGGTCCAAAGATGGGCCTCCCCATTTGTTTAAGTTTTTTTTTTCATTATCAAATGTAACCTCATGTGATAAAAGCAGGGTAATTAAACATAGATTTGTTTGGTTTGCCCTTATACTAAGTTTGTTTATCAGTTTCTTAACCAAGGCTTTTCTATTTATCTTGCAATTAATACTTTTATTCCTAAAATTCAAAGATATATCCTACACTAAAAGTTATGAATGATACTTGCAACAAAGTACGCATTCTTTTTATGTAATTTTGTTGCCTTAATCTGTTTTCCAAACTAATGAAGTCTTCTTGTAATTTGAAGAATAGCCCTTGGAACACCTATTTTTAGCCTCTAAACAACTTGCTAATGTTCAAAAGTGGAGTCTGAGATGAGAGAGTTGGGTGTTAGAAGTTTAATGAATGGAATATGGGGCAGGGCTAATGGCGCAAATAAGTAGGATATCTCCAATTCAACGTCCTTACTTTGACAACAAAAGTCAGATTGTTAAATGGATTTCTGCATGGCATTCATATTCTTAGAGTACCATTTTTGGTGTTGACCACCACCACTTCTTATTTCCATGCCATCTGTGATGTGTCTAGACGCCCTCCTGGAATTGCGCACTAACCAGACATCTCTTTTTTTCTCGACTGCATCCACCGTGATATCCAGTTTACCTCCTAAAAGCCTTGGTGCTTGTGAGAAATCAAGTTTAGTGCCATTGTTCAAAGTATCGCTATCCAATGACCTACATTTCCCAGTACTACTTGCAGCAACAATGCATCTCCTGCTTTAAGAGCTGCAGGCTGTCAGAAAGTAGCACTACCACCTCATGATATTGAGCTGAATTGTCGAGGCACTGAACAATGCGGTGTCAATCCACCACCACCACACCGCACCACCCCCCCCAACCTGCCCCCACAGCCTTGCCTTGTTTATTTTCACCTATTAATGAACACCGTTCTCTTCCCTTCACATCTAAATTTACACACACTTCACATCCTTTCTCTTTCTTGACCATTAACAACTCTTTGAATCTTGCCCTTCCCTTGTGCCTCTGTCAAAATATTAAAAATTAACATTTTCCAACACCTTTCAGTTCTCTAGATGAGTCATACTGGACTTGAAATTTTAACTCTATTTCTCTCTCTACAGATGCTGCCAGACTGCTGGTCTTGTGTGTTTGTCTCCAAGTTGCAGCATCTGCCGTATTTTATTTTTAGTCAAGATTTTACTGTGTTGTCTATAAGACAACGAATAGGACAGGATTAATTGTACTCCATGAGCCTTTGGTCATTTTCGGATCTTAACCAAGTTTTTCCTGATATATCCTCCCTCACAGATACAATGAAACCTTTACACTAGTTTTTTGTTATTGGCACAATGTGGCCAGACACTGGATTCCAAGCCTGAATGACTAACTTCAGCGTGCACATTTCACAAGTTTTTAGCTGGTTCACTGATGGCAGATTGTGGAGCAGCTGCATATTCTATCAAAGGACAAGATCTGTAACTTGCAGAATCAGTCCCATTCCACAGAAGTACCCGCACTGTCAGTAAATAACAGAAAATCCACTGCGTTGCAATTCTCTCAAAAAGGAGACTGTTTAAAGCAATCCAAACTCGGGGAAAATAATAAAATTACACATCTGCCTAAAGAAACCAGAAAATGTTGTATGAAAAAATATTGGAGCTAAACTTCACTGTTGATGTTATTCAACTCTTAGAATGAAACTGGGGCAATGTTGTACGTTGATCATTTTACATGGCAAACTATTATTAACATGATGTTAATGATTAGTTTTCAATAGTGGATATTCATAATAGGACTAGTATATCAATAATTTTCCCAAAATAACTAAATGATGTCTACGTTATCCATTAATATAGACCATTTCAATCACAACAAAGTGTCTCAAAAAATAGATACCGTGAATTTAAAAAGCCCAGTTTTCCTTTAGCTATTGTCTTGGCAGTACGCTCCCAGGGTGTCAGCAATCTTCGAGAACGGCAGTGATGGGAGATAGACTGGAGCTGTTAGTAGATTGGGGAATATAGATTTTATTCTACTTGTGGTCAATTGTGAGCAAGTTGTGGGCATGAACTGTTGATTCACGTCTGCTTCTATAAGTTGGAAGCGATTGGAATGCATATCTAAATAAATGTTGACAGGAGGATATACAGATCGGCTTAAGTCACATTCTTTACCAGACAGCTTTCTGGAGCTTAAGTGTATTTTTTGTGGGAAGAGAAGATGTGTGTGTGTCTCTTTGCAGTATACTCTTCGAAGTATTTTGGCCGGTCCTTTTTTGGAATGGCCATGTAGCAGTCTGTTTGACTTACAAAAGTTGGGTCCAGGTCTTGGGGATATGAACTGAGCAAATTTCTGCCCTTTCTCACCAGTGAACTGCCAAGGAACATGTAGAGTGCCGGTTACTTATTAATCTGATCTGAGCACCAAGTTGTTTCAGAGATCTTGTTGCTGCATTTGGTATGAGGAATTTCGGATAAAATGGTTGCACATCAAATTATCAGCAAGGTTCTGTGTTTTTCCCAATGACTTTATTGTCTGTGATTGCTGAGATCTGTACTGCCTAAATCACTGGTGTGTTGGATAAGTATTGTGACAATGCTGTAGCTTTGAGAGGTTATTTTGTTCTGGTTTCTTTTAAGAGAGAGATTCAATGAGAAGTGTTGACCTGGCTACAGAAGACCACTTGAGTAAATAACTTGGGAGGCCTTGGGTTTTTTTTTAATGTGGCCTGGATGGGTGTGGCCAGCTCTCACAGTTGAACGTTTCTGGGTAGCATCAGAAGCTATTGAGTTCTCAACAGAGTTGGAAGCTTCAGTGAATGTCTCCTGGCTATTGCTCTCTCTGAATTTTCTGTTGATGTTTTTTTCCTCCTGGATTGGAGAACTGCATCTGAGAATCTGAGAGTCTGAACTTTTCTTCCTTGCCAAGGAATGTGTGTTTATGGGATGTCACTATATTGGAATAGTTAATTTGGTAATAGTTACTGTATCAATTATTCGGTTAAGTTTTTAAATAGAGTTAAGTTATTCTAAATTCCTCTTTCTTTGGTTGTATTTTAACTGCAGTGTTTAAATTAATTGTGTTTTGCTTAATGCCGAGTAGTTTGGCCAGTCGCATTGCATCTGGAACAGACACTTTACATTTGCCTTAAAAATAAGACAAAGTCAGGGCCTAGGCTACCTTCTTAGAATATTTTGAGGGGGTCGGATCTGGTCTGTAACAGTATACAGTGATCTTTTTAAATATGCAGATAGATCCCTGTCAGCCCAATGAGAAGGTGTATTTGCAGATGTAGTGATTGTAATGAGTTCAGCCAGGTGGACCTCACAGAATATGAGTTCTCTGATTGGGGCTGTTAACCTGGTCCAATGAGGGAGCCCCAGCTGACTTGATATAAACAGGATGTCAGGGGTTCTGTTCAGTCTCAAAGTCGGCTCTGAGCTCGCTGGGTTAGTGACTTGTACTATGCACCTGTAAATAAAGGGTGACTTGCTGATGGAATACTGACCTTTGTGGGGTTAGTTCACAGGAAGTGCTGAAGGAAATATTTTACATTCACAGGAAGTGAAACTCAAAAACTGCCACTAGTGATTTCCCAGCCAGTGCACCTTACAAAGAGTGATGCTTGCCTTGATAGAATCAGCCCTGATGCTTGCCTTGATGGTATCAGTCCCATAAGTATCTTTCTTGGCTGCTCAGTACGTTCTGACCTTTTTTAAAGATTTTTAATAGACTGTGATTTGATTCTTCTTATCAGATAATGCAATTTCCCTTTCAACTTTCATGAGTGAATTGCCAGGAGTCTTGAAAAGATTCTTAGATGTTGATGGATCTGTTGAGCATTTCTGGCATTTTGGTTTAATGGAGTGGATTTTACATTTGTTTTTTCCAGATGTGAAGACAAAGAACAGATGCAGGAGCATCAGAAACTCAGACATATTGGCCTTAGGCATTCAAAGTAGCAGTTCCTTCTTCATGTGATTTTCTGACCAGCTGGATTTTGTGTGCTAGAGTGCTTATGTAAATTCTCAGCTTGAGTGCATGTAGGACACATCCTCCAATGGTGGATGTATTTAAATGCTTTAGGGGTGAACCAGATTCACAGTCTAATTTTCTACTCACTCTGTCCTCAAGAAAAGATGGATAATTAAACTACACACTCCTTCAAATTCCTGAAATGTGTGTAATGGGAGCTCCAGCACATGGTGATGGTTAGGGAGGGAACACAGCAAGGCAGCTGGCGCACTTGTGCCAGGACTTCCAACAGTGGCTGGCAGTGGTGAGGGAGGGCACACAGCAGGGCAGCTGGAGCAGTCGAAAGGATCCTCCCTGGAGGAAAGCTTGTCTTTGAAGGACAGAGTCTTGGTGGGAGAAGGATTTAACAGACAAAGGATTTCCTCAGCCAGATGTAAAGCACAGACTTAACTCCATGTAAATACTGTGTCTCTTGTTGCGTTGATCCCATTGGAATAAAGAATCCTTGCTTCATGATCTGTGGGCCTTCCATGTGTAAAATCTGAGCTCTGGGAACATCAAACATTAAAGGAAAAATCTAACTATTTCAATTAAAGCATTCTTAAAACACTGAAATGTCAGCAAAATAAAATTGGAATAAGTACAAGCAACAAATTTGCAGTTGAATTACTACCAAGCTACTGTCCAATAGTCTCTCAGATCTGTGGGAACCCAGATTTTAGAATGCCTATGCCACAACTGAATCTCCTATCCATTTGGCCTGGATTGTCTTTCTTGAGTGCAAAATGAATGAACTCTCACACCCCTATAATAAACTCCATTGGTTACACTTCAACCCACATGATCAGTCTGTCATCTTGTTTTATTAGTTCACCTGATGTGGACTTGCTGGTGGTTTGGCATTTATTACCTATCTCTTAATCGCCTTTGTGGTGGTGAGCCACTGCTGCAATTCCTTTATTCATTCACAGATGAGGGCATCGCTGGCTAGGCAGCATTTATTGCTCAGCCTTAATTGCCCAGAGGGCAGTTCAGAGTCAACCACATTGCTGTGGGTCTGGAGTCATATGTAGGTCAGAGTAGCTAAAGATGGCAGTTTCCTTCCCTAAAGGCCATTAGTGAGCCAAAAATTGACAATGGATTCACAGTTATTGGACTCTCAATTCCAGATTTTTTTTTTATTGACCAACTCATTGACTGAAGTGGCATTTAATATCCTGTCTCATGGTGAAGTTATAGCTGTGACATCTTTAATCAGGCAAGAGTCGGGATCATACCACCTTCTCACCATTGCCCTGATCAAGTCAGTGGTCGGAAGGTCATGATGGCCCTTACCAATTGACATCTTAGAGTGGGTGGGCTGTGAACTCAAAGCCCAAACAGCAAATACTGGTGTGTTCGCTCACAGACTTCCCTAAGTGTGGGAGATGGGGGTAGAAAATGCTGTCAGGCAGCCAGTGCCTGATTGAGGGACCTGGCATCCGGAAAGTGCGTGGGAGTAAGGGTGCTACTATTTCACCATAAACCTATTTCATGTGACTGATGTTGAACCCATGATGTACTCGTTCTGATATTCTCATTTTTCTCATCACTCTCCGTATGTCCATCTCAATAGTATCCTGGTTATTCCTCACTTCGTGTTGCTCAATATTTTGAATGAAGTAACGATTGGTCTAATAGCTGTCTTGTAGATTCTCCTTTTCAGTTTTCATCAAAACTTCTCTATCTCACATTCTGCTACCACTGACCGCAAGCTGCTCGCTTTCTCCAAGGCTTCCCCCAGAAATGTTACACCTTCACCTTGATTCTCTTTTCCAGGCAACCTGACATCTCATTGCTCCTTGGGCCAAAATGCCTGTTGGTTTTTGGAATTTGTGTTGTTTTCCCTGATAATTGAGCAGGCAGTCTGACCCTTGAATGTCTTAGATCATTATTTTCTTAAAAATGTTATTCCGCTTTCAATTCCATTTGGACTTCGAGATAACAAGGTGTGGAGCTGGATGAACACAGCAGGCCAAGCAGCATCATAGGAGCAGGAAAGCTTGACGTTTCGGGCCTAGACCCTTCATCAGAAATCCATTTGGACTTCACTGCCTTTCTTGGGTACTAAATGAATGAACTCTCACATCCCCATAATAAACTCCGTTGGTTACACTTCAACCCACACTGTCAGTCTGACATTTTGTTTTATTAGTTCATCTGATGTGGACTAGCTGGTGGTTTGGCATTTATTACTCGTGTCGGTGAATCTAGCTAGATCAGATGCAGCAAAGCATTGCAGCAAGTCCTGGAGGTGCACTACAGCATGGGCTAGATGCTGCCCTCTGAGTATCTAAGAAACAAAATACTCGACTGTATGCGATCGACTTCACTTGCAAACTATTGCAAAAGCTTTTTGGCTTTTTACAGTTTAAATATCCCTGCCTGGTTTTGCTATTATACAAATAATAGAAAATACAGGCGATAATGCATTTTGTCATTTATCAGTTATAATCTCTCAAAATAGCAATTAAGTGGTTGCTAGATATTTAAGTCCAACTTAAGCATTTCCTTTTTTTTTTCTATTATTGAACTATTTCAAAAAGCTTTTCAACAATATTGCACTTCAAAATGTCAACTAAATATTAGAATATTCCCATTTTATTAGTTGATAAGATTCAGGTAGCGTCCCTACATGTCAAGTGCGGTCTCAGAAAAATGAGTGAAATGAAGCATTATGGGTATCTGCTGCAATCAGCCTTGCCTCATGAGCTGGGTTTAATTGTGCAAGATTTGTAAAGTGCCTAAGCAATGGAACAACTACAGATCTGGAGGTGGGTTCTGTACATTGGAACTTTACTCATTGTGGCATTGATCAGGAACTCTCATAGGCGTAGTTACAAGATCGTGACATAATTACAAAGGTGGATGGTCATTCTGTCTAGCTTGATTCATCAATCCAGAGAAATCCTAACACTGTTCTGTTCTTTCTTGAATTTTATTCCATAGATTACTTGTTCTTTGACTGAAAGTGAATTTTGTAGTATCAGTCCTAAAATGGTTGTTCCTAATTTGAATTTGTTTCCTCCAGTTCCAATCACACAGTTTAATTTAAACAACCATTATGTGTTCACTACACCCTTAACAGTTTTCTGTGTATTTATAAAATTAAAGGTCACTGAAGAAAAGGATGATAATGTGAAAATTCACCAGTGTGCAAACTGTTTTAACAATTTCTGTATGTAACATTCCACTTAAGATCTAACACAATTTTAGTCCATGTTCATTAATTTTCTATACAAATATAACTGACCAGAAATGTTTTCTATTTATCGCTTCTGGAAATCCTACATGACTTGAGTATTTCTAGCATTCTTTGTTTTGAGTTCAGATTTCTAGTATCTGCTGTCTTTGATTTGGCAGCATTCTTCCATGATTCTTCCTTCTTTCATCTTATTGCATGAGAAAAGCTATAAATTTTATACTCAATGACATAGACTAAACTTACATCTGATCTGCTGAGTATTTTCAACATTTTCTGCATTTGGTAAAAATTGTCTTATGCTGCACTGAAAGGGCAGCAAATGGAATCAACTGATTTGTTCAAAGCTAAAAGAGGCACATTGTATCCTTGTCCTCCCTGCTGACTTGGTGTGAGGACAAGAGGAAAATTGCAGTAATGTGACCACATCATTCAGGTAGACCTGAGCAATGGGTTCAACCAATTGGCAGTATGATTCTAACTCCTTGCTCATTCTTTCATGTTCCTAGTAATGTGTATAAAGGTTCTTTTATAATTCTCTAATTGCCCAAATATATCTTCAACGCAGAATTTTTTTTACGGTTTGCTATCTTTACGAAGTAAGTTGATATCATTGAGTGACAGAAACAAAATATTGTGCTCCATACCATTTAATAACTATACCTAAATTAAGCATCTTTGTTTTGCTTAGAGATAAAGCTGTATTTATTTTTCTTTATATTTTGTTTCATTCTTGTTGCATTCTAAAATCCATTATTTGAACAAATAATTACAGTTGTTGTTATAAATTAACGTTCCCACATTTGCAATTGGCAGAGCCAATGTAAAGTGGTCACATTTCCTCGGACATCACCTTCCAAACCCACAACCACTTCCATCTAGAAAGACAAGGGCAGCAGTTACATGGGAACACCATCATCTGCAAATTCCCCTCCAGGCCACTCACCATCCTGACCTGGAAATAGATCACCATTCCTTCAATGTCACTGGGCCCAAATCCTGGAATTTTTTCCCTAATGGCATTATGGGTCACCCCAGAGTAGGTGGACTGCAGCAGTTTAAGAAGACACCTCATCATTACCTTCTCAAGGGCAACTAGGTTCAGGCAATAAATGCTGGCCTGTCAGTGATGGCCACATCCCACAAATGAATAAAATAAACCCTTTAGTTACAGCTCCAGTTAATGGTAATGCCACTGTTTTTCCTCAAAATGTAGATGTAAGAATTTATAATGTAATGATTAATGAAACATGTTTGTAACTGGTAAGACTTTTGACACATTGTAGACTAAACGTTGTTTACTTTCGTCTTTTAGGACACAAATCAATTTCACAGTGGCGATTGATTTTACAGCATCTAATGGTAAGCCAAATGCTTCAACATAGTCGCATTGAAATCTTAGTTTTATTTCTGTTTAAATAGGAATGTTTCTTAAAAACAGTTAACCAAGGTGTTTGTAAAAAGCTTCAATAATTAGGAATGTAATTTGTCTTTTTCCCTATCACAAACCACAGTTGCTCAATAATATTCATTGATAACAAATTCGTGTAATTAGCAAAATATGATTTAAAAAAAAAGTGGTGTGCTTATTACTAACGCTTCATTAGGTTATTTAGGTAATATATAGTGAGTCTATTTTGCTCTTTGTTGTTAGTTACCAGAAAAGGCATATTTCCCACACACCAAACACTTGGGTAATGAGACCCGTCATTTTGAAAAGCAGGTAATGTTGATTTGGCAGCTGTAGCGCATGGGTAGGCAGGGAGGTTCTGCATGGAGCACTGAGCCTGCCTGCAGATTCACATCCTCACCTCCCCCTCCACTAATAACAGTAAGACTTCCTCCTAACTGGCCCTCGTTGCCTGCATGGTTCACAACGCCTCTGAGTTGCCATAAGTCAAGATTCCTTCAGGAGTTGGCCTAACCCCTTGAACATTACTGAGGACAAGCATATGGAGCCAGTCAGGTTGAGAGTGCTAGGTGTTGGGCTTGCACAATGAGAGGAGGCATGATTGGAAATTAACTGTGGGCTATTCAAAGTAAAACAAAAAGGCTGTAGTATTTTGACAGATTTACAGCCTGAACAGCCTGATTTTTATTTTGAAATTTGATCAAGACCTGCAAATTCCATTTTAACCCTATATTTTTAAAACTCTACTTGAGAGATAAAGGACCGGTCAATTTGGTGGAGGATGAAAATGTTGGTTATATTGCCTAGCTTCTCCCAGTGGGAGGGTTACATTATGACCATAGCCATGCAGAGAAGAGGACATTGTCATGTAGCAGTGAAGTGCATCTAAAGGGGCAGGCTCAGATGGAACCTTACAGGAGAACCAGTAGGATGTTATTTTGGCAGGAGGTGGGTCAGGTTTAGTTGAATACTTTTGTGAACATGAATGATAAAGCTTTAAGTGAACATGTGTCTGTGTGTCAGATGCTGTAAGTTGTATATTAGAGTGTTTGCACTTCTCCTAAAGTTCTATAGCAAGGCAGTTAAGTGAAAGTACTATTCCAGGTCTCTCCATGGTCTGCAGTAGAGAGTGGGAGATCATCAGAGGGTGATGGTGGCAACACTTGAGTGAATGGGCATGGAATGGTGAATGAAGGGTAATGAAAGGAGGCTGCCTGGGATATTCTGGGAGTTAGTCTCCTGGTCCCTGCAGGCAATGAGGGCCAGTTAGGAGGAAGTTTTACTGTTATTAGTGGAGTGGAAGGTGAGGATGTGAATCTGTAGGCAGGCTCTGTGCTCCAGACAGGACCTCCCTGCCTATCCACGTGCTACAGCAGCCACAGGCTGTCTTGTATACTACCCTCTCCCATGTTTGGGTCCTGGCTGCAGAATTCAATTTCAGTTTTAAAGTGTTGTAAGGAAGGTGCTTCACTTTGAAGTGACCCCCTCTCTCCCTCCCTTATCATCCATTGCTGTACCTTTCCAGAATTGTTCCAGTACAGAAGGAAGCCATTCAGCCCTTCATGCCTGCCCTGGTTCTATTCCCTAGTACCAATCTCCCGGCTTTTCCCCATATCCTTGCACACTACCTCTATCCAGATAATCGCCCCATGTCTACTTGAATGCTCATTCAAACTTTTCTGCCACATTCCCAGGCAATGCCTCCCAGTGAGAGATCTATGATCGGCCCCTTCAGCTCTGATATCAGCCCACCATAGCCTCTGGTGGCTTTGGAAAAAACACAATGAGTGATTGTTAGCCTGAGAGTGTGTGATCCTGACCCACAGCCTGACATACACCAGGTTCAGAAGCCACAGGAATGCTCATACTCCCACTGTCTGTTAAGTCCCAACTCCATCAACCATCCTCAGACAATATGTTAGTAGGAAAACTGTCAAATGATGTATTTGTTTCCCATAGATGGGTATAGAATTATTACATGGTAATGGGATTTTTCCACATATTAATATTGTGCCAGGTGCCTCCACAGTGAAGAAAATGCTTTTTACATTGACATACAGAAAGTTGGTGAATAATTTCCAATTAAAAGTACAATACATCTGAGGCTAGAAATTTGAAATAAAAATAGTGTGATGGAAACACTCTGAGTAAGGCAATGTTTAAAGAGAAAGGAAATATATGATGGTGGTAGCTTAGGTTAATCTGATGAGTCCAAGACTGAAGTCATTCACCTAAACTGCTGAGTGTTTCCAAGCTCATATTTGTTATAAGAAGGCAGCATTTCAGTGCAATAGATTTATCCATTTCCAAATTTCACAAATCAAAAAGCGTGCTAAGGCTGTTGCTATTGAAGACTGTTTCAAAGAGCTTTTGTGTAAAACAGGCATTCTGTAATCCAGTCTAGTTGTCTGACATGACATGTCATCATTTCAGTTCATCTACCCTTTTGTGATCAGAATAAATTGTAATCATATCAAACTTCCTTTTTTCTAGTAGGTATTGAAGAATGAATGATTTCAATTATACATTTCAAGCATGAGTTTCAAAGCAGACCCATTATTAACTGAGAAATAAAATGTTACTGATATCCATTACTTTTGTTGAGAAAAAATACTCTTCATTTTGCTGCCTTAATAGTTTAAAGCATGTTATTTTTCTAGGTCAATGCTAGAGAAGTAAAGGTGCAGAAATTTCATCCATCAACAAATATATCATGCAATGTTAGTGCCAACTCAAAACAAGTCACACATGGGGCTGAATCTTGCCGTATTGGGAAAGTTGTGATTTTCATCATGTTTCATGAGGGTTTCTTTGATTTGATTTATGTCATGTGTATTTTGTTACAAAATACAGTGAAAAGTGCTGTATAATGTTGCCACTGTCTAGAATCATCTTAAAACACAGAAAAATAAACCAAAACATGGAGTATAAGGCAGAAGAATGAAGAAATAAAGAAAAATTGTTCAACTTAACAGTCTTTCTTGTTAAGTGCTCCACCATGGGTCACAGGCCTGGTGGCCAGGTATGAGTCTTCTTTGCCATGCCACAGCTGTTGGAACACAAGTTGCCACTCTTCGGCACCATCTCACTCCACTGATGCCTTCGCCACTATAGTGCTCGCTGGACCTTGCCAATGCAGATGCTGCCAGGCACCACCCCGGCCTAAACTCTACGCTGCCATGAATCTACTTTCAGCCCACCTCACCAATGCAGCCGCTGCTGCCATGAATCTGCGCTGGTCGCTGAAGCCACTGGGAACCCAAACTCGCCTCTGCCACAGCAGCCTTGGGTCAGTGCTAGGACCGCCTCGATGCAGAAGCACTGGGTTCACTTTGAGTCTGCACTGGGTCTACTCGCCAACCCCGCAATCAAGCTGCTCAACAAGAAGTAGGTCAAATAAAAGAGCAAAAGACAAAAGAGTGTAAAGAAAGGAAAAGAAACACGAAGAAAAGCAGACACAGTGGAGAAGCCATGGGCTCAGAAGCCCTACTCATGGCTGCTGGGATAGCTCATGATCCCTGGTGCTGGCGCCATCTTTAAGAGGTTGTTGTGCAACCAATTAAACGTGCTCAATTCGGAGCAGTTTGTGACATTTGCTCCAGACATGGCAGATAAGGGGAAATTGGCTCCGTACTTTGCAGACAGGGATGTGGAGCTCTTGATTGAGGTAGTCTAGGCAAAGGATGCCCCCTTGCAACAGTGAAGGCAATAACACAGGCACTGCCACTCCGGTCAGGGTGTTCTCAGCCGTCTCAAGGAATGCCCAGATTATGTAAGAAGAAGACCAGTGATCACCTCCACTGCACCAGAGTAGGTGCCACCATCTTGTCTCTGCTACCCCATGCTCATGTATCCTCTGCCAAGGCTCATGCTCTATCACCTGCACTAATTCCTGCAAAATCTTCTGTCACCCACTCTCATTCACCCAATTCCCTAGCACCACTAACCCTGCATGGACTCTATGCTGCAGCGATGCCACTCACTTTTGCCTCACTCAGTTCTGCATCCTCTCTCATTACAGGAGTAAGCAGCCCACAGTAGGGCAGAAAGAACCAAGCTGGGGGTTGGAGGTGGTGTGGGGTGTGGGTTGGTGGGTAGGAATTGGTGCCTGACATTCAGCTCCTTGCCTCCTACAAGGAAAGGATCCTGATCCTGACCACCCCAAGAGACAAACAACTGCCCAAGATCTGGGACTGGTCTTGGAAGCTGCACTTCACTCATAGTTCTGGGTGAAGGCTGACTGAAGGCTGTCTCCCTTGATTTGACTGCAGTATATTCTCCCTAGACTTTGAGAAATAACCATTTGGTTGAAGCACAGTGTTTGGCACGAAAGTTGCTGGCATGTCTTGCAGGTGTTACACTGATGTCACATGGTGCTATACAGCAACGTATCCAAATGCTTGACTGATGAATGTTAAGCTACCTGGCTTTGTATCTGCACTCAAAGGCAAGTCAACACAGACGTATAATATGCTGAGAACATCCAGGTAGGTGCTAAGTGAGTGAGTACTCAGAAAGGAAGTGAACAACACTGAGATACAGCCTGGTCCAATCCATGGGATAGGCACTTGGCCCTGTATGAAAAGTGTCAACGCAATCGCAGTTCAATGTTAGGTGTCACTATGCTCCAAAGTTTAGTAGTGAAGTGCAGAAGAGAAAACAGAGTTAAAGTATCAGATTCAGTGACCCTTCTCTTCACAGATGTTTCCAGACCTGCTAAGCTTTTCCAGCAATTTCAGTTTTTGTTTCTGATTTACAGCATCCACATTTCTTTTGGTTTTTATTTGGCAGTGAACTTATGCGTGTTCAAAAGTCTAATAAAAATAGGGATAAAAGCCCCCGATTACTAAACCAAGCTTCAGGAATAGAACAGAACCCAAGCCCTAGGCTCTTGAGAGAGGAATGGCTTATAATATGCAATACTGTAGAAGAGATTTCTAACCATTGGTATATATGTGATTTTATTTATAGTTTACTAAACTGTGTACAGAATTTATGTCATGATTATAATTTTCAGGTGTGTATGGTAGGATTCTGCTCTAAATGCCTTTAAAAACAATTTTGAATGGTCTTATGGGAATTTGTTTTTGCAGTGGTGGTCTGATTAGCAATATTTGCTTGTATCTTTGTGAATGAAAGTAATGGATTTTCACAACTGCGAGATATTTAAATGGAATAATTTTTGCTTCTACGTCCTTGAGGAGAGACAATTCTGTGTTGGCCAGGAGATGCATAAAACATTTGAACAAAGCTAACTGAAAGCTCGTGATACAGATCACTGTGTTCACTGAGAAGAAGCTTCAAGTCAAATGTACTGATTCAATAGTTTTCAGTCAGTAGAAAGACAGGCACCAGTCTAAGTAGAATGGATAGGGCACTCTTATGTTGACCTCAATCAGACACAGCTGGCATTTTCATTAAAATTTGCAGGATGTGTACCATCCAGTCTGGAGAATGAGAATCAATTTGCTCTTTATTATGTACCGACTCGAGCCAGACCTCCAGCAAGTGGTGGTCTAGCAATATGTTTCTGAGAAAAATTTAATGATCTTCTGAACATTGATGTGTGATATTCAACTCTAATTTCAGCTGAAATGGCTGCAGAGGTGTAGCAACTCATCTTTGTGTTAAGACAGGAGAGTTGTTCAAAGTCCTCATTCTAGATTGCTATTTAGCAACAACAGTTTAAATGTACATTTGTGGACATTACATGTTCAAAGGATTGGGCTAGACAATGATTTCCATCCTCACATGATCAATTGTTCTGCCAATACTTGCTGTTGAGGCACAAACATGAATAATGGCCGTAGGTGTGATGTATTTGAGGGTGACCATTGTAATGGGACTGTGTTCCAACAAGGGGTCACTTATTCAGGAAATGGCATCCTAATTATGGTAACAGTTCAAATAAAGTTAGTTCATTAAGTGCATCCAACAATATTAGCTGGGTATGTTATCAGCAACCCAATATCTGGTTCTGAAATCTTGACTGTCAGTTAAAATAAAAACACCAGAATCACCACTGCTAACGAATCAATTGTCTTATTGTTGAATGATAATAAACTGATTTAAAAAGTCAAATTTAATTCTGAACCATTATTTCCTTTGGGAAGTGCAGAAATGTAAACAACAGGTAAAAAAGGATACAGCTCGTTTTTCAAATAAGTGTAATCGCCTTGTCAGGTTTTTTTTTGTACACCTTGTCAGTTGATATTTTGTTAGCTAATGAAAACCGTATGAAATCCTGTGTTAATTGCACAAGCAATGTTAACAGCAACTGCTCCAAGAGCAAATTCAATTGTGTACAAACTATTTCTTTACAGGAGCAAACTCTGTTGAAAATGTGTACTGAATGCCTGCAATAAATACTATTTGCAATGAAAAGAGGATGTAAAATAGAAGTTGCTTGCATAAATGTTTAAAAAACTATATTCATTGTTGAAAGTTTAATACCTACTACATTTTGAAAGATTAAGAGCTTTATAAAACACATAATTAATACACTTCCTTTGCATAAATATCCTTTAGCATTCAGGAAGTCAAAAGGTGCTTGATTGAAACCAATTAAATTGTTTTAGTCCACTTGCGCTGTTACAAAAGCCTGTTTCAGTGAGAAATTATTTTACATGTGATATGGATGCTGAAATAAAAACATCTTTGCATTGAACATCGATTGCAATGTTAACAGTTACTGTTGCAACAAGCTAAATTTTCCACTGTATGTGAAAAATGGGTGAAAAATCTAGTTTACGTTGAAAAAAAGAAGACAAGGTATTCTTTTCCTGGAACTGGAAGTAGACATTGCATGTAAAGGTAAAGCTGCCATAGTCCTACTGGTCCATAGGCTGCTCTCTCGTTGGAGAGAGATGACTGGTGGTGGTTTAACCTGAGGATCACCAGCTGGTGTGGCTATTGAACCCATGCTGTTGACATCACTTTGCATTATAAGGCACCTGTCCAGCCAACTGAGCTAGCTGAACCTACAGAAAGGTGCAACAACATTTTGTCTGAAATTTTAGATAGGTCAATGCTGTGTGATTTTAGAATAGAGCTTTGTTACTTAAAAAACGTAATTCACAATGTGGCTGGCTAGGCCGGACTTTATTACCAGTCCCTAGTTGCCCGTAGAAAGTAGCAGTGGTCCTTCCTTTTGAATTAAAGGAATCCAGATTAACCACATTCACGGGAGGCTAGATTTTCAAACTGTCATGGTGAGATTTGAACTTTCGTTCATTGGATTATTGGTCTAGGATTCTGGGTTAATGCCTCAGAAAATATAGAACATCAAAGGATGCATCTGGGATCCAAATCTAAAAACTCATGTTTGGCTTGGGTCATTGTTCGTTGAGGTTGTTTAAATCTGGAGATTCATGTTGCTTCTATTTTGTCATTGCAGCAAATAATACCGCTTGAAATATTTCTTATTGTTTATCTTGGAGCTCCATAAACCAGGAACTAGTACTTGTAGAGAAATGTGGTTTATGCACTGGTACACAAGTGAAGCTTGCATGCATTGTTGTTCTGTATCCAATCTTAAAGTAATTTTCTTTAATTTTGAAGATTTTGCCTACAGTGTGACTATGCAATGTGATACCAATGCAATGCTTGCTCATAATATTTCGAGTCCGTAGAATTAATAACTTTGAAGGAAACTATTAAGCTTGTGTCAGTTCTGTGAAAATTACGTGCTTAATCTCAGCATTCTTCCCTTCAGAATTAGTCTTTTTGGAATATATAACCATTATCTTTTCAAAAGCCATTGTGAATTCTGCTTCCGTTGTTAATTTTCAGAGTATTTCAAGTCCCTCCACCCTTTGTATTGAAAAGTGAAATAAAACCCTCTATATTCTTTTTGTAATTACTTGAATATCTGTTCACTGGTAAAATATACATTTATTTGCTGCTGATATATTGGCACACAGATCTTGCCAAGTTTAATGCAGTTTGGGCTTTCAATATTATGTTTTTGTCTGATCGCTTTTGTTTAAATCGTGTTTTCAAATAGGTCACCCTGCCCAACCAACCTCTCTCCATTACATGAACCCTTATCAACTTAATACTTATGCCATGGCATTGAAAGCTGTAGGAGAAATCATTCAGGACTATGACAGTGACAAGATGTTCCCAGCCTTAGGATTTGGTGCCAAGTTGCCTCCGGATGGGAGAATTTCACATGAATTTGCATTGGTGAGATTTTTTTCTTGAATTTTTTTTTCTAAATTACAGCATCTATTGATGTCTATTAATGATTAATTTTGCTTTAGCCAGTTGTATATTTTACAGGTTTCTGCTTGTTAAAGGATAATTCAGTTGTTCACATAATTTCTGCCCTCCACTAAGAATTCAGGATCTATATCAGAAATACTTAAATAAACATCGCTGCTTCTGTTCACCGGCATGGAAATAATAACTCGGTGACTTAACTATCTTGCACTGATTTGATTTGGTGCAAGTGCAGCTTACTAGCTGAAAAAGGCCATAACTATAGCTGGTTTGGGAAATATTACATTTGCATATTAGGAGGAGGTTTCAACTCATGGCAATATGCATGGTGTAAATCCTGAGGCACACTGGGCGATTTTCACCTTCACCACTTGGATAATAACCTCCCAGAGAAGATCATTTATTCATGACAGAGACTTTAATTTAAGGTATCGGTTGAAAATTGTTTACACTCTACAACGGATAGCGATCCATTGGCTGCATTGTTACCCAAGTGGTGAGATGCCAAATTATCCCCAAAACCGGGAAAATATTGCACAAAATTAAATAGTAACACAATACACTTCTGAATCCTGCTGGCTACTTCATGAGAAAGTAAGCTGTATTTTGAGATTCTAGCTCCTCTAAGTGTGGAGTGAAGCATGCTGCGTTCATGTTGAGAAACCTAAGCAGTGGACATGGGTCCATATTGTCAATCATCACGTGAGTTGAGAAGGTCACTTTCATTGTGATGAAATGGGTTTAAAGGTTGTATTCGCAGATACCAACACTGCCAGCATTTCCTTTCACAAGTCACTGATGGTCTGTAGCATAGGTAGTTTTCCGCCATCAATTAACCTTTTCTGTTCTGAATCTAAGGTCTGTCTAAATAGTAGGGATAGAGGGTAAGCGACTATAAGATTCTTCACAAGAATAGACATTTGTTTTATACACAAAGCTGCGGTTTATTGCATGATAGCAACAGGTACAATTAATATTAACCAGTTATACATAGTTACAACAATCAGGAGCCAGATTTGTCACATCCCTCTCCACTGATGCCGAAGACAAGTGTGTTTCCTCCCCAAAGGCTGTGTGACATCATCCGATTGAGTGGAGTACAGCATTAATTCCTTCAGAATGATTACCTTATATAACATCTTCCTCCAAGCTTTTCTTCCCATAATTAACGATTATATCTTCATGTAAATAGCTACTTTTACATTTTCCACTACCCCATCTTCCCATAAGTCTCTTCCTTCTCAAATTTAGGTGATCTGGAGGTTGCACGAGCCTTCCAGAATGCTGTGGTTTCTGACCTGTAACATTATTAGTTCTTTGGTTTAAGGACTGTTTATCTGGATTATGATCTATATAAAACCATTTCTCTGCTGGAAGACCTTTTATCTCTGGGATGTCCATTACAAAGGATGTCATTTCTATTAAACTGATTGGTCTGAAGGACCTATAATCTCCAGGATTTCCTTTGTAGATGAACTCATGCCTGCTACCTCAGTAGTTGCCATATTAAATCTTCTGGGGAACCTTTCATCTCATGAATGTTCATCATGTAAGATGTCTGCTCTCTTCAAACAATTATTTTCTTCCTTATATCCTGGATTCCTAGACCAAGTAATTGCTTTGTGATTTGAAGAGTTATTCTGCTGTTTTGTTGTATCTTGGAAGTTTAGAACACACAATTTCTTCTTCTTGACAGTGTGCTGAATCTGTGGACATTGATCAGGCTTCCATGGAGTTGTATGAAGCTCATCACCACTTTGTTCAACAAATCTTTATTGCACAACTTCTGAAAGTGACCAGCAGTTTTACAAATATAGCATTATTTTGTCATAACTGGGCAATGCCTGTGTCTTTGAGACTTTGTTGTTTTATAGCCCTGACATTGAATTTTAATATCTGCTGTGTGACTTACTCCCTGTATTTGTTTTTCAAAAGCCTTATTAGAGTGTCTGAACATTATAAAGTGATAAGTTTCCTTGACTCCTGAGCTATGTTGCTGTCTTCTGCTGAGGATATAACTGTCATTCTTCTCTTTCCACACTAATTTGAATAGCTTTCTTTGAAATTAAATCTTCCTTGGTCTGCAAGATAGCTGACAGAGGTTCATCAATAATTCCAACAATAAATTTGTTATGATTTCTGATTTAGAAGTTGCATGGTTACAGTTTTCCCCAGTCTATGGTGGTTATTAATTATATCACCTACTGATTCTGCTGGTAGTTGAACTCCTCTTCTGTTAAAACTTGCTCATGAAATAATTTTGTATGTTCTCAGATTGAGAATCAAGAAAGGCTTTTAAAACTTCATCAAAGTATTTGTACTTTCTTTGATATTTTGGCAATTTATAATATCGTGTGCAACAGAAGTCATTGAATAATAGTAAATCAACTGGCTCCACCTCAGACTTGGTGTTTAACTTTGAAGCAATACTGTACATTAAGAATTCTCTTCTCCAAGATGTCCAATCCTGTGGTACGTTTGGCTCATTTTGCCTATCTGACATTACAGTTTTCAAAGTATTATTTCTCCTTCTTGTTCATACCTTTTGTTCAAAACTTTTTAAATTGCTTATATTCAAGTCTATTTGTAATCTGCTGGCTTCAAGCTTGTTTTCTTTATTGAAACAATGCTATTTTAAATTCTGTTGCCTTAAAGATGCTTCAAACTTTTAAACTCTACCACAGTAATGCTGTAAGATATTCTTCCAATGAAGCTTTAGATTCTGTTAACTAGTAGCAATGTGTTAAGTTACTGCTGTTACAAAATACATTATGTAACATTACCCTATTTACATATGGCTTTCTGAGGGCTTCTTGCTTGTTTTAACGAGCAAAATAGTGGTTTGCCTCTTCCTCCTGGGTAAAATGGTTGTTTTCCATCCTTTTTTGACCCTTGTATAATTTTAAAATGAAATTCTTTGGATGTGGCCTATCTAAATCTTCGCTCCAAAGGTATGGTTTTCAAATCCAGAGTGTAATGGTGTTCTAAAAGTGTTAAACTTGTTCAAATGCATGAGTCATAAAATGTTTTCAGTTACGTCAAGTGACCAAGAATACCAATGGAATGTTATCCTTTGTTAAAAAATGAATTGAACATTAGAGTAAAGATATTATGTTTCAGTTATATAGGGCACTATATAACTGAAACCACATATCTTAGTCTCCATATTAAAGGAAGGATGTAAATGTGTTGGTAGTTCAGAGGAGATTTACCAGTGTAGTGGGGACTGTGCAGTTTATATATGTCTTTGATATCATTTGTGTTATTTTTGACTTTTGGCTTTTGAAATAGTGACATGTGGGTTTTTATATGGACTTTTTTTTAAAGTTTAGGGGAAACACCCATAGTGGAGAGAAAGGGAGTGTTATAATCTTAACTTCTGCAAAACTGAACAAAATTGAAATTTTCATGTGTAAAGTTGTTCCTGAGAAAGGGAGAAGATAGTTAGGTTTGTTAACACTAGATTATCTTAGAGTAAGGAGTTAGTCAGTACCTCACACCAGAAGTGTTCAATAAAACCCTGAGGTTATTTGAACATTTAAGCACAAGTATGATATCCCCAGAATGGAGCTGTAATATTTTTGAGACTGGGGACAAAATCTTGCAGGGATCTAAGTGAATTGAGTTTTGGTGAGATGTGTGGCAGAATCAGACAGGAAGTCCAGTGAGATGCATCTCAACATCAGAGGCAATTTTTGCCATCTTTTATACTTTTCACAAGTGGCATGGCAAGTTTCTCGGTAGGTGGTGCCAAATTGCCAATTAAGGGGAAATATTGCTTGTTAAATAATTTATTGACAGCCCAACTTGCCTTATGACATAGCATTCTATCACCAGACTTGCCAAACAAGCTGGATGTTCAGAAAACCTGAAACAAGCTCTATGCTGGACAGCAGGCACCGATATGTCAGGCCATACTCCAAGGGCACAGGTCACACACACCCCACATCCACAGGCATCGACATCCAATATGTTCCAGTCTCTAAGAACCCTTGTGGCTCATCTCCAATTCATGTACAGGATGCTTCTGCACTTCCATGCAGCACCTTAATCTGCATCAGCAACTCTCATTGTAATGCAGGAGCAAGGACACTGCACTCACGGGCATGCACCAAGCTCATGGACTGGACCAGGCTGCATCTCCAGGCTCTTTGCTTGCTCTCATAGCACTCACTCACTCACTCTGAGCCTACCTGGATGCTTACAGCGTCTCTGTTTTGTGTTGACTTGTCTTGCCCTTTATGTGATTTGACCATCGGCCAGAGATATAAGGCCCATGTTACTTTTCCCGTGTCTTTCCCTTTAGAGCAGACTCAAAGGAAAGCATCAGTCCATAGTTTTCAGCAGGCCTCCGTCAGGTCAAGGGGGATAGCTTTTGCTCAGGCGGTCACAGCATAGTAAGCCAAGATCATCCTCTGAAACCAATCCAGGGGCTTGGAAATATCAGTCCACCACTTGAGATGGTCAGAGTCAGCATGTTCTCCACACAAGCGATGAGGAGCTGAATGTTGGGCAGACCACCAACCATCCTGATTCCTTCTGTCCTATTAGGGACTGTTTCCCTCCTGAAAGAGAGAGAGGCAGGTATTATGGGATGTTACAAAAGTGGAGATTAAGTGTGAGATATTGGAGAGAAGATGGTAGCACTTACACTGGAGGAGTGGAGAAGGTCATTGACCTTCTTCCTACTGTGCTGTATATTCCTCTAGAAGTCTGAGAGCTTTAACCTGGAGTTCAAATGTAGGCGAGGCTGGCATAGCCTGGTGTCATGGCCTCCACTACTGTTTCTGGGTAAGAGGAAGTCCCAACTCTGTATCACCCCATGCAGAAGTCCTCTAGGTCTCAGCTCAAACAAACAGCATAGCACTGATTTTCCCCAGTCTGCCATGTCAGAGGCAAATGTCCAGAGCCATGCAGGACAACTTTGGAATGACAGTGTTTGTCTGGGCGCACAATGGGCTTTTAAAGATGGCGCAGGTGCAAGGGATGCTAATGAATTCTGGGATATCCACTGACTGATGATTTGTTCTAGAAGTGGTACATGATAAGATGGGGCTTGAATTGGACATGAGAGACACCATAAGGGCGGGGTAATAAATGCAGTACGTTTAGTAAGATATGGTGAGAGGACTTGCTAGACCTCACAGCAGAGAAATCCTCCAAAAATCTTGATGCAACTTGGACTTAGTCAAAAAAAGTGGGAGTTGAAGTCAAGTTAATCCGTATAGTTCTAAAGGAGAGCTGTATCAGACTTGAAATGTTAACTCTGTTTCTGTCTACGCCAATGCTGTTGGACTTGCTGAGTTTCTCCAGTGGTTTCTTTTTGAGATTTCCAGCATCTGTGGCATTTTACTTTTATTGCAATTAAGCTGTTAGAGAAAGTGAGTTTATGATGTGGGAATTGTACAAGGGGTGCTCTTCGATATTACTGAGGGGTTTTTTAGGATCTATAAAGGAACGTTGAAGGTTTTATGGAGGGATTATATTTCACCATGTGTTTCCAAATTAAATTTGTGCTCTAAGTAAATGGTTTAGTTTATCCTATTTTATCTTCATTCCTTTTGCTTAATAAACTTCTGTTTTATTGTTAAAACAAATCTGCAACATTGCAAATCTATGCTTCAGTGAAAGATACTCACATAAGAACATAAGAACGTAAGAACTAGGAGCAGGAGTAGGCCATCTGGCCCCTCGAGCCTGCCCTGCCATTTAATAAGATCATGGCTGATCTTTTTGAGTCTCAGCTCCACTTAGCTGCCCGCTCACCATAACCCTTAATTCCTTTACTGTTCAAAAATTTATCTAGCCTTGCCTTAATAATATTCAGCGAAGTAGCTTCAACCGCCTCACTGGGCAGGGAATTCCACAGATTCACAACCCTTTGGGTGAAGAAGTTTCTCCTGACCTCAGTCCTACGTCTGCTTCCCTTTATTTTGAGGCGATGCCCTCTAGTCCTAGTTTCACCTGCTAGTGGAAACAACCTCCCTGCCTCCACCTTATCTATTCCCTTCATAACCTTATATGTTTCGATAAGATCTCCTCTCATTCTTCTGAATTTCAATGAGTATAATGCCAGTCTACTCAGTCTCTCCTCATAATCCACCTTCTCAACTCTGGAATCAACTTCATTAAAACCAAACTAAAATGATCTATAATCCTGTCAAATCGGATTTCAGTCTGGGATCTGACTTGTCCAGTAATAACTTCAGCTGGAATCAAATCACTGGAGTGAGACTTGGAGCATGTGAGGTGTCATATGGGGAAATATTGGACAGGCTAGGCTCTTTCATGAGAGTCTAGAAAAGTGCGGGGTGATTGTACTAAGGTTTATAAGATCCTGAATTCTCTTGGCAAGGTGGGCATGGATAAGATGTTCACTCTAGTGTCCAGAAACAGGAGACACTGTTTTAAGGTTGGTGTTCACCATTCAGTATAGAGACGGAAGGACTTTTTTCTGAGGGCTCTGTGACCTTGGAGCTCTCTGCCTCAGCAAGGGTCACAAGGCAGACAGGGATCCTTGCTCATCTATCCCAAGAAAGCTGGTAGTCACCCCCTCCAATTCACAGCCTATGTTCTAATACTTAGAAATCCAATCTGCTGCTTGGCCTGCTGTGTTCGTCCAGCTCTACGCCTTGTTACCTCAGATTCTTCAGCATCTGCAGTTCCTACTATCTCTGAAACAATCTGTACATTTTTGTATTTTGTGTTGAGAACTTCCTGACATCAGACTGAAATTTTTATTTTGACTTCTTATCCTGTGATTCACCTTAATCATGATTTATTGCTCTGACTTTAACTTTTGTATTCAATTCATTTTGAAGAAAAGGTACATGTACATTTTTATATTTTCCAGGACTTTAAGTTCAAAATTATCTGTACTAGTTTAGATAAAGCCCCATTGACACCCTTATTCCTGCAGCATTCAAGTCAGCATCCTTTAACATATCAGCTTGGATGTTTATGCAACAAGAACATTTTAGAGGCCATTAAAATATCAATATCTGTCTGTTGCAGAAAAAAATAACAAAAGGGTTTGACCTATAGGGAGAGGCTGGGTAGACTATGGTTATTTTCCCCAGAGCGTTGGAGGCTGAGGGGTGACCTTATAGTGGTTTCCTTATGAAATCATAAGGAGCGTGGATAGGGTAAATAGACAAGGTCTTTTCCCTGGGGTTGGGGAATCCAAAACTAGAGGGCATAAGTTTAGGGTGAGAGGGGAATGAATTAAAAGGGACCTAAGAGGCAACTTTTCACACAGAGGCTGGTGCTTGTATGGAATGAATAGTCGGAGGAAGTGGTGGAGGCTGGTACAATTACTAAATTTAAAAGGCATCTGGAAGGGTACATGAATAGGAAGGATATAGAGTGATATGGGCCCAATGCTGACAAATGGGGCTGGATTTATTTAAGATATCTGGTTGATATGGACAAGTTGGACCAAAGGGTCATTTTCCGTGCTATTTATCTCTGAGTCTACCACACCTCTAGCATGTAGTACCATATATTCAAGCCCAGAATTTGTCAGTTCTATTGATGTAGTTTCAATGTTGAAGGCTGCAAGTCTGCTGATGGGTGAAGATAGTGGCCCCATTGTAAATTACTGGAGTGTCACCACTACATAGTTGGTGCTTGCTACAGGTGTCTGCAAGAGCATTGCAGCAGTGACTGCTCTGAGCTAGCGTTCCAAAGCAACACAATCTCCAAAATCTGTACTGGGCTGAAAAACACACAAGGAAGCAACTCTGAATGGAAGAAATATACTGGAATGAGCAAGGTAATTAATTCCTCTAGGAGCGATTGCCTTCCTTCCTAGAGTTTCAGGGCCCCCTCAAAAGGTGACAGCAGGATTCGCATCAACTCTTAAAGTGTTCTGGGTGTTTTCACTGCACCACCGGAATCTTTATCTCCCCCCCTCCCCAGCCTGGCTCCCTGATGTTGCGTCTTGATGTTAGGGCAGAGGTGGAACACTGGCCATACCCTGCCCCTTCACTCCCCACTGCCCTCCCACCCCCACTCCCGCTACAAGTAAAATCAAGGTGGACACCAATCCCCACATTGTCTAATGTTAGTCGCCTGCTGGAATTCCATCTTGGCCCTGATCAGCGTTTGAGAACTAATGTGCTTGAGTTTCCTTCTTCAAGTCGTTTTGAAATTTTTTTTCCCTAGAAGTATAACATAAAATTATTTTATAATTTATAATTATTTTATAATTTTATGACACTAAGCTGTCATAGTGATTTGTAGGCTATGATATATTTGATTTTCCCACCTTTGTTTTGCAGAATGGAAATCCTCATAATCCATATTGCCAAGGAATTGATGGGGTTATGGAAGCTTACTACCAGAGTCTAAAGTCTGTGCAACTCTATGGACCGACCAACTTTGCCCCTGTAATTAGTCATGTAGCAAGGTACTTCAGCCGCTGTTAGAAAAAGAGGGTAGCTCATGTCAACCATTCAAATCAGTAAATTGCATAATTTTTTTTCTTCACAGTTTGAGGGCATTCAATAGGTTATGTATCTGTACACCTTGCACCTCCCTCATTATTTGTGACACAAGACTCTGAGGAGACTGTGGTGGAGGTTAGAATTTGTAGCAGATCGACAGGGTGTCACTTATGCTTTCATTTTAATGATTGACTGAATATGGAATGTTTTGAGTCTGCACTATCATGCAGACAGTTGAAAATCTCGAGCATGAGATGTAGAGAAACATAAACAATGTTGCATGTTACTGAGACATGTCCCACTACAGACAGAATTGCAGAGACATCAGTTTAAACTCGAGTAATAAGGTGATGATCGCTGTGCCCTGGGGACTTGCAGTTGCTCGCTAATAATAAAAGTCCTGGAGTTATGGGCATTTAAGTTGAATGTCACCTACAAATAACCCCCATCTCACTCACCTGGTTTCCCAACAGTATCCAAGAAAGGAGATTTAGTGCAATGATAATTCTTTAATGTTGATTTTGGAGTTGCAATATTTGTTTAGCATATGTAACTCCTCTCATGTTGCTAATGTGATTACAAAGGATGGATGTTCTTCCCTTTGCTGCCCAAGATGGACTATTTCTGTAGAATCTATTGTGTAGACATTAGCAGGAAGACTCTACTCACCGCCGTATACTGAGGACATGAGACTATTTGACTCAATAAACTACAGCTGCCCGTGTCCAAGCTTAGTGCCAAAGCCTCCAAATGGTGTCACTTGTCTAAATGCCAGTCCTACTCAGCAACAGAAAAAAAAATCTCTTACAAAACTCATTTTGCTTCCAAATTTATATTTAACAGTGTAATCTATGTACAAGGCTGAAAAAGTGGCAGTTATATTTCAGAGATAACAAGCATGGGGCTGGATGAACACAGCAGGTCAAGCAGCATCATAGGAGCAGGAAAACTTGACGTTTCGGGCCTAAACC
>JAHRHZ010000091.1:1607721-1619460 GCA_024137785.1 Ginglymostoma cirratum
AGAAGGGTTTAGGCCCGAAACGTCAAGTTTTCCTGCTCCTATGATGCTGCTTGACCTGCTGTGTTCATCCAGCCCCATGCTTGTTATCTCGGATTCTCCAGCATCTGCAGTACCTTTTATCTCAGTTATATTTCAGATTTTTTTCTGCTATTCATACCTCATGGTTGTTACCCATGAGCACTTCACCCTTTTTTTGGCTGAAATTTAATTGTTGTACACTGTGAAAGTTGCAATTCCACAGGAAAGTGATGAAAACAACAACTGTTATGTCATTCCTGTAAATAAAGAATTTTGTTGTTGACAGTCAGATCTTCACCAATTAAGCAGGGTATAGCAATGCAGTGGTTCTGCTTTCAGACTAATCATTCAGGAGCCTGGAGTAATCATCCAGGGAACATAAATTTAAATCCCACAAAGGTGGGATGAGGTTGTGTTCAGCTTTTAAACAAAAAGGATCTGTTATAAAAATCCAGCTGCTGCACTCACTCGTTCTAGCCTTGATATGACTTGTACGTGGTTGCCTCTGAAGGGACAAAGACAAAATTGGTGGAAAAACTCAGTACGTCTAGCAGCGTCTGAGGAGACAAAGCAGAATTAGTGTTTTGGGTCCGTTGACTTTTCTCCAGAACTGATTGCAGCTTTGAAACGGTTGCTATATATGCTGAAGATAGGGAGGTGGAGGGAGTGGAGAGGAGTAAATGGAGTTGGAGCTCAGAGAAAGAGAGAACAACAAATGGGCAGACAAAGGGATGGGTAATTGTCAGCCTAGGAGAATCAATAGCTGCTATTGGGGCCCAATAATGAGTGACAATGGGTTGTGTGCGGTAGTAGCCCATGTGATGACAAGACCTGGGGTGTGGGGGTTGGGGTAAAGACATGTTCAGGCCCTAAAATTATTGAACTCAATATTGAGTCCAGAAGGCTGCAGGATTCCCAAGCAGAAAGTGAGGTGTTGTTCTTCCAGCTTTCACTGAGCTTAGTTGGAACACTGCAGCAAGCCTGAGGCAGAGATGTTGCCAGGGAACAGGGTAGTGTGTTGAAGTGGCAGGCAGCAGGAAGCTTAGGATCTTTTTTGCGGGCACAGTGTAGGTGTTCTGCAAAGTGGTTGCCCAGTGTGCGTTTCATCTCCCTAATGTGGAGGAGACCATATTGTGAGCAGCGAATACAGTCAACTACATTGAGTGAAGTGTAGGTTCTCTGGGAAGGTGTATCTGGGGCCTTGGATAGTGAGGAGGGAGGAAAGTTGGGAGTGGCACAATGGCTAATATTGCTGCCTCACAGCGTGAGGGACCTGGGTTCGATTCCGCCCTTAGGCGACTGTGTGGAGTTTGCACGTTCTCCTTGTTTGTGTGGGTTTCCTCCGGCTGCTCCAGTTTCCTCCCATAGTCCAGAGATGCACAGTTTAGGTGGATGGGCCATGCTGAATTACCCGCAGTGTCCAGGGACGTGCAGGCTAGGTGGATTAGCCCTGGGAAATATTGCATTACAGGGATGGGGTGGATCTGGGCAGGATGCTTTTCAGAGGGTCGTTGTGGACTTGATGGGCCAACTGGCCTGTTCCCATGCTGTTAGGAATTCTATGGAAATGGGCAAGCTGAGCTTTACCCACTCCTTTGTCTGTCCAACCGTTGTTCTCCCTCTCTCCACCTATCATTTATCCTACCCCACTTCTTCCACCCTGTCTTCAGCATTATAACCGTCCTTTTCTCAGCCACAATCAGTTCTGAGGAAGAGTCACTGCACCCAAAACATTAACTCTGCTTTCTCTCCACAGATGCTGCCAGACCAGCTGAAATTTTCCAGCAATTTCTGTTTCTGATTTCTACCGTCTGCAGTTCTTATTTTCGTTTCGTTTCGCCCTCCAAAGGGGCCTGGCACGCCAGTCAGTTGTCCCAAAATACTGCAGACAATAAGAAGAATGGAAACAGATGAACCATTTAGCTTTGACTTTAACCAACGTCCACACAACTAAGGCACACCCAATCTAGTCAGTCCGACTAATGAACATCAGAAAACTGGTGCCAAAGTTGGGACAACTGTTTCAAAAACAAGTCAACCAACACTGCAGACTTCTCCTGATACCTTTCTTGTATTACCAGAGATGGCGTGCAGACAGAAGTGATCCTGAGAATTTTCAGTGTTCCCTCAGATCTATATTTGAACTTTCAGACAATATATCAATCATTGTTAAAATATGATCTTCTGTTTTCAGAGCGCAATGAAAAATATGTCTTTCCATAGAGAAATTTAGAGGAAGTAGCTCACTACTGCAATTGGCTAACTTATAGCACATGCAGTACTTTCTATTGATTTCACTTAGTCCATGCCACGTTCTTAGTTTAGTCAAAATGGAAATGATAATGTACTTTAAATAATTCTGTATTTGTGTGTATTTTTGATGCAATCTGCTATACACTGGATCTGGACTGAAGTTGAATTTTCTGGAAAATATTTAATTCCATGCTCGCTATATGTGGCTTAGAGTAACAAACAAAGCATCAAAAATCATGAAATTACTATTTGTGCTGTTAGTGTAAACGTACTATTATGTTCTTATGCCATTTTTTCCAGTTGTTTTAAATGGGCCGGAATTTTTATTAGAATAGAAAGTAGTCCCTGGGCTTTTGTATCTTTTCAGAGTTGAATGTATTCTTCTTGTTATTTTTGCAGGTATGCTGCCTCTGTAAACGATGGTTCGCAATATTTTGTTCTTCTTATTTTAACTGATGGAGTCATCTCCGATATGGCACAGACAAAAGAATCCATTGTCAATGTAAGTTTCTGGCATTGTAAGTTGTTTGTTAGTTATTTCGGAGTAATGTGGCATCACTGTGTGTGAAGCCATGAAGTATGGAAGGACAAGGAAAGGACCTGATTTAACAGGGGGTATGATAGTAAGCCTGAGGTAGAATAGAGGTGCCATTTAGCTGAGTTGGTTAGATAGCTAGCATGTGATTCGGAATAATGCCAACAGTGCTGGTTTGATTACCATTGCTGCTGAGGTGGGGGAGGTGGTCGGTGTTTCTTTCCTTTCCCTTCCCAGCCCCTTAAGGCAGAAAGCAATGACAGATTACTACTGGGTAAGAAAAATGGTCAGGATAAATCATCAGACAGTGAACCAAGCACCTGCCTTTGAGCAGAACACACGTGAATGAACAAATGTAGAGATCTCTATTAATGATTTGGAGTCATGTGTTCAAATCCCCAAAAGTTTTATTTATGTAAATTTGGAATCAGTGATAAGGTTGAACAGTGATGATGACCATGAAATGACTAGGTTGCTGTAAAAACCTGCCTGTTTCACAGATATACCTTTCAGGGGAAGAAGTCTGCCTTCTTTATCCAGGTTGACCTATCAGTGACTCCATGGCGTTAGAAACATTGTTCACTATTAATTGTCCTCTGAAATGCCCTATTAAGTCACTCAGTTGCATTAAGAAGGTGGTTTGTTATGACTTTCCCAAAGAAAGTTGGGCGGGGTGGAGTGAGCACTAATTAGGCCTGTATCCCATAAGCATTTTTTTTAAGCGATCGAAAAACAGTTTCTTAAATGTTGAAGGTGCCTAGCATTTTCCAAAGATATCTAAGATGTTATGCATATAAGTATACATTTAAAACTGAGAATCTTTTGTCAAATCCTAGGACATGGATTGTATCAAGGAGTCATTTAGCCTTGGTTCTGGCTAATTTACATCTGGGAGTTTTGAAAAGGGCTGTGTCCCTGTATGGAGATTCCAGAGACAGTTAAAGGAAATCTGTGTCATGGCAATTTCTTAGTAATTTTGCTTGGAGGTTTTTGCACTGATTATGTGTTTCTCTGTGAATCTCGTCTGTAATTTGAAGGAAGACCATGATCTAACTATTTTGGAATTTTTGGAGAAGATGTAAAGCTGCATTATGAGTATTGTTTATGTCAATCTGTTACCTATTTTCTTCAACTGTGATAGGCTCCCAAGTCATTGTGCTATCAAGAAAGTCCTTATATGCATTCTTATACGAGTTAGAAATCATTGACTCTGAATTAATTGTGGAAAAGCTATGGCCCAGTTTTTGCAATCGTTGAATGCACAAGTCACTAAGACAGCTGCCCACAAAGATCTAATGACCTCTGAGGCATAGATTTCACGTTTTCCAATGTTAATGTGAATGTGGCGTTAAATCAAGGCAATTTCCAAATATCTAATGATTGTGATGCCTTCAAGCAGGGTAATCACCCAATTACATTAATTTATTCTCCCAGTCAGCAAGCCGGAAAGTAAATTGAACTGGTTCTTCTTCTAATAGAATTGATAGAATTTTAAATAAGTAGTTGGGGCATTACAGGTTGGAGTGAGGGTGATGTGTTTGGTGGTGGCATCATACTGGAAGTGGCCGAAATAGTGGAGGATGATCCTTTGAATGTGGAGATTGGTGGAGTGGCAAGTGAGGACAATAGGAACCCTTATACCACTCTAGGAGAGAGGGGAAAGGATGAGAGCAGAAATGCAGGAAATGGGTCAGGTGAATTTGAGAGCCCTGTCATCTGTAGCCATAATGGTGATGGAGGGCTGGGATATTTTAGAATCCTCAGTTGAGTAAAAAGGAAAATGTCTCAGAAGCATGGATGTGGAAAGTTGCATCTTCAGAATAAATGCAATAGGAATGGAGAAGTTGGAAGAATGGGATGGAGTTCTTACAGAAGGTAGCCTATAAGTAATGTAGTTGAGGCCACTATGTGAACCAGTGGGTTGATAATAAACATTATTAACAACCAGCTTATCCCCAGAAACAGAGTCAGTGCAATTGAGGAAGGGAAAGGAACTGTCAGAAATAGGCTACATGAAGCTGAGAAAAGGGTAGAAACTAGAGGCAAAGTCGTTAGAAGTTTTCTAGTTGAGGGTAGAAGAGGGAAAGATTGCCAGAACAATCATTAATGTACTGGAAAAGAGTGGGTGGGGGGTGGGTTCAATGGGAAGCTGAGAGCACAGAACAAGGAGCGGTCCATATACCCTACAAAAAGATAGCTGTAACTTGGACTCATGAGGGTGCTGGTAGCAACTCCTTTCATTTGGAGGAAGTGGAACAGGTGAAAGGAGAAATTGTTCAAAGAGTAAGCAAGTTCAGCCAGGCAGAGGAGGGTGCTGGTGCTGGATAGCGATTGCCCAGGCCTATTTTCGTTGAAGAAGTGGGCAGCCATCTGACTACGCTGGGGAGGGCTTGAAGGTGTAGTGAAGAGGAGCCGCTTAGGGTCAGGAAACTGGAAATTGTTGAAATGTCTGAGTGCATTAGAACAGTCATGGATTAAAAATGGGAAGAGACTGAACAAGGGGAGAAAATATTGAGTCAAAATGGGACAAAATAAGTTGGATGGAGCAGAAACAGGTTAGAGATCATGAGTCTGTCATGATGTTTATAGATTTTGGGAAAGAGGAGAAATGGGCTGTTTGTAATTGGAGCATTAGCTGTTGGTTGATTGAATTAGATTTTATTAATCTGAGTAAGTATAAAGTGCATAGTTACTGTTTCGCAACTCTGCTGAAATTTGTTATTGGATGCTGGTTTTAAAACCTGGAAGGTTTAGCAGTGGGGAGTGCTTGGCATACTTGACATTTGCTGGATGTGTTTTTTTTTTCTTGTTGCTTTGCTGTAGGCAGCTGCCAATTCCAGATCATTTCCTAATACTAGCAGATGTTATGTGCTTCTGGCAAGACAAGGAAACTTTAATAATTCATAAGACCGGCTTTACAGTTTCAGTGTTAGTCTCCACGGTGTTGAACTCAAATTCTTTGCTATGTCAGAAGCATCTTTCTACAACCTTAATTTTAGCATTTTTTATATTGCCTGACATCTTTTTAATAACTTAAGCTAATTTGTTAATTAATTTGCAGCCAGTAATGTTGATTTTCAATGGATGGAACTGAGGTACTGGGTAGTGCAATGGGCTAGGCACTAACCTGTCACTTTTCATTGTGGTGAAGTGATTTTAAATTCTTGTGGCAGATATTAAGTAGTCAGTAATGGCCTGAAAATAAGGTCAGTAGTCTTCTTGTTTTGTTTTCCCCAAATGCTGAGGCACTATTGAAATAAAGGCCTTCTGCTGGGTATCCAGATCATTTGCCTCTTCTAACTAGTTGAGAAGTGAGGTTCCTCGGTCAGTTCCAAACACTGTAGAGGAGAGACTGTGTGTGTGTGTGTGTGTGTATGTATGTGTGTATGTGGTGATAACATACAGTACAGGAAGCATGAATCTGGTTCTGCTACACCTGACCTAATCATGCGGAATGTTAATGTTAAATGCTTGTAACTGGAAGAAGTCCTTTTCATAGCATAATATCCTTAGTGGGCAGGGATATAGGAAACAGGCAGGAAATTGGTACTAAGTAATAGTGTTGGCACAGAGGAAGGATTCAGCTGTAATAATTCTGTGATTCTTAATCTTCATATGCACAAAAAAAAGCATTTCAGATTTCATTACTATTAGAGTCATGTAAACATGAACACTGCTCTAAGTTCATTGGGTCAATTACATTAGAAAATTAAAAAGTTTATACATTTTTAAAAATCTAGACATGGCCATAGATATATTCATACAGTGTACATGCATTTTTAAGTTTGTGTTCTGTTAAGTTTCTAGTGTTATTTTTTAAAAGGACCTTCGGGTACATGACCTGGAGAGATTTCTTCAATTTAATGTTCAGTTTTCATCCACCTGGAAGTAGCTGCACGACTAAACCTGGAATTCTCAGGGCAGCCAGATGGGTTCACCCTGGCTAAGCATTCCTGATCACAGGAGAAATTCTGGGATTGAAGATGGTTGGATGTTTTAAACAGTTTCCTGCTGCTGTCAGACTGGGTCGAACCCACTCCCAGGGTTCCAAAACTCAGGGTCCTAAATCCTGGGGTAGGCGCTTAGTACTGTCCATGTAAATACACAAAGAGCACTTAATTAATAGAATCCCTACCATGTAGAAATAGGCTATTCAACGTAATGAGACCAGACTGCACCTCCGAAGTGCGTCCCATCCAGACCCGTCACCCTACCCTATACCCATAACCCAACATCTAGCATGGCCAATTCACCTAACCCACACGCCTTTGGACTGTGGGAGAAAACTGAAGCTCATGGAGGAAATGCAGGCAGACACAGGGAGAATGTGCAAACTCAACACAGATAATCTCCCACAGCTAGAATCAAACCTGAGTCCTTGGCACTGTGAGGCAGCATTGCTAACTGCTGTGCCACAGTGTCCCCCCCCTTAGCAATCACCAGTGGAGGAGATGTGGGGCAGGTCTTCAACCTGCTGATAAGTCCCGCATCAACGACATTATATTCTGCCCATCACTTCAGACTTTCTCGCAAGCTATTTGGGCCCGCTGTGCCAGTTCATGATTTCTATAGAAGTTTAAACCAACTCGAGTTTTAAATTTATTGCCATTTCAGTGGCAGTTATTTATGTGTGATTGCACTGGGTTTGAAGAACAACTTGCATTTTTTGATCATGTTTTAACATGGAGAATAATGGCTGCCTTTCTGGACCTCTCCCCTGCTCTTTGCTAACTTTCATTAGCTGCTCAGGTATGACTGCTTCAATCAGTAGTTAAGATCATGGCTGGTTTCTAATTGTATAATTTAAATACTAATGAACTCCCTGAAAGGGTGTGCCAGCAAATAAATGGACGTTGAATCAATAATGAAAGCAATAGTCAGAGATGATCAAGCGCTTGATCAAAGGGAGATATTTTAAGACAGGTCAAAGCAATTAAAATATATGCTAGTGTCACTTGATTGTCATATTAATTGAAAATCCCATTAAAAACATGACAGGCCACAGTCATCAGTTGGAACATATGTACAGGCACAATAATAATTGAAAAGTCAATTGGAAATATTGACAGTTCTTAAATTTGACTCTGATATATCGGCTTTGATCATCTAGATTGGTGTTTAGTTGGATCTTTGTCCATGGACTAATTTTTGTTGATATTGAAAGTTCCATTTTTGCATCAAAGACATTCTTGACTGGACTTTTATTTTATAAGACCATAAGACATAGAAGCGGATGTAGGCCATTCAGTTCAATGAGCCTGTTCCTCCATTCAATAAGGTCATGGTTGATCTGATAATCCTTAACTCCTTATTCCCACCTTTTCCTATAATGCTTGATCCCTTCACTGATTAAGAATTTATTTTAGCTTTGAATAGACTTAATGACTCAGTCTTAGTAGCCCTTTGTAATAAAGACTTCCACACCCTCCTCTGAGAGAAGAAATTCCTCATCATTTCTGTTTTAAGTGTGCAGCCCTTTATTCTGAGATTATGCCCTGTGGGCCAAGACTCTCCCACAAGGGGAAACAACCTTTCTGCATCTACCGTGTCAAGGTCCTTAACAATCCTCTACTTTTCAATATGTCACCTCTTATTTTTCTAAATTTCAATGAGGACAGGCCCATCCCACTGAATCTCTCATAAGACAGCCTTTCCATACCCAGTATTAGCTTAGTCAACCTTCTCTACAATGCTAGTATAACTTTCCTTACATAAGGACCTTCAAAAGTCCCCAGTGTGTTATTTTAGAGATCTTCCTAATCAACCTGTTCAGAGATGTTATTACAGACCTCTAGAGCTGCTGGGACTTGAAGCTGGGCCTCCTGGTCTAGAGGTAGGGACATTACCATGGTGTCATAGGAGCCCATGTTGTTCTATACTGTATCCATTAAAGCTATATGATAACTTCTCTGAGTGAGTTACCAGTTACTAACTAAAAGCTGCCCAGTGCAGCTGCATTGATAGCTCTGAGATTTTATTGCTGACTTGTCATTCTCCTGGACCCACATGGGTTTGTTTTTGGGAAACAGTGGTGTCGTGGTACTGATGCTGGACTAATAATCTAGAGACCCAGGCTAATATTCTGGGAATGTGGGATTGGATCCCACTACAGCAGATAGTGAAATTTTAATTAACTTAATAAATCTGGAACCAACAGCTTGTCTGATAGTGATCATGAAATTATTGTCAATTGACATAAAAACACAACTGGTACTCTAATGCCATTTTGGGAAGGAAAATTTGTCATCTACAACCAGTCTGGCCTACATGTGACTCCAGTCCCACAAAACAGCCTAGAAAGCCACTCCATAGTATCTAACCATTGCAAAATGTCATAAAAGGAATCAAAGTGGATAGGCCATCGGGCATCTACCAGGCCAACTGAATTGACGTTGGTATATACAGCCCTGCCAGACGTGCATAATCATCTTCACTGATATCAGGCTGTTTTGCTGTTCCTCGAAAAATTCAAAGAAAAGCCTGACATGGTCATACTTATGGAATTGTACCTAACTGACAATGTCCCAGACACTCACAATCACCTTGCCTGTGTAAGTTCTGTCCCGCTGCAGACAGACACACCAGAGGTGGCAGCGCAGTGTATACAGTCAGAATGAGGCCTGGGTTCAAACCCAACTCATTCCAGAGATGTATATGAACATCTCTGACCAGATTGATTACAGAAAATTTCTGCAATCAGGAGGAAGTTGTTCTGAGAGTCATCAACATTGACTCGTAGCATTAGCTGAAACATGGGCAAGAAACCTCCTATTGATGACCATATACTGGTCCCACCCAGCCTGCTGATGAGTCACTTCTCCTCAATGTTGAGCAACAATTGGAAGAATCACTGAGGGTAACAAAGGTTCAGAATGCACTCTGGATGGGGGTTTCAAAGTCCAACACAACTACTGACTGAGCTAGCCGATTCCTAGATGATGTATCTACTAGACTGAAGCTGCACCGTGTGCTGAGTGAATGCACAAGAAAAAAGTGCACTTGGCCTAGTACTCTCCAATCTACCTGTTGTAGATGCCTCTGTCCATGGTAGTACCAGTAGGAGTGGACCTTACAAAACCAGAGTCATTGGGAATCAGGGAAAACACCCGCTGGTTCGAGTCATTCTGGCATAGAGAAAATAATTTTGGTTGTTGATCAGTCCTCTCAGCTCCACAAACATCTCTGCAGAATTCCTCAAGGTAGATATTTTCTAAGCAACTGAAACAGATATTATTACACGCTTTTGGAAGAGGTGGGACTTGAACATAGGCCTCCTGGTTCAGAGGACACGACCGCTGTGCTAGAAGAGCCTGTAGTTCCTCAGGGTATTGTCTTAGGCACAACTACCTTCAGTTGCTTCATCAATGAGATAAGGTCAGAAGTGGTGATGCTTGCTGGTAATTGCTCAATCATCACTGAACTGTTGCATTTCATGTGGTGTAGGTACACCCACAATGCAATTAGAAAAGCAGTTCCAGGATTTGGACCCAGTGACAGTACAGGAACGTTGGGATATTTCCTGGGGCTGAATGGTGTGTTACATGGAGGGTAACTTGCAGGCAGTGATGCTTCCATGTATCTACTTTTCTTCATGCTAGAGATTGCTAGTTTAGTAGGTAATATTGAAAGAATCTTGGTGAATCGCTGCAGTGTGTCTTGTAGATAGTAGACACTGTTGCCATTGTGTGTTGACGGTGAAGAGATTATCATCCTATCCACCACCTTCAACATTCAATCAGATGGACTATTTTGTCCTGGATTGTGTTGAGCTTCTTGAGTGTTATTGGTGCTGCAGTCATCCAGACAAATGGGGAGTAATCCAGCACACTACTATGTCTAATAGATGGTGAACAGACTTTGGGGAATCAGGAGGTGAATTACTTCCTGCAAAACTCCTAGCCTCTGACCTGTTCTTGTCACCGCAGTGATTATGTTAGTTCAGTTCAGTTAGGCTAGTTGAATTCAGCTTCTGGTTAGTGATAATCTCCATGATCTTGATAATTAAGACTCAGTGGCGGTAATGCCATTGAATGTCAAGAAGTCAAGGGGGGATGTTTTTCTGGCACATGCATGGAGTAAATATTACTTGCTAATTATCAGTCCAAGCCTAGATGTTATCCAGATCTTGTCGTTATCTAGACACATCCGCTTTTGTATCTGAGGAAGCGTGAATAGAGCTATTTATTGTGTAGTCATCAGTGACCATTCTCAAGTCTGTCCCTATGATGGAGGAAAGGTCATTGATGAAGTAGTGAAAAATGCTTGTTTCCACGACACATCGCTGAAGAACTCCTGTACTGATGTCCTGGGATTGAGATAACTGATCTTGAACAATCATAACCAGCTTCCAATATAGTAGGTATGTTTCCAATCAGTGAAGGTTTTTCCCAGATTTTGATTGACATAGTTTTGCAGCTGCAGAGCAATAGATCCACAATGTAAATATGGAATAGTTTTCGAATACACTAAACTAAATCATTCATTGGATAAAGGGCTACAGTGTATTTTGTACTATTGAAGACATTATCCAACCTGTGATCAACAAATAACTGTTCGAGATTCTCTCATTCTTTTTATTCAGTACATTTCTAGTTAGTCATCTGCTTGGCTGTTTGTAGAGTTTGACAACTGCTGTTACAAAGCGTTAAATTTTTCTGGAAGTGCTGAATCTGATAATTGGACTGTCCTAGGAACGAGAGTTTATGGTTTTGACAGATTTATGAATTTCTCTGAGGCTATTTTTGTCTATATTAAGAGTTATATCAAATGCAGTTTACAATGATTTCCAAACGTCATGAAATTTAGGAAAAGGAAAAATGTGTAGTCAGTCATTTGAGATTGAGATGAAGAGAAACTTTTTAATTTAGAGGATTATAGGTCTTTGGAACTCTCTTAGAATACTCTCTTAGAATACTCTCTTAGAATACTCTCTT
>JAHRHZ010000091.1:1625882-1639984 GCA_024137785.1 Ginglymostoma cirratum
CCCGAAACGTCAGCTTTCCTGCTCCTCTGATGCTGCTTGGCCTGCTGTGTTCATCCAGCTCTACACCTTGTCATCTGGGATTTCTACTTCTGGGACTCCTGAATGCCAGAGGAGGTTTAACCCTGGCTAGTTAAGTGCTGACAGCCACATGATTTGATTGAGATTTCCTCGTGGAAGCAATGCGTGCAGATAATCTGTGTGACACATCCCTTAGCTTTTCATTTAATAAAGCATGAGGCATATAATATCTCTGAATTATTGTGTGATCATGCTGAGGTTGTACAGAGATGTGAATCTGACCTTACATTAGTGAGCAGCAACATTTCATGAACTAATCACACTACATACATAGTGACTAAGGGAGAGAGCTCCTTGAATAACACTGGCTTAGTCCTAGTTCCCAGTGAATGCTGATGTTTGCAAGCATCACTGATGACATTTGCTGCTCATTAGTACAATAGGATTTCGTCATTATCCTTCAAGAATTGACTTCATTTATCTTGTTTCATTGCGTTTATCTTAAATCTTCAGACGAAATAATACGCATTTAACCCTATCGCAAAAAACATGTGTACAGGGCACTTCTAGAGGAAACTGTGAGCATGGCTTATTCAAGTCTGTTCACATTTCCTGGCCTTAAAGGTAAGCAAAAGCTGCTACTCACTGAAATATTGTATCATTTTTCCCAGGACTGTCTTTTCTGACCTAGTTCCTGCTGTATTCAGTACTACTGGGTGTCTAATCCTTAGTTCTTTGAACATTTCACTAGACAATAAAGAGAGTTCCCTCAGGATACCATTGCTTCCTATACTTGTTTCTCCCCAAGCTATAACAGTTCTCATACCAGCCTTTGATATTGTACTCCATAGTAAAAGAAACTTATTCCTTTCTGTACTGCAGTAATACCCCCTCTTACTCTCCCCACTGCTCTGAACGAGAGTTAACTTCTTAAAAGCCTGTCCTTATTTACAAAAAATTCAGCTGTGAAATTATCTTTTTTAGTGGTATCAATATCATTGAGGAGAAAGGAACATTGTATTTAATGGTATATTTGTTGCACTGTTTTTGCTCTTCATTAGAATATTGTCCTAACATTTCTATCTGTATATCGTCACTGATTTTCTTTTCTCTTCTCTGCTTGTAGCAATGGAAGAATTAGATGGGGATGAGATTAGAATATCATCACGAGGAAGATATGCTGAGAGAGACATAGTTCAGGTAAGACCTTGAAGAGAATGCTATGAAAAAGCACAGGATTCAAAGATTAAATGAACTTTTATTCTAAATATCACACTCGCACACGCTATTCACTTGGAAGTCATTACAATAATTCTCCTTTATCTCAGTAGGCACACGCTAATACAATTTTTAAAAATTGTATCAATATAATAGAGACAATAAAACTTGATATTTTATTAAATCAATTTCTCTACCTTTCTGCATGTTCTTTTGAGTTCGTTTTTTTCCTGATTAACTCATACTGAAGTTTCGGAGATTGAGCTGTTCGTGGGCCTTTAGGATATTGGTGGATCAGATAACTTTTTATGATAATCAACAATGGTTACACAGTCACCATTTTATTGTCGATTTTCATTGGCAGATGGGGAAATATGAATTCAATGTGGGATTCAAACCCATGCTCAGGATTAGTAGTCCAGTGTCATTACCACGGCAGCGCTGTCTTTCCTCATGAGTCTTAAGAATATCACTTGAACTAGATGTCAGTGAGTCTTAAACTGCTTTTCCAGTTCATTTCATGTTGCAGATGTCGGGTTGTGATTAGAAGAAGCCAAAGGAAATGTCCCAAAACATCAGGGATTTAGGTTGAAAACCTGCATGGACCAGCGGTTAGCAGGTTAGGAAGACTGGCTACAGTAAATGTAAGGTTACGGGGATAGTATGGGGGCTGGGGTGGGATGCTCAACAGAGTGTCAGTGCAGTATCAATGTGCCCAAATGGCGCCTCTCTGCACTGTAGGGATTCTATGGTACTAAATCATTCCTCCCGAATAGCTACAGGATAGAAAAGATCTTCCAAGGGTTCTTGTCTAAATTCCTGAAGGTTTCAGGTGTGATTTTTTTTGTTTAATAGAAAAATTATTCAAATTAATGCCAGTTGATCCCAACAGATACAGTTCTGACATTATTACTACATGCACTGGGCAAGAGCAACACCAGGAGAGCTGCTGACAGGGTAAGGGAGATTGTGAGGCCAAGCTAATTTGACTGAAACTAAGATGAAGACCTGGATTTTTGCTCCGGGGTCAATTGCGCAGAGTTGGGCGAATTCCTGGGTCCATGTGCCTGGACATCAAGTTTTCAGTCCAGACAAGGCAGACTTTAGGGTATCAGGGAAGATGACCTCAGAGGAACTGAGGAGATTGTTGGGTGCAAGGCCTGTCTCGGGGATCCGAAATAGAAATGAAAAAAAGCAAAATATAAAATCCCTTCAGCCTTTACCTCTCACCTTCATACTCTCAGTGCCACATCTATTCTGACCCATGTCTCTTCGTGCCAAACTATGCCCTCCCAAGCAATGTTGTGGTCCCTCATGCCTGCATGCCAAGTTATGCCTCTGAATCCACCCTTATGCCAACTTAGGGCAAACTCAGTCCAATCCATGGTTGTCCACCACATTTTGTCTTAAGCCTATCGTGCCAGTTCACCTAATATCCACAATGGTCGGATTTTGGGACATACAGAGATGAGATAAAATAAGTTCTAAATTCAGGCCTTGCTGTGTTGGTAAAAATAAAACACTCGTTCATAAAACCTATTTTCTACAATTACATTGCATCAACTAAATAAGGCCTTATAACAACAACCATTTCATTCATGTGTACAATTTATTTAATAAAAGCATCAACAAGTTTATAACCCCTTGTAGCTTATTGAAGTCTGAAATTAAGCTGCACTACTTTGAGAATGAATGTTTATGAAATCAAACATGTTGTAATCCAGTAATGGAAACCCTTGGGCATACACCAACAAATTGAAAGAAATACTAAAGAATTGAGAGCCGTTTAGCTCAGATGGCTGGACATCAGGTTTGCAATGTTGAGTGATGCCAAAGGTGTAGGTTCATTCCCACACCAGCTAAAATCACCTTCTCAAAGTCACCCCTCACTTGAGGCAGATGACCCTCAGATTGAACTCACCATCACCAACTCTAATGAGAGAGCAGCACTATGGTCCTCTAGAGCTGTGGTGACTTTACTAGTAAAGAGTCTTTTTAAATATGGGAGACTTGCTTTTGAAGATCGAAAGTATAGGGATTCTTAAAGTTTGACAGCTCCCTTTTAAAAGCTGTTTTGAACAATTTTGTCAGTTGATTTTGACAGGTCAGCTGATAGGTCCAATCGAATTCACAGTAATGAGTTTGTGAACTTCTTATGCACATTTATACCTGGTTTTAGGAATCCCAAAGGGCACCTTAACTTCATCCAAGGCGTCCTGGAAACAGATCCGTAAGTTTACCTTACCATGCTGAAAGGGTGCCCTGGTTATCTAACGTTCAGGACTGCTCTCACCAGGTCTACCCTGCACACATCAGGCTTCACTATTCATGGCTACCAAAATCCCATTTTAAATCTTGACCTGACTCCATTCCTGCTTTCATGAGAATGGTGAAGTTTGACATGACAGAGAGACTCTCTGCTGTAATAAAAATCCAGACCACAGTCTAATGGAACATCCACAAGACACTGAATCCTTCCTGTTTGTTTCTTTTTCTTGTAATTTATTATTCAGCAGTAGCATTAGAATGATAAAATTATTGAATCCAGTTTAGAAATTCCCCTTATAATGAGTTGTATTTTCATTTGACAGCTAATTTTCTCTGTCATAAATTATTAATGGGACAGTATTTCAACTCTTCCAATAAGAGACATCACTCCTCAGGGAATTAAATGGGTATTGTGCCATCAATATTCCAGTAATTCACTCTTAAATGCAGCAAAAACCTATTAATTGGAATAACATAAGTTTCAGAGCAATCACCATCAATATTAGGAGGCTGATCTTTGCCCTTCAAGAGGCCTTGTAATAAATAAAAGAAATATTAGCGCATTAAGAAACCTGGACCAATTAAGCAGCTATGTCAGGAATGACATGGAGTTTAATGTAAATTAATGTAAGATTTCCACAGCAGTTCGGCAACTATCAAAATGGTCCACAATAAAAAAAATTCATCAGCAAGAGTGGCAATCGGAAATGATTTAGTTAAAGTTATTAAGCTTTTCGTAGAAAAATTAACATAATATCAAACTATTGTCATCAAATCTATTCCTATGATATACTTTGAGGATGTTTTATCAAATTGCAGAAGCCATTCTAACCATGTATAAATCACAGATGAGACCATTTGTAGAAAGATCTAACCTTTCGTCATGCCATTTCGTGCAATTTTCAACAGAACATGAAAATATTATTCAAAAAACATGGAAAAATAATTCTGGAATTTAGAACTCGACACTGGTGGAATATTTTGAATTTTGCATGTTTTTTGAGCTGATTTTTATGGATTAGTCCCATTAAATTGTAAATTGCCAAATTTCCCTTCCTGTTCCTGAGTTGGCACTGTCAATAGTTCCTCCTTGTTGGTGTATTCTCCTTTCCATAATAACCACTGTTTATCACACTCTTCAGAAACCCACTGATAATCCTTGTTGATAGTGTCAACAGTTATGGGGGTATATAGGCAATTGTAGTAAAGACGACAATTGGAATCAGCGCAATATTATTGATGGCATAGCAGGCTCAAGGGGCAAGTGATTTTCTGCAGTTCCTATTTCATATGTCTTATGATTGCTATGCCTTGCAATCTGCCACCTCTTCTCTAAACTCTTCACCTTGTATAAGGTGATGCTTCTGAAAGAGTTGGTGATCCAGTCACATTTAGATCCACCTAATGTATTACATTTACAGTTATAATTACAAAGACTGTGTAGTAAATGCAGCTCATACCTATGGTTATGTTGCAACAAGTTACATGTTGTTGTGTATGACAAAGTGTCTCTGCTAATTAAGAGTCCTGAGTGCCTTTGTTCAAATTCAATCATAGGATGTGGGTGTCTCTTGTATGAGGCAGCTTTTATTGCCTGTCCCTAATTGCTCTTGAGAAGGTGGTGGTGAGCTACCTTCTTGAACTTCCTCTACCTCTTATCATGAATCTGAGTGTAAAAGGGGATATTCCATCAGGGATCTGGGGTGGACAGTGCTGCATATGGCAGTCCCTTGCTGGGGTCATTGATTAATTTCACCGGGTACCAGGTCACATGAAGTTTTTGTGGTTTGTGGGAAAACAATTTTCCACGTTAATGTTGAATGTTTTTGTTTGCAGCAGCTCCTTATATTTTTGAAGAGCTGCTCTTAGATTTTTGGTTGCCTTTTAGCTCCATGGTCCTAAGCGATGGGTATCCTGTGCAGAGAGGGCTAGGCAGGCCAGAGGGCCTTGTGGACCTGCTCCTGGGTTTGGCCAAAGTGGCCATTAATAGGTCCAGGCAAAGAGCCATGGGCAGTTGTAGTACATGACTGTCTGTCCCTCTTCATGGTTATGCCTGCACTCGGGTCCGTGGGGAGGGAACATGTCTTATCCACCAACATGATCGAGGATTTTGGATGGACATCACAGGGGCTGGGGGCTTCATCACCCCAGGATGCTTATAATATGAACCAATACTGCCCTCAGTCTACTGCATAGACTACGTAGAAACTGTATGAGGATTTTTGCTGAAATTTTAACTATGCTAACTATGGTGAAAATGAGGATTGTAAGACTGGTGTAAAAGTCAAAGGAAAGGCATTGAGAAACATTGCAGCAGTTATTTTAAGCCGTAATTTGTGTGGTTGGTAATAGTGTGATTATTACCATATAAGGATTTGTAAAACTCAGCCATGACAGATGATGTATATCTCTTCTGAAGAAGGGTCACTGAACGCGAAACGTTAACTCCCTTTCTCTCCACAGATGCTGTCGGAGCTGTTGAATTTTTTTCCCAGCAATTTCTGATTTTATATCTCTTCAAATTAGATTTAAAGAATAACTCTCAAATTGCACATTTCTAGTGAGTGGTTGGTCACTGGGGACTTCAAGTGGAGGTAGACTTCAAATTGTAGCTGCATGTCTGGGACAATGTTTCTCATGGAAGCTTGGCATCAGCTATGAACTGCCATGCCAAATGGATGAGCAAGAGAATTGCCTGAAATTGGCCCATTTGCTTTTGTGGCAAGCAACTGGTGTGCTGGGAATGTCAGTTGTATTCCAGTTGGGAGCGCACTGGTTGCAAAGAGGATTAAGGTTGACCTGCAAGGATGGTGTAGTCAGGACCTGCAACCAGTTTAGAAGGATAGTAATAGATTGTCATGGCTGTGTGGGTTGCCCATAGTTTAATGTGGAACCAGGAGGAGTAGATTTCTTACATATGTTTTTGCTGACAGCTTCAGGGTGCCATTTTGTCTGAGAAAACTACTTGTAACTTGCATGATGGGGAGGCAGTGACCTAGAGGCAATGCCATTGGGGTAGTAATCCAGAGGCCCAGGTGAATGCTTTAGGGACATGAATTTGAATCCCACCATGGCAGAAGGAGAAATTTGAACTCAATGGAAAAAGAAAGTTGTCCTAATGGCAACCAGGTAATCATTGTCGATTGGCATAAGAATCCATCTGGCTCACTAAAGTCCCTTAGAGAGGGAAATCCATCATCCTTACCTGCTGTGGCCTACATGTGACTCCACACCTGCAGCAGTGTGATAGAACCTTAACTGCCCTCTGAAATGGCTCTACCAAGATGCTCCAATCAAGAGGCAATTAAGGATAGGCAATAAATGCTGGCCCAGCCAATGACACCCAAGTCTCATGAATGAATAACAAAGACGTTAAATTCTGTAGACTGTTACAATCCAATATCTGAGTGGGGCCTGAGATGAGCATTGGACCATGTATTTACATGTGCCATTTGGAAAGCATCATTACTAATGACGTGGAATGAGCATGTACATATTTTATGTACCATCAGACTCCTCAGTGCCCAGTTTTACCTGGTTCAATTTGTAGTCTCACTGATTCCAATGCATGTTTTAAATATCTTACGACTGAAGAAAGCTTTGTGCTCTATCATGGTGATAATGCATCTATGCAAATATAAATTTTATTTACATTGACTATCCATTTGCACACCAATTAACAGTAAATTGTATGGAATGATGAATACTACAGTAAAGACTTAACTGCTAATTTTTTGTGATCAAAGCATTCACACACTGTTGAAATGATAAGAAATTTTGTTTCTTTGCTGCACTTCGTATAACCACCTGGTGAGGAAAGGAACAAATCCTTTCATTTTCAGGCTGGAATTGCTCTGAATTTTTCACTTTTTCAGAAATCAGTCATAAGAAAAACATGAATTAACTTTTAACATTTTCCCAGTGCAATTCCTTAGTAATTTTTGAAGTCCAATTGTTCATAATTAAAAATGTGTTTTTCAGTTTGTGCCTTTCCGGGACTATGTTGACAGAACTGGAAACCATGTGCTGAGCATGGCTCGACTTGCAAAGGATGTCTTAGCTGAGATTCCGGAACAGTTTCTCTCTTATATGAAGTCAAGAGGAATTAAGCCTTCTCCTGCTCCACCCCCATACACTCCTCCAGGTTACCCTTTGCAGACTCAGCTTTAACAGAGGCTGATTCCAACATTCCCAGTTGTCACTGATGACCTGAACTATTTTGAGTGGTGGATTCTGCTGCTTTTTTAAAAATCCGGTTGCTCCACTAAGACTTATGGATGTTGTCGGCTCTCCACTCAGAAAGCATCCAAGAGTTTCTGTTGGATTCCAGATTGCATGGTGTCCAGAATATTATCATCAGGCAAAGAAGAGAGAGGGTGCATTAAAAAAAACCAGTGATTTTTCTAAGGCAGGGAGAAGATCCTTGCACTTCTATCTCAACCATCTCCTTTGAAACAATGGGAATTGTGGACTTTGCTGAAGAAGCAGATGCTTTTTCAAAATTGTTATGACATGATAAAATGATAAAAGTTTGTTTGAAAATTAATAGAAATTGAAGTCCCAGCTTGTTGTAAATAACTGAGAATGTTCAGTTCTTCTTTGAATGTTTACATGTTGACTTTTTACAATTGAATCATTTTTATAAACATATACTTCCTGTAAACACAGTTTTAATATTGTTATAATTGTGATTTGCTAGGTGTTACACCTCTATTTACTAATGATTAACTCAGATGGAGGGTCCTGTTCTAGTGCACTGGTGATTCTCAAATGATAGGCCACATGATCTGGTTAGTAGTTGGTTGACAATAGACCTGACTAGTGACCACTACCTGACACTTGCAATTACACCTCAAAAATGATAGTCTCCCAACCAACTCTCAATCGGTCAACCTTTCTGTTATTTCACCACTCTGACAGCACAAATGCTTCACGCTGAAAATAAAGGCATGGGAGAAGGAAGAAAGGCAGAGGAGAGATTGGAAAATAGCAAAAGTATTGATAATGCAGGCATTACAGTCTAATCCATAGCTTTTTTGGGAGTAATAAACTGTTTGATGGAGGAAGACCTGGATAAGTTTGAGAACCACTACACTATACCACGCCAACAGTGTGCAAGCCTGAACCCATCAGATAAATGTACCAGAAAAGTAACCGCACAGGTATATGTTCTTGTGCTCATTTATTAAGTTCTCCATTATTTTGTAATATGCTTGTTCAGATCTTACAGCACGTGCCCTAGCTGCATGGACACTTTTTTGGAAGAGAAATGCACTTTTGTGAGTAGTATGCTAGATTAAATTCAGTAACAATATGGCCTTAAATTCTCAGTAAATACTTACAATGACTTTTTTGCATTTTGCCTTTGGATATTGAAAAATGTGACATGTTTTTGAAACTTTTTTTGTGCCAACACCGTAGCTGCTTTTTAATTTTTCCACAGGAGTGGAAAATTGTTGCTTAGTTTATTTACTATGTTGCATTTGTATGGAAATTTTGAACATTATAGTTTCAATAACAAACAACTTACGCAGGATGGATTTGCAGGGCGATGTCAGAATATGTGACAAAACTTGTTCTGTAACTGTAAATCACTTAACTGGAAAAATTGTTTTTTAATGGATAACCTATATTTCTTAACATATAGGTACATCAGAATACAGCCAAACTTTAAACTTAACACATTTAATACCGAAAAATTCAAATTACTTTGAAAACTAACGATAGGAATACAGGATAAAAATAGTGTTCTTGAAATAATTAAATGATTGTTGGATTTTGTATTCTACAGACAGTCACTAAATTATATTTGTGCCACTTGTAATGGGCCAAAACCCTTTTGTAATGTTAAAAGAAATTTTAATTTGTTTTAAAAAAATAGATTTAGCTGTGATACAAATGTTTTATGCTCATTGTCACTGGGGAAGGTGAGACCAAGTACACTTCACCACTTTGAGCATTCATGAAAATTCAATTACTTTGTGACACCTTTCATGTTGCTGCAGATAACTGACAGCGTTAAAAGCGCAGCAGTGTCATCATATCTCTAGTCAGTACATTTTGCTAATGAAAGAAAAGTTATAGCAAGAAAATAGTCTCAAATTCGATGCAACACAAACCTAAATAAATCTTACATTCTCCCTACTTGTCTTTGCCACACTCCCCCCCCCCCCAAAAAAAACTAAATGCAATAAATAAGGGCGAAACAAGACTCCACGTATTGCTGACATGTGTACGATGTCCTGTCACCTTACTGCAGAGGTACCCTTCAATCCAATATAATATACATTTAAAATAATGTACAACATTTCTTTTATTGGTATCAAACCAGCTCTGATACTGATATGAAATTGTGTCCACTAATTTTGTTGAATTGTGTTACTAAGATCTCTGTTCCTACAAACATCTTTTAAAAACATATTTTTTGTTCTTAATTTGTTTTGGCATCAGCCATGATTTCAGTAATAGTTTTGAAATTAACAATTATGTTTATCTTTTTGTTTCTAAAAATTACTATTTGAAAAGTTTTAAGAAGTTAGTGTTATTGACAGTGGCTAATGTATGTTAAAAAGGCATGTACCAATTCAAATCTTGTAATTAAGTACAATTTGGGTAGTCTTGTTGAATAGTGATTTTCAGAATCTATTGTGCTCTGAATGTTTAACACCAAATATATTGCTATATACTTTGTACTCAGTATCGTACAAACTGTTTTCATGAGATCTTATATTGTCTATCTACAAAAGTATTACATATTATTTTAACACTGAGTAAAAAGAACTAAATTAGGTACAATTGATATTTACTTTTTTACATTATTTTGTGTAGACAGTCATTGGCACCAGTGAATTTGTACATTGATTACCTTAATGAATGCTAAAACAACAGTCATCATTGCCTTTCTTTTATACCTCACACTCTAGGTATCTTATATGACAGAGTATAATTAAATAGTATACCATTGTGTCATCTCAAAGATGCAGGGAATAACTGACACAGTCTACACTTTATATCTGAGATATAGTACAGATAACTGGATGATCGTTGAACACTGAATATATATTTCAATGGTTGCCAAATTTTTGTGTTGTTGCTAACATACTTAAGAGCATTTTAAAGGCTTATCAAATCATAATCTATACAAGTTCCCATAACAGAACAGCTATCACATTGAAGCTCTGAAATCTGTGCTTTGGAATAACTCAAAATCAGCAATTAAGACTCCAGAAATCTAGGCTGGCTTTTGGTTGTTACCAAACACAAAATTCCGGTAATATCCAGCAGTTTAGACAGCATCTGTGGAGTGTAAACTGGTTGACTTTTAGGTTGATGTCCTATCACTTGAACTAGTTTATGGCAAGATCATCAACATGAAATAATTTTTATTTTCTCACCCCACAGGTGCTGCCTATTTCCAGTATTTTCTGATTTTATTTCAGATTTCCAGCTACTGCAATATTTACCTTTTGATTTGGGCATTGCCAGTTTTCATTTAAATAAGGAAAACATAATTTATCTCGACCCCCTGAGAAATGTGCTTTCTCGTTGTATCAAACTTTATGTTGTTTCTTTCGGAACTGAATTTACATTCATGCCTAGAATGCAACAAAAGAAACTGATCGTGGAAATTATCCACAGTAGCTCAGATCCTACATGTGCTATGGAATATCACCAAGGGAAATATCTCAGCTAAGATGAAGCAAAATAAAAGAAATTCTATAAGTGCCAGCATAAAATTAATGTATTTCATTTTTTTCAAGCTTTGTAGTTCTCCCATTTTTATTAGTATAAGTGTGATAATAAAACTTGCAGTTGTGAGATAAGTAAATGTTTCCCCTTTCCCACCAAGGACATGCTGAGTACTCTCCAGTTAGATATAGTACAAATTGCTTCCTGCCATCTGTAACAAATAGCTTCCTTATACTGCCGTAATAATGTACCAGATTGCCCTTTCCTGATTCTGTTATAAATTCTGCTTGTCAAACTGCCACTAATGTAGTGACTATTGCCAGCATCTAAGATAGTTTAGCTCGCAGCCACAATGCCAGACAAGATGCTAAGATAATAAATCAAAGATAACTTGATAGTCACAACTTATTTAATTGACTTCTCTATTGATGATGTTGCAAATAGTTGATGGTAATGTGCCAAAAGAATAAACCTATTTTCATTCACTTTGAAATAAACATTTTTCATTCGTAATTCTTTCTATTAACAGCCAGGCTTACCTTAGTATGGGGAAAAAAGGTTATGCTATGACTTAGGTGGTCTTCTTCCAACTTTTTCAAAAGGAAAGGAAAAAGAAGGAAACAAGTCACTCAAATGGTAGTTACACTCAAACAAGATATCCACCGATATGTCAGTTACCTCCTGTCACAGTTGTGGGAGGAGAAAATTCTATCGTGGGCTCAATTGTGGAATTTGTCTTGTGTTTCTAAGCATCTATACTCCTTCGTTCGGAAAATTCAAGCTAAATTATGCTGGAGGCAGCACAAAACCTATTTTAGCCAAATGGCAGAAGTGCATCTCGCTGCACCAATCTGTGAATTTCTCGTGAAACTCAAAATCTTTATTAGTGGTGTCATTGATTAATATTTTAGTCAAGGCGGGTAAATAAATATGAGTGAACAACTTGTTTTCCCTAACGTGTTGTTGAAAAATTGCTACTTTGTCCAGATCAGACGTGGTTACAATTTTATTTTGTAACAAATTGTTTTTCCTTCTCTCCTCAGCTATGGAATGAAGTTTAATAATCTCTAGATGCAGTGATATAACCATTTTATCAGTGACATCACCTACATATTTTTATTTTCAAATATGGTAAAATATCAACCATGGTACCAAACAGTGCCTCTTGAAATCATTATCATTGTATGAATGTCATAAACCCCTTATGTGGTCAACAGAAAATTATGTTTTCAAGTATATTATTGCTTTCTCACAGTAGCTAAAGTGATACTGAATGTTTTTTAAGGAGTTCTAAATCTGTTGCTTCAATCTAATCCCTACACAATTGATTTATTTATATGTTACATTTCATGTCGGAGTGAAAATTATATTCTTTGTGAGATTAACTTTAAGACTTCTGAGAATCCAAATATAATTATGATAAATTACACAGGGAACAGGCAACAAATTTCCAAAACTGCATATTTATAGGTTTAGTAGGAACTGCCAGTTCTGGAGTCTGAGATAACAAGGTGTGGAGCTGGAGGAACACCTGGGTCCAAAAACATCAGCTTTCCTGCTCCTCCTGATGATGCCTGGCCTACTGTGTTCCTCCAGCTCCACACCTTGTTATCCCATATTTATAGGTTTAATTCTTTTTGGGCTTGCAATACTCAACACATTAATGTAAAATCCTTGTGTATGATTTCCACATTTGTTAGCTGGTTTAAAATAAAAAAAAATTACTCAAATATGTTGGGTGGTACATGAACAGAGGAAATTAAACCCCTGAAAGTTTGAATGTTATTGGAATTTAATAATTACATTTTTGTTAACTCATTTTTATTAAATTCATAAAATCTGATTTACGGTCTGTTGTTTGTGTTTACTAATGAATTTCTGTTCAGAGGTCAAGTTGATAATGCTATAGTTTTAAAGCAATAGTTATTTTCATTGCCTTGGTTATCTAATTCTTAAAGTAGTGAGAATATCGGACCTTTTAGCAACATGTGAAACCCACTGGCTCTGAAAATTTGGTGTGAGCAGAAATAGTTATGTCTTTGGCTAAGTCTGAATTGTGTTGATATTTTTGGAGGATTTCTCATTAAGAAGCCCGGTGAGTTTTCTTACATCTTACCAAACTCAACTCATTAACTAAAAACCAAAGAACTGCAGATACTGGAAATAAGAAACAAACTCAGAGATTGCTGGAAAAACTCACCAGGTCTCACACCATCTGTAGAGAGAAAGCAGAGTTAACGTTTCGGGTCCTGTGACTCTTCTGCAGAGCGTTAACATGGTCTTCTCTCCACATATGCTGCCAGACCTGCTGAGTTATTCTGTTTCTCTTTTAACTCATTAAGAGCCTACCCGGCTCCTATGGCATCCATCATGTCTGATTCTGGCTTGATCTTGCTGTGCACTGCTCCCAGAACAACTCTCCGCTCGTTGGATGTCCCAGAATCTGCCACCATCCCTTGCACTCGCACTCTCTTTAAAAGCCAATTGTGCATCTAGACAAACAATGGCAGTGTGGTGGAAGTCAGTGGCTGTTCAGCAGGGTCTGGATTGGGTACTGCACGAGTGGGACTTGCCCTCATCCCCTCCCTAAGGACGAGCAGTGGAGGTCACAGCCTGTCAGCCTAAGTGCCACAATCTTCTGATTCCTCTACCTCTGCTACGGTACTGAGGCTCATGACCCTCTACCACTGTCACTATTGTCTGCACCATCTTCCTTCACTTTTAACCCAACTTGACATCTGACATCACTAACCCTGTATGCCCTCTGTGCTGTCTCCTCGTTTGTTCAGAGGACCTCCCTGCCAGCACCAAGAGTAACAGCTGTGCCACTCACTTTCATCTCTCTGAATTGCTTCCTGTCTGACTCCCACTCCCACTCCCACTCCCACTCCCACTCCCACTCCCACTCC
>JAHRHZ010000091.1:1639994-1686237 GCA_024137785.1 Ginglymostoma cirratum
ACTCCCACTCCCACTCCCACTCCCACTCCCACTCCCACTCCCACTCCGACTCCGACTCCGACTCCGACTCCGACTCCGACTCCCACGCCAGGTAGAAGTGATGGTCTAGTGGTTTTATCACTAGACTATTAGTCCAGAAACTCAGCTAACGTTCTGGGGACTCAGGTTCAAATCCCATCTTGGCCGCTGGTAGAATTTTAATTCAATAAGGAGTCTAATAATGACTATGAAGCCATTGTTGGATTGTCGGGAAAAACTCAACTGGTTCATTATTGTCCTTTAGGGAAGGAAATCTGCCATCCTTAACTGGTCTGGCCTACATCTGACTCCAGACCCACAGCAATGTGATTGACTCTTAACTGCTATCTGGGCATTTAGGGAAGGGAAATAAATGCTGGTGCCCACATCCTGTGAGTGAATTTTTAAAAAAGTCCAGCAGGAAAACAGTCCCCAACAGGGCAGAAAGATTAAAGATGGCCTGGTGGTTTGCTTGACATTCATGTAGAAAGAATCCTGACTCTAACAACCCACATGGCTGACTGACCATTTCCAAGCCCTTGGACTGGTTTCGGAGGATGATCTTGACTTTCTGTGCTAGGACCCCCCTGAGCAAAAGCTATCCCCTTGACGTGACCAAGGCCTTCTGACAAGCTTCCCTTGTCTGTGCCCGTACTAAATAGAAAGGAGCATGATGTAAGAAGAGTGTCATATCTCTGGTTGAGGGGTGAAGTGAAAAAGTGCAAGATAGGGATGCAGTATACATCCTAGTAAGCTTGGTATTAGTGAACATGATGAGAGCAAGCAAAGAGCTGCAAGTGCAGCCTGATCCAGTACATGAGCTAGGCATGTGTCCCTGAGTGCATAATATCTTTGTAGTAGCATTGCAATGACAATTGCTGGTGCGGCCCATGATGCAGCACTGAAGTGCAGAAGCATCCTGTATGTGGTTCGGAGACTTGCCATGAGGGTTCTTAGAGGCTGGCGCAGATTAAATGCTAATATCCATGGATGTGGGGTGCATGTAATTGGTTTCCATGGATGCTGATACCTGAGATCCAAAATGGAGCTCTTTCAGAGCAAGTGGCGAGCTGAATTCACCAGGTATCTACAAGACCATAAGACATAGGAGCAGAAATTAGGCTGTTCAGCCCATCAAGTCCGCTCCACCATTCAATCATGACTAATAAGTTCCTCAACCCCATTCTCCTGCTTTCTCCCGTAACCCTTGATCCCCTTGATAATCAAGAACCTATCTATCTCAGTCTTAAATGTACTCAATGACCTGGCCTCCACAGCCTTCTGTGATAGTGAATTCCATAGATTCACACTCTCTGGCTGCAGAAGTTTCTCCTTATCTGATTTCCATGTCAAGCTTTCACAGCATTTAGCTTGTGTGCTGAGTTTGCCAAGATAGAATACTGAGTATTAATGAGGTGAGCTAGGCCATCGACAAGGTGTTTAATTCCCCCTAATTGGCAATTTGTTGCTGCCTAGTGAAAAACATACCTTGCTGTTTGTGAAACGCATATAAAGATGGAGAAAAGTGCTTCTGACATCAAAATGTGTCTCAATGGAATTCTTGTATAATTCTGTCACAAATCTCACCATAGCCAATGTTGCTTAGACCCTTATAAGATTCTGCCTGTTAAGTTTGTACAGATATTTGCTAATAAGGATTCTGTCATAAGCACTAGAGTATTTCTACCATAAAATGAAGGTTCCTTTTTTATTGAACTGGAGTAGCAGAACATAAATAACACAAAAACAATTTAGATGAGTGGACTAAGAATCAATCTGATATTGGAACACACAACTTTACAACGTGCTTGTCTCTTTAAAGATTACAAAACCAAGGAAGTTTATAAACTTTATATATCACTGTACAGGCCTCGATTGAAGTATCCAATTCTGGGCATCATGCATTGGCAAGAATGTCAAGGCTTTACAAAGACTGCAAAGGAGATCTAATATTATGAGCAGCAGAATCTCCACACCCATTACAGCTGTATGTATGTCTCCAAGTTCTCATTCTGCTCTGCATTTTGATCCTTTGGTGTGCATCTTTTCTGTGCTAGGCCCGCTTAGAGCGGGAAGGAAGAAACAATGGATAATAATCTGGCTTTCCCTAAATTTTTGTCTCAAAACTACAGTTGATTTTCTATTCGGGCTCCATTACATTGTTGTGACTAAAACCTGTGTGCTTGTGAATAATGTATGATCATGACACGTCTAGCACGTTTCTTACTGCTCCATGTTGATAAAATCATGTTTGTTCTCTCCTTCCTCCTTACTTGAATATCCATTTAGATGTTTCCATTGACAATGCTGCAGATAACAGCAATGTAGGTGATGTGTTTTACCAAGACTGTTCATCTCAACTTACCACATAAAACTGCAATGCTAGAAGTAGGATAGGCTCCTACTAATATAATCAGGGGTATTCATTCCCCCTAGATAATTCACAAGCAGCTATTTCTGTTTTCTGATGAAGGGTTTAGGCCCGAAACGTCAAGTTTTCCTGCTCCTATGATGCTGCTTGACCTGCTGTGTCCATCCAGCCCCATGCTTGTTATCTCGGATTCTCCAGCATCTGCAGTACCTTTTATCTCTCAGCTATTTCTGTTAGTGGCTTTTCCAAAGAAGAGATCTCAGTATAACTGAGACATCCTTATGCGACATAATGCATCCATTTATAAAATAAAGACTCACGATGCATAACCACAAGAGACTAATTGTACTATAATATTAAGATTGGCCTCTGGAAATCCTTAAATTTTAATTAAGGAACAGTCAAAGCAAATTAAAGATGCTTTCTCATGAACAGTCACGGCATTTCCACTTCAAGTGCACTTCAGAGCTCTAAATCAAACATGATTCCCCATTTTTCAGTTTAAATTGAACTCAAATACTTAGTTGATTAAAAAGCAAGAAAAAATAGGCTAATATTCCCAGCCCCTGAATGAAGTGTGCAATGGCAAGTCAGTTCAGGAAATATGGCGCGATAGGAAAGGTTAGATTCTTGAAGTTGAAAAACAGTCAAACTTTCCACCTAAGGTAATAACAGCAAGCTGCAAATCTCACCAGTGAGTGGTGAGAAGCCTTTTACAGGCCTTTACAACTCATCAGTACCTCATGTCACCTCATTTATCCGCAATTTCCAATTCTCCCATGTAGTGGCGAGAAATGTGATGGTGACAATCACTTTCATGAAAGTCAGAGAAGATACCCGGTAATTCCAGCTTGCCACTTCCTCCTCTAGGTCTTCATCTTGGCCAGCATTCCCTGATATTGATGTGCAGCAATTACTCATTCAGAGAGGTAGGCACCAGACTCATTTGTGGTACATTTTGAACTAATGTGGAATACAGTTCTCTATTTTAATATAGCACTTTGGATTGCACCAACACCTTTCATTACAAACCCACTTTGTGCACAGAGTCAGGGCCCCTTCTCATGCATTGGAGCAGGGTGAATCTCGGGGTTCCTCGTTTGCTGTCTTTTGCGCCTACCTGGATGCTCTCTCAGCATCTCAGGCTTGCCTTTTTGTTCTTCGCTGTCTCATTCAGAATGTAAAGGCTCATTGTACTTCGGTCTTGCCTTGCTGTTCAGCGCAGACACGACATTAGGCAGCTTGTCATGATTATCAGAGTGATCAGCCTAAAGACTGGACTTGTTGCTATACATAATAATGTTACATTAACCTTACCTCTACAGTACATGCCTGCAGCTTTTTCAGCAGATGCATTGCACATACTTCAGCTAAATGGCCATATCTCAAAGTCTATTAACCTTGAGGATCATAGACTCTGGGCCACCTTCACATCCAAGGAACTTTCAGCTGTGACATCTTCATGTGGAGGCTATACGGTGGACTAGGCTACACTGTCATTTGTGTGTGACATGAATGCTGATTGCACAAATTGCTAAGGATCTGTCCTGTTTGTGATATTCCCTCTTATAGGTTCATTGGAACCATGACCAATGAATCCAGGCATAGCAAGGACCATCGTCACTGTGGCCATGGTGCAATGAAGGCACAGAGAAATTGAGGACCATCAGATGCACCAGCAAGCCCAGGACAAACAGCAACCTACAGTAACTTTCAAACAGCCTCCACATGAAGACATCACAGGTACAGGGGACTTCAGGATGTAGAGGTGGCCCAGAAACCATGATCCTCAATGCCATTTCCTCCAGATGAGTGAAGCAGAGTGCCAGCACAAACTGAGGATGTCCTGGGACACCATCACACGAGCTTGGCAACCGTTGGAACAGAACTTGCACCCTGAAGGAGTGGGTGGTCATTTTATCCTGGTGACAGCTAACCTAAATTTTTATGTAACAGGCTGCTGCCAATTATCCATGATGTCAGTGATGCAGCACGGGCACTAGGTTTTGTCAACATAACCCTTGATTCCCTTAGAGATCACAAATCTGTCTATCTCAGACTTGAAGGCACTAATGACCTAACTTGACAACCCATTAAGGTAATGAACTCAACCGATTCACAGATCTCTGAGAGAAAAAATTCTTTGTCATTTCAGTCTTAAATGTGCAACACCTTATTCTGAGATTATGCCCTCTGGTCCTAGACTTTTTCACAAGGAGAAACGACTTTTCCTTAATCTGCCCTGTCAAGTACCCTGATAATCCTGTATGTTTGAATTAGACTGCCTCACATTCTTTTATATTCCAACATGCACAGGCATAGCCTACACAACCTCTCCTAATTAGACAGACCCTCCATACCATGTATCAGCCTAGTTAACATTCTTTAGATACCTCCAATGTCAGTATATGTCTTCTTAAATAAGGGGCCAAAATTGCACAGTCCATCCCGCAAGCCAACCTTCCATCCATTGATTCCATCTATAATTCTTGTTGCCTTGTGAAGGCAGCCAACATAATCAAAGACCCCTCCCACCTGTTTATAATCTGTTCCAACCTCTTCCGTCAGGCTGAAGATACAAAAGCTTAAACACATGTGCCATCAGATTCAAGAACAGCTCCTTCCCTGCTGTTATTAGACTACTGAATGGAGCTCTAAAATTTTAAATTTATTGTTGATCTCACTCTTTGTCACCTTCTCTGCAGCCATTGTGTTCTTCATTCTGTTCTATTATCCTAACACAATTTGTATGGTACGTACTACACACAAAGCAAAATTTTTCACTGTACCTTGGTACATGTGACAATAATAAATCTAACCAAATAATAAATCAAATCAAAATTATTCACTGTATTCCAGCTGTGCTCTGACTAGAACCTTGTACAGTTTTAGCAAAACCTCCCCGTGTTTATACTCTATTCCCTTTGAAGTAAAGACCAACATCCAATTTGCCTTTCCTATTAACCACAGAACTTGGATGCCAGCTTTTTGAAGTCAATTGCTGCTCACAAGAAATAGTTCTTTACCAGTGGGAGGGCAATGAAAAATGGAAAACCTCTAATGCCGCCTAGGTGCATGAATGGCCCTCCTTGCAAATAGAAGCTCATGTTTGTAAATGGAAAACGTTGGAGAAATTTCTAGAAAGGAAAACAGAATTAATGTTTCAAGTCAGTTCTGATGAAGGATCACCAGTCTCGAAATCGTAACTTTGTTTTTCTCTCTACTGATGCTGCCAGACTTGTTGAGTTTCTCCAGCACCTTATGTATTTGTTTCAGATCTCCGTATCCTCACTTCTTTGTTTTATATTTGAAAATATTTGGCTGTCTTACAACATCACCTGTTGAATCAAATGTCATTCTAACTGCAGCTGCACGAATTAAGCTTCCCATCCTTAATGCCATACAATGTTATAATTCTGTCTAAGGGACTGCTAATCCTTCACTAACGCCCATTGTACCATAACATTTTATCGTTATTCAAGGTAGGAAAATTACATGTTCAAAAGCCTTCAAGCATTTGAAAGCATGAACTTTTATTGAACAACAAAGTAAAACACGGACAAAGAAAGTTGCATTTACTTCGAGGAAAATTGGGGCTGCTTGTTTTGTGAGCAACAATAAATCTACACAATGAATTAGCACTTCATTCAACTCCCAATTATTGGTATCTAATTTCAATTCAGTCTTATTTGGCTTGTTACACCTGATGCTGCAGCCCTCTATCAGGCTGAAAGTGATGTTCCTCCCTTACAACTCCTAATCTTCCTCCTCAGAAAACTGCTTCTCCTCTCCCAGTTCTTCAGCACCTATCACTTCTGATTTTTCCTCTACAGTTTTGCAGAACACACCATGTAAACATTATGTGGCTGCTGCAAGGCCTTTCCAGACAGATCCTATATCAGAATCTCATCTTCAGGAGGACTTTTGTCTGAGCCATGATGGTCCTGCTAAAGAATGGGTTGTTTTCACACTGTTGAATGGACTCTAACCTCAAATAATGTAATCTGTATGCCTTTAAGTCTTCTTGATCTGTACATCCTTTGTTTGCTGTGATCTGCTTGTACCGCTTGTAGACAAAGATTTTCTATGTATTCCGGTACACGGGACAATCAATCAATCAATCATTCATGGTATCTGTGCTCAGCCTCAGTCAGGGGTAGTGTAATGGAACCATCAGCCATGGTTGCAGAGGGTGGCTCTTGTGCCCTAGTAACCATCCTTGTAAGGCATCTGGCCCCTGAAACAAAGCAAGAACATAAGAGTTGTTCAGGATACTGGCATCATAGCGTTGCCCAGGGTACCGGGCATTGTCTTTTAGAATGTGGTGCCAATGATCACAGATGCCTTGTCTGTTGATGCAAGAGAACACTTTTCTCACGATGAAGTCAGCTGTGTTATATAATGGCGATTTCGACGCATCTTGCAGTGCCCTGCACCTGGGGTAAGGGCTGTAGGAGGAGGCAGGAAAGCGGAGTTGAGGATTATCAGAATGGTGGAGCAGACTCAATGGACTGAATGGACTATATCTGCTCCTACCGCTTATGATCTTTTGATTTGATGTACAGCTGGGTTCTGATTATAGTGCCGGTAGTGGAAATCCCGGAAGGTGCTGGCTGTGATGAGTGCTTTGCCACTGGTGAGTGCACACTAGTGCGGGAACAGTGCCGTAGAGGCATGGTGCGCATATAATGTGGTGAGCAGCAGGAAATTGTGTGAGGAAACTAGCAAGGGTGAACAGAGAGAAACCTTCCAGGAAACTCCCTGAAATTGACAGCTGATTTTTGGTAAAACTCAATTCTCTGTTTACTTTTAGGTCTGTCACTGGAGACTGCTAAAATGTAACATAAGAAAAAAAGAACCTGATTTAATTATAATTTTGGAAACAGAAATAACAAACACAAAAATGAAATAGAATTAAATCAAAACAAAAATTAACTAGTGATCAGTGGAATTGTTCAATTCACAATCAGCTTCGTCTCCACAGATACTGCCAGAGCTACTGCGCTTATCCGGTACTTTCTGTTTTTATTTCTGTACTAATGCTGTCTTCAGCTTTCTCTTTGTTTTTAATCAAATTAAGTTCCATTAAATATGCCTTCTCCGTTCACCACAGAAGCAACCTCTTGGCTTCTGGCCACACCGTCTGTATCATAACTTCCTCCCTTTTGCTGTTTTCTGTTTACACTGCTTCCAGGTCACATGGAACAGTACTCCTTATGATCTAAATAAATTACAATTGATCCCTTTACAATTGATGTGTTCCTGTTTCCGTCCTTCTCCTGATTTACTGCTATTACTAGAACATTTTTTGTATCCTCTACAGTGAAGTTGGAAGCAAAATATTTGTGCATTTTATTTGCCACTTCCTCATTATCTAGTATTAATTTCCCATTCTCATTCTCTAGAGTTGCATCCTTTACTGAAAATTTTGTAAAATGAATTTAAAACTATGGTGGTTATGGGGAACCTGAACTACTTATTGCACTCGTTAAACAATTGCTTTCTGTTCTTATTACAATTATCTGTTGACATCACCACCATTCTGCCTCCATCCCTCCCCCTTCCCCCTCTTTATCTGCAGCTCCCCCTACACCCATATCGAGTCCTGAAGAAGGGTAATACTCGAAACGTTGGCTGCTCCTTTCCTCCAGATGCTGCCTGCCTTTGTGTGTTCTTACAGTCTCCTGTTGTCTACCTCGGATTCTGGCATCTGGAGTTTTATTTTGTCTCCAACCTTTTGACATATGTTGTTTACAACAGTAAAATCTGTCTCTTTTATGTTTTACCTATACTCTCAAGGTTTTATATGCAAATGAAATTTCAACTTATTGACTGAATTATTTTGCAGTATTCATCAGCTACCGGTTACAACTTTCTATTTCTTTTCAAATCTGCCTGACCTCTGCCTTTAATTCCCTTAGTCTTCTCAACACATTATGCTGTACACTGATGCATGATAATTATATATGAATTAGGAATGATTGACTGTTCCATTGTGCAAACATAAAATATGAATGAAACAGATGAGGCACTTTGGATAACATTTACTCAAAGGTTTTCTGTCTCACTTACCACTTTCTTGTTGCAAACAACTCAATGTTTAATTAGAGTATTACACTTTTTGCTACCCTACCATTTCTAGTTTCAACTTTAGAACGTTATCTGTTTCAAGTTAATGTTGCCTAGCAGCAGATAATTTATTTTCTGTGATTAACTCATATTAATTGCCCTTTAACACTGTACTAATTTACAAAACAATACTTGTCACTCTCTCTTTTCAGTGTTAAGTGCCCTGCAATTTCCTGATGTACAACCAAGAGGAGAAATGTGACAGTAATAACAATGGGGAAAGGAACAGGCCACTGTACTCCTCATTTCAACATGTCCGCCATCATCGTTGCTTTGAATAAAAAATTTGCACTTAATGACTTCTGACCTTTCCTTAGTACAAAGAGTTAAATGTGGGTGTAGCATACAGTGTTCTCAAGTCAATCATTTTGATACCTTTTGGAAGATACAGGTCAGTATCTCTCTGAGCCTTGTTCTACGCACGTTCCTGGCTTTACCCACATAGTTATCCTTACCGTGGATCATTCATGCGTGATGCCTTGTAAGATCTACCAATAACAAAGCAATTCCTATTGTAGCAACGTAGAAATAGCCATAATTTCTTATTTTGAAATAATGCAAGTGCAAAGTAGTGCATTGTGAAATCTTGCTTTTCACCTTCCACTTGTGCCAGGATCAGAGACAATTAGGAGCTAAAATTAGTTTTGCTGACCAGTGGGCTGACTCCATCCTACTTCTGGGCTGTTTTTGCAGAGGCGTGTTCAGGAAGGTGGGGTGGCAAGGCTACCTCAAATATAAATTGGGTGACTGATCTGATTCCTTCTTCATTCCAATTAAATGAGGCTGCTTGGTGGTTTGCAGTTGGCCTCCCGTTTCCCACAGATGGCGGTGCCAGTCTGGTTGCCTGCAAGTGGAAATCTCTGATCAGCTCATAGGTGCTAAAGTAATCTGTCACTCCAAATTAATTATAAATTCTCATTGCTTCTTCATAAATAATTAAACTGAATGGTATGTATTTGTCTGATTTCTTTCCTCTTAAATAATGGAGTGACATTAGCATATTTCAGAACTAATGGAAGTGTATGACCACTTTGGCAGTTTCGTCGTCTACATCTTTTCATAGCCTGAAGTCGAATGAATTGGGTCCTAGAGATGAATCTATCCCAAGTGACATTAATTCACCATTTTGAAATATTACATTAAATCCATTCAGTTCCTCTCTTTGATTTATTTTTAATACACTTAATGCAACCACTGGTATTTTAATCTAGTTTTCATCCATCTTAACTTTCTTTTGTTGCTCCTTAACTTGCGTTCCATTGGCATTTATCTTATGCTTGTATAGTGACTAACTCTCTTAATATCATCAAGAAATTTCAGAATATTGAATATTATTTATGACGAGTATGTAAAACATAAGAGTTCTAAGTTACAGTAGGGTTGAGGAAAAGAAAAAACATTGAATCAGGCCTAAAGCTAAGAATTTGGGCAGTACTATTAATGAAGTGAGTTATTAAACTATTAAAAAATTTGGAAACTGCATTTAACCCATTCAGATGGTATGCTTTAAGTTGTATGGATCCTATAAAGATATATTGATTTCATTAGCAACTTGTAACTGAAGTCTTGGACCTTTTAAATATTAGTTTTAAGAGATATGTATGGTGATGGCAAGGACATCATTTCTACACAACTTCAAATGACAATTAAGCATCTGTTGCCTTGCTGTGGATCTGGAGTCATAAATAAGCTAGACCAGGTAAGGATTCAGACTTTCTGCCTTGAAGGGAAGCAGATGTGTTTTCGTTTATCACAATCTCGTAGTTATTAGGTCCACTAATGAAAGATCCATTAATCATGCTCAACTTTAGGGATACGAGAATTTTATTCCAGGCTTAGTTAATTCCCTTGCTACCATATGGAATTATGCACAATATTAGTCCCAGTAAGTGGATGACAAGTCTAGTAGCGTAACCACTGTGAAACCATAACCAACAAATTTTAAAAATGTAGAACATTATGACCAACTGTTTTGACCTGGGAAATGTGTGAGTTGTTTTATTCTTTCCTGCAACACCACCGTAGCTGGATAGAGAGCATTTATGACCCATCCCTAAATCCTCAGAGGACAGTTAAGACACATGCTCATTGCTATGGTTCTGGAGGCTAGACTAGATAAGAATAGTAAATTTCCTTCCCTAACAGACAGTAGTGATAGGTTTTTATGACAATTGACAGTGGTTACATCTAGACTAGCTTTTTATTCCAGATTTTAATTGAACTCATTTTTCACTCTATGCAATGGTAGGATTCAAATCTGTATCCCGAGAACATTAGTCTAAGTTTCTGGGTTATGAATCTAGTCATATTACTGTTATGCCACCACCTCGTCAGGTGCCCTCGATCAGGTAGCTACCAGAAACTGATACAGAGTAGCAGCTTTTTGGTACGTGGTATGCAAATATTAGCATACAAGAGGATGCCTACGGGATTGAAGCAATATTTCTAGCATCTAGTTCTGTCACGGAAAGGTATTTGTGAAAGTTTCAAAATCATATGGCAGGACCCCAATTCAAGAAAAACTGTAACATTCCTGTACAGTACCAGTGGGGTACACCGATTATCTCCTGGCCAAAATACAATGTGCTTTTACATGGCATCTTTAGAATAGTATAACATTCCAAGGCACTGCGTAGGAGGGTTAGCAATGAAAATGTGATATTGAGCCACATCAGCATGTATGACAGGTGACTAAAGGTTTGGTCAAGGAAGTTGATTTTAAGGACCATCTTAAAGGGGTATAGAGCAATGAAGTGGTTTAGGGTGGGAATTCCAAAGATGTGGGTCAAAGCCGCAAGACCATCAATGACAGAATGGTTAAAAGTGAGGACGCACATGATACCAGAAATGGAGCAGCACAATGATTTCAAAGGCTTGTTGGACTGAAAGTGACTATGGAAACTAGGTGAAGTGAGGCAATGCACAGATTTATTAAAAAGCGTGAAGACTTTAAAATCAAAGCAGAAAAAGCCAGACGTGTAGGTCAGCAAGTACATGACTATTGTTTCAAAGAGACTTAGGCAGCAGAGCATTGGATAAGCGTAGGGTGGAAGGCCATGAGAACAGTGTAATAGTCAAATTGAGAGGTAACAAGTACCTGGACATTTCAGTAGGTAATGCCCTGAGATAGTGTTGGAGTCAGATTGCATTACAGAAGAGGAGGAAGGGAATCAGTGAATCAACACTAGGCCTTCAACTATTTGTGGTTTATATTAATAACTTGGATGAAGGAACAGACTCTATAGTAGCTAAAATTGCAGATAATACAAAGATAGGTAGGAAAGCAGGTAGTGAGAATATACGTACACTTAAATTTTTTTATCTTCCAGATTGGAGGGCAGAATTGGATAATTCTTAGCTCTGTAAAAATGACTTGAGAAAAGGTGCTAGAGGACATTGGAATTTCATTCTGCTGGACTGGATTTTGTAGGGGTCATGCAGGCAATCCTGTAAAGATTGTTGAGGCTGCCAGGTGTTGAGACTGATGGTGTAGAGGTCTTGCCTTGGAGCATTAGCACTTTATTTCAACAGCGATTTAAAAAAAATCCTTCCACCGTTCAAACCTCACACACACTACCATACCTTTACCCTCCCCATACCCCATCCATGCTGATCCATATCATCTTGTGGATACACCATTCATGGCCCCTTACATCCTCTATGCTAATCTATACACATCTTCCCCTGTATCCTTTTATAACCTCTATGTAAACATAATGGCAACCCATGCTAAGCCATTCCCATACCCATCACCCCTTGCCCTTAAACCTACCATACCAACTTACCCATTATCTGCTGTATACGTACCTTAGGAGATTTGCTGAGTTGAAATAGAATAATGTTCTAATTCTCAATTGCAAATTTTATTTGAAAACAAAATCATTCTTATTCATTAACAAATGAAATATATTTAACTCCCTTCAAATATATAATCCATTTTAAAAGCAAACATTTCATTCAAGTACTTAACGTTTCACAAAAACACCTACCATATTGAGTATTACCCCATGTCAAAGACTTTATAACCAGTCAGATCTGACAATTACTTTGTGAACTGACAGGAACTCCACTATGATACATTGTGGTATAAATCATGCTGTGCTAATCCTACAATGATTAGCTCTCAGTCTTATGTCAGAAGTCAAAGTGAAGTAATTTTATTTTAAACAGCAGATATGTTTAACATAAAGGGTCGGCGATTTAAATGCCTCAAAAACTTGACAGTTCCATAGAGCTTATGAAAATTTCACACATAATTATTTCCAGTCTTGCCAATTCCAATGAACACTTTATCTCTTGCAAAGTATTCCCTGAACCTATGCAATAGGGTACCCTACCTCTCTAAGTAATTTTAGCAGTTTTATGTATTTCCCTCAAAAAATTAGACCTTTTGAATTGTTTTCTAGACATCTCATGAAATAAAATTGTATCTGTTTGAAAGCAGTTGCATTTTTACATGGCAGCTACCTCTGTCAACCACATATGTGCAAATTACAAACGGTTGTGTTCACTCTGGCAAAAATGGCAGGTGCCGGTTTCAGGGGTAAGACTTCTGAAATCAGCCTCTGGCATTATTTCACCTCAGGCAAAGACACTCTTTTCCCTCAAAAGTTCAGGTCTGTTTCTTAACTAATTCCCTACATGTTAATAAATTGCTTTCAATTCCATGCACGCTTATTTTCATAATAGATTTTTTGAGTGAAACCTTGTCAAGTCCTTTTTAAAAGTCTACACAAAGAATTTCAAATTCCTTTTAGAAGTCTATATACAGAATTCTCACTGACATTTCCTTGTCTGTGCTGGTTGCACTCTAAAAATATCCAACTAGTTTCATTAACCATGCTTGCTGTTTAGAAATTTATGCCAATTCTCTATTTGATTTGTACATATTTATCCAAATGCTGTCCCTAATAACCGCTTCTAGAAATATTAATGCTATCATATTTCCTAATTTCTCTCTCCATTGTTACATGATTTTAGTTGCTGTTACGAAATTATTAATGGCTTGTTAATAATATTACTACAGGTGCATTTTGGCACCAGATCAGCTCAGAACATGGTACCTCTGCCCGCAAAGCAAGAACAGCTCAGTTTAGAATTGAGCGTCTTAGAATACATATGACCATGATCTGATATTGTGGTTAACAATATTGCTGTCTAATGCAATTAAAGGCTCTGGTTTTAAAATATATTGATTTTACAAATATTGCTGCCTGGACGTCAGGAATCTGTTTCTGTAGGGAGAGAAATAACAAACACAACCAGTAACGCTGCCACTATAACTGATTTAATGCTGATAAACCCATATCACAGTCAATCATTAAGTGACTATTTACAAAATTTAAAGCTTCCTAGATAACAAGCATGGGGCTGGATGAACACAGCAGGTCAAGCAGCATCATAGGAGCAGGAAAACTTGACGTTTCGGGCCTAAACCCTTCATCAGAAATGGGAGAGGGGAAGAGGGTTCTGAAATAAATAGGGAGAGAAGGGGAGGGGGATAGAGGATGGATAGAGGAGAGGATAGGTGGAGAGGAGGCAGACAAGTCGAAGAGGCGGGGATGGAGCCAGTAAAGGTGAGTGTAGGTAGGGGGGTAGGGAGGAGATAGGTCAGTCCAGGGAGGACGGACAGGTCAAGAGGCACAAAAATCATGGATCAAACGAATGTCATCTGGATTCATCATTATCTGCCAGATGTCAAAACCTGTATAAACAGCTGGAGGGAAAATTATTTTTTCAAAACTATAAAATGTATTTATTAGTGCTTCGTTTATTATATCACATAGTTAGTTTTCAAATGCAAATTCGAGTGATATTTCATTCTTTGGAAAATATTACACAAATCTAAAAGAATATCAAAAAGAGTAATGAAAAGAACAAAAAGGACCTGTCATTTTCAACATCAATTGTTCAGTTCTGTCCCTGGTGCTACTGGTACATTTTTATACATTCAATGTTTAGAAATCAGCATCATATTCAATAAAACAAGAACATTTTGAATGAAATTCAGACATTTGTTGATAGCAATTCTTCTATTTGTTAAAGGGTTCATTAATGGTTGCTCGTGTTATTACAGCCGATGATTGATGTAGGAGAAAAAGTTTGATTAATGAATGGGATAGTCTCCAACGTTAAGACGTGATTTGCTTATGAATGAATCTAATTTGAGGCAATGTAAACATTTCTATTGACTTTGAATCTTTTTTTGATAAACTATTTAACAATCCTCTTCCTCTGAGTATAAATCCACAGCCTAAAGCTGTATGGTATATGCATAAATTCCGATTCTGTGGACTGCTCTGAAGAGGCATGACTCCAGGACTTTTTCTCCTATTCCCAACAGTTTTCTCTGGTGTGGGAGAAGGATGTGAGCAGGGACTCCATGCCCTGAACATCTTAACCTGGCCAGCTTGATTGCAGAGTTTGTCATTTTCGTCACTAACCTCCTGCAGCTTTTGTAGAGTTGGGCCAATTTCTCAAGGTGTCTTCGGAGGTTTCATGAAACATTCATCTGGATGAGGGAACCTTTTGAAATTTATCTTTAAAGTTCTTAGCCATGTTCACTGTGCCAACAAGTCTTCTACTCCACGGTCTCTCATACCTTCAATCGCTTCCATGTCTATTTCCACACTATCTATTTTGAACAGAACTAATGAATCCTATAACAACAATAGCGTGAATAGAAAAAATTCAAAAATAACCAGGCATAATTTCTTTTAAAAACCTGCTTTAACACAATCCTATATAGGAGCCAATCAACTACATCTTGAAAACATCATTGGCAAAAACTATAAGCACTTTACACCTCTATAACTTCTATAGATATATATTGAACTCCTGACAAAATAGATCTATGAGAAAAAAAGCAATATTTTCCCTTGTTGCACAATTGTTTCAACAGATTAATGGATCTGTGGGTTCTCATACTATGGCATGAGATGGCATGGATGAGGTTTGGAGCTGAATGGTTTGTTGAGGCGACGTGAGGGGTGAGAGCTATGTAGCCTAATAGTAAACATAATAACAACAACAAAGTACCAGACAATAAAATTGGACCCTTTAACTAGCTTACCTTGGTGTCAAACATTCCCTATGACCTCTTCTGAGGTAGTAGCCAACTCCGGGACACACTAACTCACCTTGATGCAAATATTTTGCCTTTCACTTTATTCCCAAGATGTGCGTGCCAAGCAGGGAAATTTACTGACTCTCCTATTTGCATCTAAAATGAAACCTAACCCTGTATTTTCAACTAGAGAACAATAATGCTGACTTCACAAATGTACAATATTGGCAGGGTACATTACCTACCAGTTGTGAAATTAGAGCATCATGGACTGATGTCTCTTTGCTTCCCATTGTCACATTCTTCAACGCAGGCACCGATTGCCATTGAATAAGGGACTCCTTACAGAACACTTCAAACAGGGCACTGTTCTAGCTATCACTTAAATGACCTAGCCTCTTAAAGCCCTCAATTAGAGGTGAGACAGGCAATTTACTCATGGGTCTTCCAGCTCCTCACTTCATTCTAGTGAAAGCAGAAATGTGTAAGCATTCCATCTAATCCCTTACCAACTCCAGGAGAGAGTTCATAAAACCCACCCAATGGAAACAAAAATGACATGATATATTTCCCTTATAGGGTAATACACACACCTTTCAATTTTAGCGTACGTTAATTCTTTCAAAAGGAGCCCAGTGCGGATTGTAAAGATACATATAAATCTAAATGATTAACAATGGATGGAACAGTGATATCATGGAAATATCATCACTGTACAGAATACAAACTGATTTGCATCGTGATTGTAATGGATGAATAATTTTCTGAAGCTTTTACTCAATTGCAATCAGACGTTAGAGAGAAATTGCATTTGTCTTGAGTACCTTGGTAGTTCATCAGTGATTGCACATCTTCCACCAAAGATTTAATGATTTGAAGAGAATCTATTTAAAAATGATATGATGTTATCATTTCCAGGTTATGAAAAGGATATGGTCACTGAAGAAAGTGAAAAAGTTATAAAAATGGTACCAAACTTGAGAGTTTAACATCTCAGGAAATATTGAACATTAGAAAACTAAGGGTGAGGAGTAACTCGGTAGTAGCCTTTATGGTTATAAAAGTGTATGATATATTAGATGTAGAGAAGGTGTTTTCAGCTGCAGACCCCCATGTATTTGAGCTGCACAGTTATACTTTAGAAGTTTTCTGAAAACACACATTTTGTTGGAAATGTACATCTTTCACTCATCAGAACAATTCGGAAGAATACTGAGCAAAACGGAACAACATTTTAATACTAATTTAATACATTTGAAGTCATTCCCTTTTACTTCAGTGTTATAAGGATACTTTCCTGTTCATTGGAATTCTTGCAGAATGTCTGGATGAATGTAAGATGAAAAGATTTGACCAGCTGAGGCTTTTATCAGCAATACCTAAGTTCTGTACTTCCAAATAACTGTTTCAGAAGTGTGTTACTTAGGTGAAAAATACCAATAAGCCAAGGAGCTCCAGCTGTTTGCTTTAAATCACTCGAAGGACAGCCATATGTAGACGTAAATTTTCATTATCCAAGAACTTGCTAAATATACATCTGCTAGTTTCTAACGAGTTGGGTTGACACCAGAGATCCTTTCTGTAGCCTTGTTTCTTTTTTTTAATACTGCAATACATTATTTTGAAAAGCTGACACTGTCACCCTCATTTACGCCCAGGAAAACGGGAAGACATTGAGCACCTAGAATGAAATATGGACACAAATGAATGGCTTGCTAATTGTAGGGATTGGTAAATTGATGCTACGAGCGTTGACAATGAACAAATGAGTTTTTTTGTGCGGAGGTGGGGGTGGGAAGGAAGAGAAAGTGGAAATGGGATGAAAATTGCAAATCATGAAATGTTGACTCACTGCTGGAGACCAATAATTTGATTTCCAATCAAGCCTTCATTTCGGCAGCCGGCTCTCCCTCCAGAAGCTCGCAAGGAACTCATTAATACCTGCCAATTGTCATGAACCCCAACAATGTTTTAGATAGATGGTGCCCAAAATTATTTGCCATTTTTCAGGATAGACTAGACAGTATTGACAAAAACAACTTATTTACTCCATTATGGTATTCAGTAATTAAAAACACTGCAGCTACTATTTCCTCAACCATTCAAATAAATCATGAACAGCGCAGTTCAGGAGATATTTGCCCAGAAATACACAGGAGTATAAGTACACATTTCGCCAAAAGTAGGGTTGATGCCAAAACTTCATTAACAGATCATAAAACGTAAGAGTGGAACTAGGCTATTTAGTCCATTGAAACTGCTCCACCATTCAATGAGGTCATGGCTGATCTGACAATCCCTAACTCCAATTTTGTGCCTTTCCCCATACACCCGATTCCCTTAATACTTAAAAATATGATTATCTCAGCCTTGACACAACTTCTATGACCTTCTGCAGTAAAGAATTTTCTTCTACTGTGAAGACTGATGCAAAGTATTCATTCAACTCCTCTGCCATTCCTAGTTCTCCATTATTATTTTCCTTACCCCATTCTCTAAGGGGCCTATGTTCACTTTGGCCTCTCTCTTCCCTTGTATACAGTTAAAGGCACTCTTACTATCCTTTTTTTAAAATTGTTTGCTAAGTTATTATGAAAGTTTATTTTGTCCCTTTATGTTAGTCATTGGTTGTTGGTTTTTAAAACTTTCCAAAATCCACTGGCTAACTATCAATCTTTGCCAATTTGTATGCTTTTTCTCTTTCAACTTGATACTAGTCTTAACTTCCTTGATTAACCACGGTTGGTTTATTCCTTTCCTAGAATCCTTTTTCCACGCTAGGATGTATCTTTGTTGTAAGTCATGAACCATTTTTTAGAGAACATAGGGACAGGAATAGGCCATTCAGTCTTTGACAATGTTTCACTATTTGATGAGATCAGGGCTGATCTGTGGCTAAACTCCATCTACCTGCTTTTGGCGCATATCTCTCAATACCTTTGCTTAACAAAAATTTATCTTTCTCAGATTTACCAATTAATCAAGCATCAACTGCAGATGTGAAAGATTGTTGCAATCTCTACTCCATTTGTGTGTAGAAGTGCTTTCTAGCATCTCTCCTGAGCAGTCTAGCCCTAATTCTCAGACTATAGCCCCTAGTTCTAAAAGCCACAGCCAGCGGAAATAGTTTACCTTTATCTACCTTGTGTTTCCTGTTAATATTTTGAAGACTTTAATCACTGCACCCTTAACCTTCTAAATTCTAAATACATAACCTAACCCCTGAAGTCCAGGTATTATTCTTGTCAATCTACATTCTGTTCCCTCACACTCCAATAACATCCTTCCTAAGGTGTGGTGTCCTGATCTGTTCATGGTACTTCAAGTGTGGTCTATTCATAGTTTTGCATAGCTGCAGCATAATTTCTGCATCCTTATGCTCCAGTCCACTAGATGTAAAGGCCAGCATTCCTTTAGTCTTCTTAATTATTTTCTGTACCTGTTTTGTGGATTTTAAAGATCAATGCACTTGAAACCCAATCTTAAACTTTCTTAAACATAATTTATCTTCAACAGCAGCCTTTGTTCATTAAATTGTTGTGCATGTAGGCTTCAACCCTTTTTTGCTCCTAACAAAAGCGTTTTGCTATGTATCAATGTGCTATTAAGCTTTTAAGAAGGTAGATGTATGCACAGCCACATTAATTGACAGCTAATCTTCCAGAAAGACTACTCAAAACTGTTTGTTATTTAGGTTATTTTGTTTATTATATTGATACGTGGATATATAAATATATATCCTATTGCTGTGATTCTGCATTACAACATATTAAGCACAAATACGTCAGTCTTTAAAAGGGTGTCAGACGTCTCCACAGAGTGCAGCAAAATTAAGCCTTTTGTACCCCAATTCGGGAAAGCATACTTCCAAACCAGTTGTTTTCCTCTACATCAGCTGACCATCTCCTTCATTACCGTCATTATTCCTTCTCACACTTGACAAATACTCTAGCTGTGACAGAATCAGCTGCTATATGTTTGTCATTTCACCTTTCCACATAATGGGATACTTGATCAGTGCAATTTGCATACTAATATATTCCCTGCTTAAATTAAAAGAAGACACTTGTAGATCAATTCAAATTCATGTGGTGTTAGTCAACACAAACTGTTCAGGAACATGATGAGTAAAAAGAATATATTCCCTGGGACTGTGCTCTGGTTCAGTGAATCTCGGCAATGGTGGCTGATGGGAGAGGGTTAAAGTTCACATTTCCAAAATAATCTACCTAAATCTACTTAAAGTAATGGAAACAAAATCAACCATGTAGTTTACCGATGAACAGTCCAGCCTTCATGATTCTTTGGTTCTCTCATTTGTTCCGAGCGCAACACGATGAAAATCTCATAATAAAAGTAATCATCCATGTGTAATTTCCAGAAAGTTAAGCCCCATTGCAGCTTATTATGAAGAAAAAAAATTGTTTTTAAAAAGATGGATTGTGTGCCGTAGGCAGCAATATTACAGCCCTGAATTTTCTTGATGGCTGTTACGCTGTGTTGTTGCATAGCACCTCCTGGCCTTATCTGAAATGCTTCTAGCCAGAACAGAAGGCAGTCATGGACCAGATGTGCTCATGGATCAAAGTGACAACTTCGCAATTGGTGGATTTTTCATCGGACAAGGTCTCCTGGAAAGCATGGAAAACAGAGCATCGGTGTACGAATCTTGGAGGCACGTTGAAAGATCTGGTGGCAGAAAATTTTATAGAGTTCCCACTTTTAATATGCTCCTTGAATATGCGAATCCTATTGGATTGTCCTTTTAGGAATGTAAAGTTGCTGCTAGCTTCAGCGTATGTGGGAACAGTCAGCTGAGAAATGTGAGAGTGAATGAAAAATTCCCTGTCCTGTCACCAAACCACAAAATTTTAGTGTTAGGAAAATTATGTCGAGTTTCACAATTGGTGTTAGTGTTGCATCTTGAAAGGTCTGGTGGCAGTAACACTTTGTGCTATGAACATGACAGCAGAGTTGAAATGAAAATGGATTAGGGATTTTGACAAAGGAGGTCACACTGATATGCAATAGCAGCTTTGAACAATTACATACCTCAAGACAGTGCTCCTCTGAGATGGTGGTGCCTAAACTGGGGCCGATGGACCCTGGGAATTTACTGAGACTTCCTACGGAAGATCCACAATATAATACGAACATAACCTGTTACTCGTATTGTCATGGGTCAAGCGGTGCTGTTAATTGTTATTTTGATGTATCTTGTCAATTCTAGCAGTGCAATGGAAAGCTTGCACACCAGGGACCTGGTACACTTACACAGTGGGAAATTCAATGTCAGCTCAGGGACCTAGTGCACTCACCCAGGGAACTCAATGCCAGTGCGCATTTACAGAAAGACTCTGCTGATTAAGGGTAAGCGCTGAGGCTGGAAGCATCTGAAAGAGCCACACAACTGACTTAGCAGAACCTTGGACTCCTTTTAATCCTGATACATATAATGCTTTCCAAACTAAAGTGAAAGCACTTACAGCAAAGGTAGATGCTTTATCTTATGTTTTAAGCCGTGCGAACTGGGGCATTCCTTTACTTACATCTGTACAAAGTACTTTACCAAATATAGATTTCTAGTAGTGTTGTGGACCTCATTCTTCACATACTTATTCTAGGCTGAGTTTTTGCAAATGTTCACTGTCTGATGACAAATTAAGCAAATATTTTCTTAAAAAAATTCAACAAGTTATTACACTGCTTTGACATCAGCTGGCCATTGCATCTCTACAACAGTTCTCACCGTGTCAGGATCTGGGTGAAGTCATTTTGCTGTCAGTACATGACCTATGTTCTTGACTTCAGGCATCTACAATTGCATCTTTTCCATATTCAGCTTCAGGTTCATATGGTGAACTCTCTTTAGCACTTACGATAGATTTCAATGGTGGTCTACAATATCTTTTTCCATCATGCTTCCACATCCATAGAACGGCAGATCATCCATGAAAAATTCCACACTAGGACGATCACTAACTGTCTAATGCCTCCTAAATTGATTCGCTTCTGTAAATGCCATGTGTAACTCTGTGTGTCCCCAAAAGCATTGAGAATGTTATTAGAAAGCTATTGCTTTCATTTGGCTTCAGTTACCAATAACCATCTTTCACATTGAGGGTAATAAAGACCTTTGCCTTGGAAGCCACACATCAATTTTTCACTGATTGACAGGGACATCTCTTTACAACATTACCGCAATTCCTCGGATCTATGCACACTTTCAGTTTTCCATTTTCTCTCTACTCTTACCTTGTTGTTCATCCTGTCTGTACATTATTGTCATGTTCTTGACTAAACCTTTCTTTTCCAGCTCTGATAGCTTGTCTTCAGGCTGGCTCTGAGGGCAGGTGGAGCTCTCTTCAACAGATGCTAAGTTGGTGGCTCACATCCTCTGCTTTGAGATCTTATCCTGATGGCACGTGTACTGAATTCTTGAATCAAGCTTTGGATTGTATTACTAGTGATCTCATAATGCAGTGGTAGTGTCCGTAAGTCTGAGTCAGAAGTCCCAAGTTGAAGATCCATTTGCTCCACAGGTGCATAATAACATCTCTGAGAGTTTGATTAGAAAATATCCTTACCTTGTATTACTGGCTGCTCTGTAGTAATTTACATTTTTTTAAAGCTTTGTAATATTGTATCTCTACACTGCTTTATTGGTTTATTTGCCTTTTCCAGAAGATTTCTGCTCTTTATAATGACCTGAAATGGTCCCTGCCTTCTTCAGTCAAGATGATAGTTTCCACATTTTTTAAATAAAGTTCTCTAGCTGCAACCTTTATAAATTTTTCTATTGAAATTGTGGCTTAATTACTGAGCGCCAATTCTTTTAAGTCTATAATTTTGCATAATTTTTCCTCTTATGTTAGATTCTTTCACTAGATTTATTTAAATTTGCTCATTTTCAGCTCAAATATATTCTGGAACCTTACTAACTCTGTAGTCCTTGTCTAAATTTCTTTCCTCAGCCTTTCGCTGTTCCTTTAATTTGCATCTCATAGAGTCTACTGTCGACAGGTGTAGCAATTCCTGCGGTTGCAGGGAAAAGCTTCTTCCTGTCCCGCAGGTCTGACCAGTCCCCTTCCACTGACACCCTTATCTGCTTAGCTGAACTCATCCTCACCTTTAACAAATTCTCTTGCAATTCCTCCCACTTCCTACAGACAAAGTGGGTGGCCATGGGTACCCGCATTGGCCCAAGCTATGCCTGCCTCTTTGTAGGATACGTGGAACAATCCCTCTTCCGTAGCTACACTGGCCCTAAACCCCACCTCTTCCTCCATTACATCGATGACGGTATCGGCGCTGCCTTGTGCTCCCACGAGGAGCTTGAACAGTTCATCCACTTCACCAACACCTTCCACCCCAACCTTAAGTTCACCTGGATCATCTCTGCTACCTCTCTCTCCTTCCTGGACCTCTCTGTTTCCATCTCTGGCAACCACCTGGAAACCGATATCCATTTCAAGCCCACCGACTCCCACAGCTACCTAGAATACACCTCCTCCCACCCATATTCCTGCAAAAATGCCATCCCCTTTTCCCAATTCCTTCGCCTTTGCTGCATCTGATCCCAGGCTGAGGCATTCCACTCCCGAACATCTCAGATGTCCTCGTTTTTCAAGGACCGCAACTTACCCCCCTCAGTGGTTGAGAACGCCCTCGACCGTGTCTCCTGCATTTCTGGCAACTCATCCCTCATACTCCCTCCCTGCAATAACAACCAAAACAGAATCCCCCTCGTCCTCACCTACCACCCCACCAACCTCCGGATCCAACGCATCATCCTCCGACACTTCCGCCGTCTGCAAACTGACCCCACTACCAAAGACATTTTTCCCTCCCGACCTTTATCTGCTTTCCGGAGGGACCACTCTCTCCGTGAATCCCTTGTCTGCTCCGCATTCCCCTCCAGCCCCACCACACCCGGCACTTTTCCCCGCAACCACAGGAGATGCTACACCTGCCCCTACACCTCCCCCCTGACCCCCATCCCAGGCCCCAAGAAGACCTTCCACATCAAGCAGATGTTTATCTGCACATCTGCTAATGTGGTATACTGTATCTGCTGTTCCAGATGTGGCCTCCTCTACATCTGGGAAACCAAGCAGAGGCTTGGGGACCACGTTGCGGAGCACCTATGCTCGGTTTGCACTAAACAACTGCACCTCCCAGTCGCGAACCATTTCAACTCCCCCTCCCATTCCTCAGACGACATGTCCATCCTGGCCTCCTGCAGTGCCACAACGATGCCACCCGAAGGTTGCAGGAACAGCACCTCATATTTCGCTTGGGAACCCTGCAACCCAATGGTATCAATGTGGACTTCACAAGCTTCAAAATCTCTCCTCCCCCTACCGCATCCCAAAACCAGCCCAGCTTGTCCCCTCCTCCCTAACCTGTCCTTCCTCCCACCTACCCCTCCTCCCACCTCAAGCCCCACCCCCCCCATCTCCTACCTACTAACCTCATCCCGCCCCCTTGACCTGTCCGTCCTCCCTGGACTGACTTATCCCCTCCCTACCTCCCCACCTACACTCACCTTTACTGGCTCCAACCCTGCCTCTTTGACTTGTCTGTCTCCTCTCCACCTACCTTCTCCTTCATCCATCTTCTATCCACCTCCCTCTCTCTCCTTATTTATTTCAGAACCCCCTTCCCCTCCCCCATTTCTGAAGAAGGGTCTAGGCCCGAAAAATCAGCTTTCCTGCTCCTCTGTTGCTGCTTGGCCTGCTGTGTTTGTCCAGCTCTACACCTTGTTATCTCAATGTTCTTTCCTTGTCTTTCCTTTCTGGTCATTGAAATGTTTCTTGAAGTTGTCCCCAACTTCCTTTGAGGTCTCTTAGGTTTACCTCCTGGAGCTTTCAGTTGCTGTTTATGGAGTCTCCTTCCCTAAGCATTCTGTATTTACTCAATATTGCTGGCTTTTCTCTCTTTTCCTAGCTTACACCCCTATTCCAGTGCTTCATACCAGTTTCTGGTAAGAATTGCCTGGATGAAGTTTTACTTTTGGAATGCTGAACTTGCTTGGTTACTGCTTCCATGGGTGCTGTAGGTAATTGCATTTCAGCTGTTGACTGAATATCTGTCTTTTTTAAAGCGGTAAAACTCTTAAAAGTATTATATTGATTACTTGAAATTTTTCTTTCCTCACGGAATTCTTCTCCTTGTGGTGGAGGTTAGATTCATATCCCTCTAACCATGTGATATTTTCCCAGGTGGCTACTCCAGGTAGCTTGTGGTATTTGTCACCCTTACCAGTATGTGATGCTATATAAAGGGCAGTTTGGTGCCACCAATCCTTCTTTGACTTTGCTTTGTCTTGGGCCTATGTAGTGGTTGTGGACAAAGAACACACTACCACAGAGTATTTATGGAAGATGCTCTGTTCTTTGATATTTAATTTTCCTGCTGCATGGACATCCAAGATCCATGCGTGACAATGGTTTCCAAAACCAGAAGCCAATGCAGGGAACAGTGTCAGTATGCTGATTAGCCAAGGAAGAGAGATTATTCCTTACTTAATGTAACCATGAATCAGAGACTGTTATAACTGTGATGACTATGTACAGTGATATTTCACATTAATGTATAATAAATGTGTGCGATACCAAGAGAATTCATGACGCAAATGCAACATGAACATTACCACTTCAGAACCATTATCTTTTTAAACAGCTACAAAGTTTGGCACTAAGTCCGTGTGTTTATTGAGGATAGCAAAAGACAGACAGACCACCTATAATATTCTCTGAAGTCTTATTTCAATCATTACTGCAAATTAGAATTACCACTAGTCCAGTGGGATGTTTTGGAGCAGCTTCTGTTGTCCCTACCTGGTAAAATATTGGTTTTGTATTTAATAGCACATGATGCTCCTGTATTTACACAGTGACAGAAACAAAGGCACAAAATACTTGCCTGTGAATCTCCTACCAGAACTTCACTGTGAAATAGATGCTTAAGGAAACAAGAATAACAGCAACGACTAACGGTATACATTTATACAGTATCTTTATTGATGTATGACCTTACAATTCCTGCACTGAAATTCATCTGCAAGGTGTCTGCCCATTTGTCCAATTTGGCAATTTCCCTCTGAAGTTGTTCTGTGTCATCCTCACAATCCACTATTCTCCCTAGTTTAGTATCATCTGCAAATTTATTGATTTTCCCCTCAACTCTCATGTCCAAATCATTTATATAAAACAGAAGAAGCAAGGGTCCCAACACCAATCCCTGGGGAACACTAGTTTCAACTCATCTCCAATCTGAGAAATGTCCATCTATAGATATCCTCTGTTTCCTATCTTTTAGCTAACTTCTAGTCCATGCTGCCAAGGACCCATCAGACTCAAACATTTCTAATATGAGACAGGCAGGGATATAAGGAATATGACAGTCAGTGACAAAGCTGTTATAGTTGATTCAGACAGAGAGGTGTCCTGAGAAAATGAACAAGCAGTGCAGAGAGAATGCAGTGCTAGTGCTGCGGGGGCTGTGGTGGGCAAGTGTGAGTCAGGGAAGATAATGTTGGCAATAGTAACAACTTGAGCCTTGTTGGGAGCTGGGTATGTTAGTGGAGATAGTGAGTGTGTGGAATTGGAAAGAAGATGGTGGCACTCATGTTGGAGAAGTGGAGAAGATCATTGAGCTTCTTCCTACAGTGCCAGGCATTCCACCAGATGGCTGAGACTGCACTAATCTGGATGGCAAAATCAGACCAGGCTGACATGGCCGGGTGCCATGGCCTCCACTGCTGGTCCCGAGGGAGAAGGAAGCTCTGCTTATGCACCATCCCGCTCAGTAGGACTTTTGGGTCCCTGTGCACGAAATGGGCACCAAATTTCCCTTGTCTGCCAAGTCCAGGTAAATGTCAAGAACTGTGCAGACCAGCTCCAGGCTAACAGTTCTTGTCCGGGTGCACAATCAGCATTAACAGGTGGCACTGATCTTCATTGACAGTTAGGATGAAAGCTGTTAATTCTGCAGAGACGGAGGCAAGTAGTCATAACAATGATTAAGATAGAGATTGCAACTCATTTTGAAGTAGATAAGGTGCAAAACCGTCTGAGCCATGTAACCCCTTCTGTCTTGATGATTTACTTCTTCACTGTGCCTTGAAAGTCATTTTAATCTGCAACAATTTGTAGCCAATAGCAGAACCTAATCCAGTTCCTGGTCTGGGATGGCCTAAAGCAAAGGTGTCTTATTATGAGACAGAAGATAGCTCAGCACACATGTTACATCCAAATCAGCATGATATATCATGTTGGAAACAATTCTGAGTACATAGCTAATTAGATCAATTCCAGCAGGGTCTAATCCACATGCTTCTTGACAAGACATTTGCAACAAATGCATATTTTCACACTGTACAACTCCAGGTTATTGTCAGCTATATTATTTTACACAGCAGCTAAAAATATCTGAAGATCCAATTATCTCAACAGTTCACAAGGAGTCATTGAAAAAATAAGACACCATTACCTTCTTGCTGAAGTAAAAGAAAACGACATCTTGGAAAATTGAGTTCTACATAAAGCATTTCAAAGGATCAGAGGCCGTAATTCCATTCAATTGTCAGTCGCTTTTTCCCCAGATAGATATTTTTTCACACATGACAAGTACTGTAGTCATTCACAGTCCATTGCCGTGACTCTTGCCCTGGAACAGATTAGGGTGCACTGTCTTAATTATTACTTTTGCTAATTAGCCTGCCTGAAAGCTTTGGGCTGAATTTAACATTAGTAACTGGGCCTCTGCTGCTGGCTGGAAAACTAACCTACGTTACCTCCACTGCAGAAGGAGTCCATCAGAGCCATTGTTTGGATTTTCCTGGTTTTAGGACCTTGAGGCTGGAATTCTCAGCCCTTACCCAAGCCCCAAAGCAGCCTGCAATCAGAGGTCAACAACTCTTGAGCGCCAGTCAGCTCCTCTGGGAACCCTGGATCAACAAGGGACCCAGGTCTATGTCGAAACCCAGACTCAGGCCCATAGCCAGGGCGTTTTGTCTGCAACAGAAATTTCCTCAGTTAACTGAGTTGACATAAATGAATAACATTTAAGGTCTGGATTACATTCACTCAGTGCTGGTCCAGTGGGATCATTCAAGCAGTATGACAAGCAATTTACACTGGTGTTTTGTTGGATCTAATTATTATCAGTATCAGTGCGAGTTAATATTTCAATACTGATGTGTTTTGAAGTTGGGCTCCTCCATGTCTGAGCAGATGCAGGAAATATTTTAGATATGCAAATATTAGAGGAGTGGAGAGATATAGGATAGAAACAAGATAAGTATTTCATTTGGGTCACGTTATCGAGGGAACCAAGCCCAGATTTGGGTGAAATGCAGCCAAGCACCAAAGTGTAAATTCCACATTAAGAATGAGAACTGAGCAGGAAGTTCAGCTGTTAAACACACTCTAGAAGGGAGAACAGCTAATCTGATAAACTGAACAGTAAAAGACTATTCAAAAGGTTGTTAGTTACATTTCCAAATGTACCTTTGTTTATATCTATCCTGAAAATGTATCAACACTCTGTTTGTTAGGATAATAGACAACAATTAAGGATTGGCTTAAATTACTTGTCACAACAAATCACTTCTACTGTATTGCCTCCGATTGGCTGGCAGCTTACGCTGAGGACTTGGGGCCTTGGGCTCTTGATTTTTATTTTAATCATTCATAGGATGTGTCTGTCACTGCTGAGATTGGCATTTATTGCTCTTCCTAATTGCCCTTGAGAAGGTGGTGCTGAGCTTCTTGAACGCACTGTAGTCCGTGTGGTTTACGTACCTGCACATCGCTGTTAGGAAGTGAATGTCTAGGATTTTGACCAAATGATAGTGAAGAAGTGGTGACATAACACAAAGTCAGGAAGCTGAGTGGCTTGGAGGGGAATTTGCAGATGTTGGTGTATTAGCTGCCCTTGATCTTCTAGATTCTAGAGGTCATGAGTTGGGAAGGTGATGCCTCAGGAGCCTTGGTGGTTACCGTGGTACGGCTTGCAAATGGCACACACTGTACACGGTGGTGGTAGGAGTGAATGTGGAACGTGTTAGATGAGATCCCTGATGGTATTGATATTCTTGAATATTGTTGGAGCTGCACCTATCCAGGTATGTGGAGACTGATCCATCACAAACCTGACTTGTGCCTTGTAGATGGTGGACACATGTGTAGCACAAATGTCACTTGCTCCTTATCAGCTTAAAACTGAATGTTGCCCGGGTCTTGCTGCATGGGCATGGACTGCTTCTGTATCTAAGGAATTACAGATGGTGCTCAATGTTGCGCAATGACCGGCAAACATCCTCATCTCTCATTTTTTTAATGGAGCGAAGGTCATTAATGAAGCAGTGGGAAATGCTTGAACCTGGGACATTAACCTGAGGTGATCCTGTAATGATGCCCAGGACCCAGGATGATTGACCTCCAACAATCACAACCATCTCTCTTTGTGCCAGTTATGATTCCAACCAAATACCCCCCTGATTCCTTTTGACTCTAGTTTTGCTAGAGCTCTTTGATTCAAACGCTAACTTGATGTCAAGAGCAGTCACCCTCACGTTCCATCTAGAGTTCAGCTCTTTTACCATGGTTGGGCCAAAGCTGTTTTGAGGTCAGGAGTGGAGCTTAATTCCATAGGAAGAGCCACTAGTGACCACTCCACTGCCTGATCATCATGACCTCCATGGAGGGGGTTTTATGGGCCACTTGCCAGCTCTCCAGCTGGGTGCTAAGTTCCACAATACGTCAATATTCCCCTGCCACCACGTTTTGCGCGATTCTAAGAATTCCTCACAAGGAACCAGTTTGTCTGCATCATGAATGTAAAGTCCCACATTCTTTTCTTCAATATTAGAATTGAAATGAATCTCATCCAACACCATTGTCCTTCCTTCCAGGTAACAACCTATTTGTAACATTCACAGCTATTAGGAGAGCTGACAAGCACCTTCTGCGCCAACCTTTTACCTGAGCAACCCACAGTAAATTATCAATCTGTAACTGTTTAGAGATGAATGAATCATTCTGTGGGGAAAAAAAATACTTCCACTAAACTGCACTGCCATTGATAAATGAAGTTTTCTGTGTTTGTATTGATTTTCTGTAGACATGCTTTGTCACTGTTTCTGCCTCAGCCTTGGGAACCTGCTGAGTTAGTGAAGAAGAACTGTTCAATATCTCCTATAGTGTTTGGAAAGCTGCAAGGAGCCTTGAAATCCCTGACTGTCACTTCTAATTACTTGAGAAAAATGTTTTTGTTATGAGTGTAAATTGTAATTTACCGCCGTTATCACATCTAAATATCAAGGAAGACTTGCTTCTATGGTACATTTTTTAGACTGTTGAATTCCAAAGAGACTTCTTTTAACATGAAAAATGAGGTTAGCAAATTGCTTTCTCCGTTGGAAATAAGTATAAAGGCACTGGCAAGAGCAGATTTCCTAAGGTTACGCACTTCTTGACTGAGATAACAAGCATGGGGCTGGATGAACACAGCAGGTCAAGCAGCATCATAGGAGCAGGACCCTTCTTCAGAAATGGGGGAGAAGAAGGGGGTTCTGAAATAAATAGGGAGAGAGGGGGAGACGGATAGAAGATGGATAGAGGAGAAGATAGGTGGAGAGGAGACAGACCGGTCAAAGAGATGGGGATGGAGCCAGTAGAGGTGAGTGTAGGTGGGGAGGTAGGGAGGAGATAGGGCAGTCCAGGGAGGACGGACACGTCAAAGGGGCGGGATGAGGTTAGTAGGTAGGAGCTGGGAGTGGGGCTTGAGGTGAGAGGAGGGGATAGGTGGGAGGAAGGACAGGTTAGGGAGGCAGGGACGAGCTAGGCTGGTTTTGGGATGCGGTAGGGGGAGGGGAGATTTTGAAGCTTGAGAAGTCCACGTTGATACCATTGGGCTGCAGATTTCCCAAGCGGAATATGAGTTGCTGTTCCTGCAACCTTCGGGTAGCATCATTGTGGCACTGCAGGAGGCCCAGAATGGACATGTCGTCTGTGGAATGGGAGGGGGAGTTGAAATGGTTCATGACTGGGAGGTGCAGTTGTTTAGTGCCAACCGAGCGTAGGTGTTCTGCAAAGCGGTCCCCAAGCCTCCGCTTGGTTTCCCCGTAGAGTAGGCCACAATGGGAACAGCAGATGCAGTATACCACATTAGCAGATGTGCAGGTGAACATCTGCTTGATGAGAAAAGTCTTCTTGGGGCTTGGGGACCGCTTTGCAGAACACCTACGGTAGGTTCGCACTAAACAACTGCACCTCCCAGTCGCGAACCATTTCAACTCCCCCTCCCATTCCGCAGATGACATGTCCACCCTGGGCCTCCTGCAGTGCCACAACGATGCCACCCAAAGGTTGCAGGAACAGCAACTCATATTCCGCTTGGGAACCCTGCAGCCCAATGTGGACTTCACAAGCTTCAAAATCTCTCCTCCCCCTACCGCATCCCAAAACCAGCCCAGCTCGTCCCCGCCTCCCTCATCTGTCCTTCCTCCCACCTATCCCCTCCTCCCACCTCAAGCCCCACCCCCATCTCCTACCTACTAACCTCATCCAGCCCCCTTGACCTGTCCATCCTCCCTGGACTGACCTATCTCCTCCCTACCTCCCCACCTACACTCACCCCCTGCCTCTTTGACCGGTCTGTCTCCTCTCCACCTATCTTCTCCTCTATCCATCCTCTATCTGCCTCCCCGTCTCTCCCTATTTATTTCAGAACCCCCTTCCCCTCCCCCATTCTGAAGATGGGTCTAGGCCCGAAGCGTCAAGCTTTCCTGGTCCTATGATGCTGCTTGGCCTGCTGTGTTCATTCAGCTCTACACCTTGTTATCTCAGATTCTCCAGCATCTGCAGTTCCTACTATTTCTGAACCAATTTAAATCTGATTCAGGTTCCTGTTCTCTGCATCACAGTAAATTTTCATAAAAACATTTATTAAAGGCTAGTTATGTTCAGAGAAAATTTGCACTTTCAATTTCCTTTTGCTGCCACAAGTGATGGATTCTCTTTGAGGTGCTCTGTTCTCACTGGATTGAACAGGACAGAGCGAGTATATTCAAGGAAGAGATACTGAGGAGAGTAGATGAGTGCAAGGACTTTCTGTTTTCTTGTGTGTAATGTTATAATGTTAAATAGAAAAACCAATGCTGGATCCACTCCAAAGTTAGAAAGTACGGAAAACAATTCCTTACCTATGGAACTTACTGTCTGAATGGTAGAAATTCTCTTTATCTCATACTAGTTGTCATACAATATTCAAAGAGACTTTTTTACTTCAAATATTCTTTCAAATTTATTGCAAGTTGACAGCACATCACTTGGATCAGAATTATACACACATAAAGACCAAATGTCAAAAGCCATTTTTCTTGAATTATTTAGAGATGTCACAGCTTTCTCAAAATGTCCATGTGGCTTATTAAAATGTCATTTTGTACAGCAGTATGCCAATTTTAACATACTGCAGATAAAGGTGTAATTAATTTCTGGTCTGGAGCAGATTAACCAATGCTTCTACTAGTTAGGGCAAAATTGGAATCTGTAAATGGTATATCTTATTTGCTGAAGTTAAATAAGGAAATTGTAATGGCTGGGCTTGTTTAATTGTGAGAGTGATCTTCCCCCAGAAGTGGTAAAAGCTCCCTTGGTTTAGGTGAAGGTCTGAAAGGGCTGTTATGGAATCGATGACAGGATTTCAATTAGGCGTATGAAAGAGTCAAGTGCTCCCATTTTCCTGAGCCTGTCTCAATTTCATGCTAGTTCAAGGGTTAAATGGAAATCGCACTGCCTTTCTGTACATACTGAGGACTGTCCAGCAAACCTTACTGTGCTTGCCAGCAGAGGATCCTGAACTTGGAACCAGGCAGCAGCCTGTGAGTCGACCACTGAAAGCCAACCCCTGCCCTTGCTTCCTACACATTCCTCACAACTCTAACGGCCCCAAATCCCAACCCAATGGCACTCACCTTACTCCCGTGATGATCCTGGCTCCTGTGGGCACTATGGCACCAGTTTCACTGACAAGCTGCTAGGCTCCAATTTGCTGGTGCACCTCAGTAGGTGGGACTTGTGCCACAAGGACCTTGATTGTGGGGAAGATTCATCAGTGGCTGCATTAAGTGTTTATAGGATATTTGATTCTGCCAGAGATAGTAAGAACTACAGATGCTGGAGTCAGAGATAACACAGTGTGGAACTGGAGGAACACAGCAGGCCAGGCAGCACCAAAGGAACAGGAAAGCTGACATTTCGGGTCAGGACACTTCTTCAGAAAAGGATCCATTTCTGAAGAAGGTCCTGACTCGAAAAGTCAACTTTCCTGCTCCTCTGATGCTGCCTGGCCTGCTGTGTTCCTCCAGCTCCACACTGTCGTTATCTTTGATTCTGCCAGACCTTTCTCATGGAACTGACTGGGATTCTCCACTTATCCTTTGACCAGTGGGCACAGCTCCTGGTGGCCCTACAAAATCCAACCCTACATTTTAAAGTACTTATTGGCTTCCAAAGGAATGAATATACAGTGGTCAACATCAAGAAAGGGATCAAGATTTTTGTTATTGGCCCCATTGTGGATAACTTATGTTAATAGCTTTATTAAACAGGTGGTAAGCTAAAATGCCTATGCTGTCTTACCACTTTTTGATGTTTCACAAATTAAGTGAATAATTTTAGATGGTGATTGATATATTTTATTACAGTTGTCGAATTTCTGTCAAGAGTTTCTTTTAATAGGAAGAATGGAAATGTAAATAAAACGCAGTGATAATTGTTAATGGAGGTGCAGGAGTGAGAAAGTGTTTGATGTCAATATTGCAGACCCAACAAGCTTGATTTTTCACAAAAACTGGACCTTTAAAGGTTAGCTTTGTAACTGGCAGTGGTTGCAAATCCCTCTGCATCCTGTCATATTGTGAGCTAATTTTGTTTCATAACCCTAATAACAATATTATATCATTACCCTTTATAATCAACTAACTTAATAGAAAACCACGTGCCGAAGACAATTATTTCAACGTTAATGAATTCACCAGAAACAATTGAAGAGATACATTATTTTATCAATTAGTGGTTTCTTTCACATTGCAGCTGTCACAGCAGAATTCATATAGTCTCTTTTTTTCGCCTTGAACAGATTGTGGTTCCCTAGCAACACATTGCAGCTTACACACTAGCCTATAATGAAACAATGAAAAAGCTTGCAGTCTTGCCCAGGTTTATTGTCTAACTGCTTGAGCTAATTATACCTATACTTGGAAAAAGCAAATAATCTAGATTTATTACTGTCAATTTGGGAAATGCTGCTGATTGGGCAGACTCATCCGGGGCATTGAATGATGTGGGTTACGGTGAGAAATCTGAGAGAGTTGTGTTGAAATTCCAGCGACGCCTTTCTCCACATCAGGAGCGACTTGTTGCATTTTTCCAACTCAGATCCAGACATCGAGAAAGGATTTTTGCCAGGCAGTAGTGTGATGCATTAACGAGAGGATTGCTGTTCATTATCAGCCTCATTGACTGCGAATCTTGCCTCATTAATACGTAGCTTCCTATTCTGTCACCCACCACAGGGAATCTCAAAGTGCAGAATTCCAGACCCATTTATTGCCACTTGCCAGCCTTCCAGACCCACAAAGCACCTCTCCGAGCCATTTTACAGGATGCTTCTGCAATTTAAAGCTGCATTTCAGGGAGCACCAGCAACTAACATTGAAATGTTGCTGCAAAGACGTTTGCACTCAGAGTTAGGCACCCAGTGCATGGATAGGGTCAGGTCATGTTTCAGGGTTGTCCACTTGCTCTCTTAGCGCTGTCTCACCTTAAACTCACCTGGATGCTCACGGCATCCCTCCCTTGCTTTGCCTTCCCTTGCCATTTGTACTTTGATTCCTCCAGCCAGAGCTAAGGCTCCCATTACTTCTGGCTTGCTTTGCTATTTATCTCAGACACTAAGGAAGGTAGCTTGTCATTTTTGTCAGCAGTTATCAAACAAGTAAAGGGAGACAGTCCTCACTCGGGGACTTCCAGTGCAGTGAGTTAAGGGCAGCCTCCAGTTTCAGTCCAGTGGCTTTGGACTCTGTCAACTGGCCACTCAGGGTGGTCATGCTCAGGTTCCTCATGGTGGTGGGGGGAAGGGAGCGAGCAGTCAAATATTGGACAATCCACCATCTGTCTGGCTCTTTCTACATAATTGTGGGCTGTTTTCTCCTGGAATGAGAGAAAAGTAGGGTTCAGTGAGATGAAGGCCAGTGGCATAGTGTTGGGGTGATGTGGGTGGGTAAAAGGTGGTGAGTTGTTCCAAGTGAGTGAGCAGCCAGCGCAGAGGTCACGCAGGGAAAGAAGAGTAAGGGTTAGGCTGGGATAAGAGTGAGTAAGATGTTAAAGGAAGATGTCGTATGTAATAGTGAGAGAGGTGGAGCAGCATAATGTCACTATGGGCTGGAGTTTCCAAGCAGTAACAATCTTGTGCAAATTGACATTCTGCCCATTCTGTTTTGAACAAGGAGAGAGCTCTGCATTTTTGACATGAGATTCTGATCAGGGCTCATACAGAAATGTGGAGCTGTACCTCCATTCTGACAGTTCTGTCAGAGCACAGAGCTAGCAGGATGGGATAAAACACATGCCCATTTCATAGTCATCAATTGCTGTTTTCCAAAATATAAAGGTTCAGAATCACAGTCACTTTGACAGCTGCTGCCAAATGGTAAGTAAGGTGAGTGTGTACTGCAGGATGGGGTGCCATGAGGGTAAGATGCTGAGTGGGTAAGGAACAGAGTCGTAGTTGATGGGGTGATCAGGTAAGTGAAGCAGTGTTTAGGGTAGGTTGAGGTGGGTGTTGTTGGCTGTGCTTTGGACATTTTGACCAGTTTATGTATTAAAAACATTTCACCAAATTACTGTTGTTGGTGAGGTACACAAAGGGACGCAGAATTTAGTTTGTAGTTGGATTCAGTTTTATTAACAAAATATTCTTTATTAAAAACAGCATCTGAACATTTCCCAAATTCCCACAATATTTGCTGTATCTCGCTTTGCCTGCCTGAGAAAAGTTTTATCTCCAAAGATCCATGAATTTGTGCTAGGCCATTAGAATCTCCTTCCCTTCAGATGTAGGGCCGGCTCTCTTCCACAAAACTGGGTCTGGCAAGACAGGGAGGGTCTTCTCTCTCCTTAGGTCCTTAGAGCTTTGCTGCTGGACCAGGTCTAATCTTCACTGCAAGTCTTCTCTGAGTCTTCACTGAGGGGGCAGCATCCAGATGTGCATTCTTGCCCATATCACCAGGCCTTCTGGAATGTTCTGTGGCCGTTGGCCAATGGGGTCAAAAGCTGGGTTCAAAGCATTGCCAAAACCCTTCACTGCTGCCATGCCAGGAGGTGGAAAGTGGACATACTCAGGTAGTCAAGTTGCCAGAATGTCTAGTCAACACTTCTCAACACACAACGTTCGGACAGGTTATCATTGGTTTCCCCAAACCTTTGTGACCTCTCTGACCTTGGTTTCCACTGTTGTCTGTAACATTCCTATGGTTATAGTGAGTAAGTTTGCAGAAGACACCAAAATTGGTGGTGTAGTAGAAAAAGATTACCCCAAAGTACCTTGATGAGGTGGGCAAATGGGCCAAGGAGAGGCAGCTGGCATTTAATTTAGATAAATGTGGGGTGCTGCATTTTGGAAAGACAAATCAGGGCAGGACTAGTACACTTAATGGTAAGGTCCTGGGGAGTGTTGTTGAACAAAGAGACCTTGCTATGTAGGTTCATAGTTCCTTGAAAGTAGAACAACAAGTAGAAAGGGTAGTGAAGAAGGCATTTGATTTGTTTGCCTGTATTGGTCAGCGCATTGAGTATAGGATTTGGGAGGTCATGTTGCGGCTGTATGGGACATTGGTTAGGCCACTTTTGGAATGTGTACAGTTCTGGTTTCCTTGCCATAGGAAAAATGTTGTGACACTTGAAAGGATTCAGAAATGATTTATACAGATGTTGCCAGGGTTGGAGAGATGGAGCTGCAGGGAGAGGCTAAATAGGCTGGGGCTATTTTCCCTGGAGCGTCAGCGGCTGAGGGGTGACATTAGAGAGATTTATAAAATCATCAAGGGCATGGATAGGGTGAATAGCCAAGGACTTTTCAGTAAAGTAGGGGAGTCCAAAATTTGAGGGCACAGGTTTAAGGTGAGAGCAGAAAGATTTAAAAGGGACCTAAGGGGCAACTTTTTCAAGCTGAGGGTGGTGCATGTATGGAATGAGCTGCCAGAGGAAGTGGTGCAGGTTGGTACAGCTACAACATTTAAAAGGCATCTGTATGCGTACATGAATAGAAAGGGTCTAGAGGGATATGGACCACATGCAGATAAATGGGACTAGATTAATTCAGGATATCTGGTCGGCATGGACTATTTGCACTGAAGAGTTTGTTTCCGCGCTGATCATCTGTATATCTGCTGGTTGCTGTTTGATGTAATTTGGCCAATTTCCTGTCAGGCTTGATTTCTCCAGCTGTGGGTAAATTTAGAATGTCCAATTTTGGGCCAGTGGTCACTTGACCACAGTGTAAGGTAGTAAGATGGTCAGGTAGGTGACACATTAGGGTGGGTGGACAGAGGGTAGATTTCATTCAGGGTTGAGACTGGCATTAGAGAAAGGTAGAGGGTCATGTGCAGGCTGTATGTTGGGTGTTTGTGGGTGAGGATTGAAGGCAGAGAGTGAACCCAGAGTGAAAAAATCAGGGTATCAGCTCCTAGGGGGTGAAATGGGTGGTCAGCTTCTGGGGAGTGGAGCGATATCAGGTCCAGAGAGGTTGAAATGGGTGAAGTGGGGGTCAGGTTGGGAAAAGGAGAGAGTGGGGAGTTGAGCCCCATGAGTCGAAGAGTTGTCAGGTCTGGAATGGGGGAAGGAAGATTGGCTCCTGGAGTTTATATGGTCAGTACCTGGGCAATGGAGGTAGAATGGGGGAGGTGTAGTTATGGTACATGTGAGGTAAATATGGTGCAGTTGAATTGCTACTCAGAAGTTAGACCAGACATTTAATCACCTAAACTTCCCAAGCTTCAGCGGATCTAACAAATTCTCCGATTTGATTGTTTTTCCCAGTGTTGAAATGTCAATTACTAGAGGACATAGATTTAAGGTAAAAAGGGGAAAATTTAAAGGAGATGTGAGAGGCAAGTTTTATATACAGAGGGTGGTAAGAGTCTGGAATGTGCTGCCAGAGGAGGTGATAGAAGCAGATAAAATTGCAACATTTTATGAGGCGTCTTGATAGATATGTAAATAGGCAGGGATTAGAGGATATAGACCTCATATAGGCAAAAGGATTTTAGTTTAGGAAGGCATCATGTGGCTTAGTGGGCCAAAGGGCCTTTTCCCCTGTTGTTCTGTTCTTTTGTTCGATATTAGTTGTAGACTTTCGGAGGGTTCCTTTCTTAGAGGAAATGCCCAGTGGAAACTTTAATTTCCCAGATAATTCCTTCAAACTCCATTGTGATTGGGCCAGATTTCATCCTGGGGATCTGACTTGTCCAGTGATACCATCAGCTGAAAACTGAAACATACATGATCACATTGCATCCTAAAAATATCAGAACAGACAAACCTCCCAACACAGATAGTAGTAATGCTGAGGTAGTGTCACCAGCTTATACGTTGGCTTTGGTGGTGAAATATGCAGAGCTGGCGGATGAGCCAATTGCCACAGGATGAGATGTCACAAGCTGACTAGAAAAACAGAGGAAGTTTGGGAATAAAACTTCTTCAGGGTCAGGACCATATTCATAAGCAGAAGCTTCAATTCACAATAACAGAATAAATCTTTCGCTTAAATGCACCAAATGGGCAGAAGTCTTATAAACCACCCAGAAACGAAAGTCTTTCTCACTTTTTAAGGCAGCATGGTGGCTCAGTGGTTAGCACTGCTGCCTCACTGCACCAAGGGCTCGGGTTCGATTCCAGCCTTGGAGGACTGTCTGTGTGGAGTTTGCACGTTCTCCCTGTGCCTGTGTGGGTTTCCTCTGGGTGCTCTAGTTTCCTCCCACAGTCCAAAGATGTGCAGGCTAGGTGGATTGGCCATGCTAAATTGCCCGTAGTGTTCAGGCATGTGTAGATTAGGCAGGTTATAGGGGGATGGGTCTGGGTGGGATGATTTGATGGTTGGTTTGGACTTGTTGGGCCGAAGGGGCTGTTTCCATACTGAAAGGATTATAAACCTAAATCATATTCCTCAGACGCATGTTGGTGCAAATGATGGAATGGAGCCCTGACATAGCAATCACCTGCCCTGCACACAGTCAATGATCCTGCATTATTAATAGTACCTGACACGGTTATATCAGCTATGCCTGCACCTAACATGGAAGAAGAAACTCTCGCAGATATTTCCTTGCTGCGTTGTGATACACTGCAGGACTTACACATAGCAGTACATAATGAGAGAATTCAATGTCAAACACAAAAGAACTGATTCATATTTTGGTTTCAGACTTGGGAACCGTTTTCTTCCTGGAATGAGGGAGAGACTGATATTGAAGGAGCTGAAAGTGAGTGGCAGTGCTGATAATTATGGTGCAGGTGGGGAGGTATGCTGGGTGAATAATTACTAGGGGACATAGATTTAAGGTAAAAGGGGGAAAATTTAAAGGAGATGAGAGAGGCAAGTTTATTACACAGAGGGTGGTAAGAGGCTGGAATGTGCTGCCAGAGGAGGTGATGGAAGCAGATTGCAGCGTTTTATGAGGCATCTTGTTAGATACGTAAGTAGACAGGGAATGGAGGATATAGACCGCATATAGGCAAAAGAATTTTAGTTTAGAAAGGCATCATGTAGCCAGAGCAGAGGTGTTGTGGTGAATGGTGTTGGGAAACAGGGTGGGTGAGAGTGAACGGGGAAGATGTTGCAGGCAGTAGTGAAAGTGATAGAACCTGACCCTTAGTGGGAGGTGGGTACAGTGTCAGAGAGACAGTGAGAGTAAGCTTATGAGGAGAAGGTGGTAGCATTTTCATTGATAGAGCAGAGAAGATTATTGACATTTTTTTACATTTTTGAGCATTCCCCCTGGCTGAGACTGCAGTGACCAAGATGGTGACCTCAGACAAGGCTGGCATGGTCTAGTGTCGTGCCATTCACTGTGGGACCTGAGTGAACAGGATGTCCTGCACGAGCAACACCCTCTTCAGCCGGACTTTCTGGTCCCTGCCTGCGAAAAAAGGTGCCAGTTTCTCCTGGTCTGCCATTTCTGGGACAGATATCATGACCTGCGAAGAACAGCTTCAGACTGATAGTGCTCAGCTGGCTTTTAAAAATGGTGTTGGCGCTGAGCAATTCTAGGGTATCCAGTGATTGGCGAATTGTTTCACAAATGGCGCATGGGGCTAGAATCAGACAAGGGGGACACCATAGGGGAAGGGTAACTAGTTAATGAGGTATGTTTGATAAAATAAGGCAAGGATGCATGCTAAGCCTCACAATGATAAAACTCTCCAGAACACACCATGCAACACATAGCCCAACAAGTAAGTTTCAGCCCACTGTTTCTATGTACTATCAAAGTCTGCACATGAATGTGCTCTCTATTTCAGAGGCTTCTTTAAGGGTCATGCGATCCCAATTTCTGAGGAGTCCCTTTAGTAGACTCCCTGTCTAAAGGCATTCCACAGATTTGACACATTTAAATGACATTCATGAGTTGGCCTTGTGGCGTATGACAAGGTCAGCTCATTAAACTGCATTGCGAAATTTAGGCCACATGCATAGTCCAAATAACACTTCAACTAGAATCACTGAATCTCTGATTTACAGCTTCATTAATGTTATAAACCTGAAGACTACTTTTGGTGTAGTGCTAAGGAGGTAACTGAGGGCTACTTTTGGAATTCACATCAGAATGAAAGAAACAGGAGCAGCAGTGGATCATATTTAGGTTCTTGAGCACAGAAACCCTTGGTTGAATTTCTACATCAATTCAACTTTCCTGTCTTATCCCATTTCAAATGGATTCCCCTGGTACCCAAAAAAATCAATCACTTTCATGTGCATCTGCTTGTAGACTAAGCATTCCCACCCCTCTGGGTGGGAATTTTAAAGAGTTATGAAAAAAATTCTCCTCACCTCAGTTCAAAATAGCCCTAATTTGGACACTGTTAGTTCTAGATTCTCTAGACAGAGAGACAATGTCTCAGCACCTCCATGATGTCATGTAGGAATATTTTGCATTTCAATGAGTTTGCCATTCATTTTAAAATCTAAAGCGTATAGGCCAATTCTGTTCAGTTTCTCCGCTTAAAGTGATCTTTCATTCCAGGAATCACTCTAGTGATCCTGTATTGCACTCCCTCTGAGACACGCATAATCTTTCTTTTGGTAGCAAATTCAAAATCTGACCTAGTACTCAATGTGTGTTGTTTTTTATTCATTCACGGAATTTGGATATTGCTGGCAAGGCCAACATTTATGACTCATTCCTAATTGCCCATGAGAATAAAGTGATGAGACAACTTCTTAAATGCCAACAGGCTGTGTGATGTAGATAGGCCCACTGAGCTGTTAGAAAGGAGTTCCAGGATTTTGAACCAGCATTTGTGAAGAAATGGCAATATATTTCCCAGTCAGGATGGTGAGTTGCTTGGCGAGGAGCTTGCTGGTGATGTTTTCCTATATATCTGTGGCCTTTGTCCTTCTAGATGATAGCGTTCATAGATGTAAAAAGTTCTTTCCAAGGAGACTTGTTGGAATTCTGCAGTGCATCTTGTAAACGGTACATACTGCTGCTACTGAGTATTAGTGGTGGAGGGAGTGATTGTTTGTGGATACAGTGCCAATCAAGGGGGCTGCTTTGTTCCGGATGGTGTCAAGCTTCCTGAATATTGTTGGGGCTGCACCCTTCCAGACAAGTGGGGAGCGGTCCATATTATTCCTGACTTGTGTTTTGGAGATGGTGGACAGATTTTGGGAAGTTCAGTTTTCCTAGTCTCCGATCTGCTATTTACATTGCTAGTCTAATTCAGATTGTAAATACCCAAACCACCAGTGCTAAGCCACGGAATGGACAGAAGTTACATTTTGCCATCCTGAAAATTAGCCATTTATTTTGTTCTTAGCTTTCAGTTCTTTAGTTAATCCTCACTCCATGTCAATATATTATGATCAAACCATAAATCCTAAAATCTGTGATAATCCAGATCAGTCTAAGTGCTTCACTGTTGGAGATGCTACTGAGACGTGAATACAAGGTCCTATCTGCTCTCTTCAGTGGATGAAAACAATCCTGTGACAATATTCTGAAGAAAAACAGGGCAGTTCTGGCTAATATTTTACCTCACTCAACATAATTGAGAAAAGAGAGGCACTGATCATTATCATGTTTGTTTAAATTTGTTGTATATCTTACCTGCTGTATTTCCTGCATTACTGCAGTAACTATACTTCAAAACTGAAAATATTAGCTGAAACGTGCTTTGGGATGTCCGGAGATAAAGAATGGCACTTTCTTTATTTGTGCTTTTTCCTTCAATCTTGTTTTGTTTAGCACCTTATCAAATGTTTCCTCAAAATTCTAGTACATTAGGTGTACCATTTACGCATGGTCTACTTTGCAGGTCACAGTGCTGAACATGCAGTCATAGAGTCATGCAGCACAAAATAGTCTCTTTGGCCCAACTCATCCATGCATCCAAAGAGAAATCTTTAGTGCAATTTAGTGTAACATTTCATTACAGTTAATGGCATTTGAAGAACTGGGCATGAACGTGTTGCAAAGATGGCTTAGTAATGTATTTTGTAACTTTACAAAAGACGAAGATGAGGCTCTGATTTGAATACTTCTTGATTGAGTGTGCAATGCATTAATCATGTATTGATAGCTCCACAATCAAATCTCATTATTGCCTTCAATGTCTTCTACCGTGGTCTTTTCATCCTGGTCAGTCAGTTGAATGAGGAGGCCTGTAGTCACTGTAAAGCAACAGTCATAAGCTAATTCTGAAGTTATTTGTTTCTGAGGGCCCGATGATTCAAACTTCCTGACAGTAGTTGCACAGATTGTCAAACAAAGGGATTACTTCATACTTATGTTAACCAGCCAGTTAAACAATAATGGCGTGGGCATCTTTCTGTCCATGACGTTGCGAAATTGGATCTAAAGTCCAGAAAGATGATTTGGATACGATCAATTGTACAATACAAACATTTCTGAGGAAGGGCCAGGCCCAAAATGTCAGCCATCCTCCTCCTCTGATGCTGCTTGGCCTGCTGTGTTCATCCAGCTCTATGCCTTGTTATCTCAGATTCTCCAGCATCTGCAGTTCCTACTATCTCTGTAGTCTCTATTGCACATTGCCGAATAATAAAGTTCCACGATTCTGTTCAATACAGATAAGGCAAAGGAGCAGATCCCATCTCTGCCTCAGATGGAATGGGACATCGGACCCCATGCTGTTGGCAATGAGCCAATCACAAGGCGGCTGTCTAGGTAACTGAATTAACCAGTGGCCGCATCAAAAGAAATATTGGCAACAAAAGCAGAATCCCTCAGACACAAACAGGTGGGTGTACTGTGGCCTGTGGAGATGGACAGTGGAGCAAGCCATCAAGATCATCTCAACTATAAATGTTTTCCCTTTCTTGTCAGCTCCAACCATTTACTTCACCAACAAAGCTGAGCTTGCTGGGTGCCTCCCAATTGTGGTTATAATAACTTACATTGCAAGCTGCTAATGTGTCACAGGTGATGAAAACACATCAGAAATAATTAGAAAATTCAGACCACAATTAAAATCAACGACAAATAGGAGCAAAAGCAATGCCCAAAAACTTCAAATGAAGGGAATAGATTGAAAATGAAATGTTTTACTGCGAATTATGGCGTTTCCTGAGATCAGCGTGGCTGAAAGAGTCTTTAATTTACTTCTGGTTTTAAATATGGGTGCTTATACTCCCACCTGCTGCTCTGTTCACTTGCTGTTAAATACTGCCCATGAGTGAGCAGAGCCGAGCGTGAGATGAAGGTGATGTAGGATCAGGATTGGGAGAGCCAGGGATGCAGGAAGTGGAGTGTTGAGCAGGGTGGCCATCACAGCGTTGAGTGTAGTCAAGAGCAGAGTGCTGAGCAGGGCAATGAGCAGAGGACTAAGTGGGACAGTCAGTAGGGTGGCAAGTGTGGCTGAGCATTTGTCAAACACACACAGATGATGGCAGCAGCATCACATATGTGCCGTGGGCAGTCTAGGTGCCAACTTCTAATTCCAGGCATTTATCAAATGTGTCAGTGGCACTGACTTCCTTTCCCAGCGCAGCGGCAGGAGATCACTGTGCCGTAAAAGTACAATTGTCCCCTTGAGCTTAAAACCTGGACTAAACACTGTGAGTTCCAATAACTAGCTCATCTGATTCCACCATTCTCAGGACACTCGACAATATAATTGGCCCTATGGTGCAGAAAATCTACACCAAGGTATTATATTAAATTGATATCATCAGGCTTGAATACACAACTTCAGGGCAATTCTGAATACATCGTGACTATAGGCAGTGAAATACAGCAGGAGTTAGGCTCTAACCTCCAGGCATTAGTTATCTTTTGGAAATAGGTTGAAGTAAAACATTTTAAACCTTCAATAATGAGAAATTCAAGCTTACTGCACTACCAGTACTTTGCTGAAAGTGATTTGACTGAAATTCTGGCCGGCTAAAAAACAAGAATTCTGCTAATGCACAGAGAATCACAGAACTCCAAAGTCAATGAAAAACAGACAGAGAATGCTGTCTGGTGGAACTGACAACATTTCTTAAAGGCTAACAGTGGTATTGATTCTGGATGTAATCCTGGATGATCAATGTGCTTCAAATGCTACACGGAACAGCCCTTTCTTTTCAGGTGGAAGTCAAATCTTTGCAGTCAGTTTGTTAAATACATAGCCAAATAACAAAAAATTAAATTGAAATGATAAAGGATTCATACAAAGAACAAAAAATCAAGGCTTTAACAGCTTTTCTTCTGATGTCAAAGTGAATTTAATTTCAATGCATGGAAGAATTTTTCATGAAATAAGTTTTTTACATTTATTTTAGAATAGATGGCAAAACAATTTGAATTGGCTCCCTCTTCAATTTAATAGTTTGATTACTTAGATATTCTACCCTGTAAATCAGGGATGCAGGGATAATTGCAGAGAAAGACCTTCAAATGTAGTATTTAATACATAACTTTGAAGCAGCATAGTGAATATTCTAATCTGTAATAATATACATATATTTCAAAAAAATTCTTGCTTTTAAGCTTTTTTTCTGTTCAAGCTTATACCTTAAAGCAGCTTTCTTTTTATATTCAGAGAGCAACTAAGAGTCAAGCCCATTGCTGTGGTTCTGGAGTCACACATGGGCTACACCGGGTGAGGATTCCAGATTTCCTTCCCTAAAGGACATTAGTGAACCAGATGTGTTCTTCCTGACAATCGACATGGTTTCATGGTCATTATTAAACTATTAATTTCAAATTTTTCATTAAATCCATATTCCACCATCTGCCATGGCGGGATGAGATCTATGATAAGATGATAGAGCTCTGACTTTCATGTCTGGAGTTCTCGATATCTGCTTTCTATCCAGTGGGTGGGAGAATGGCGTGATATTAATGAGGTGAGATTAATAGTGAGGGTGATATTGAGCAATAATCCCCATTAATAGGCCTTTCTGCTGCTCATTAGCAAGAACCTCTCTACGACACCCTAGACTTAGTTGGAAAATGCGTCCTTTTGGTTTCAATGTCAATGAGGGCTGGAGATGTCACCTGATTTTACCATTTTTTTTGCCATAGCCGACATCATTTATGGAAGATTCCACTTATTATGTAGAGATTCTTTCCAACCCCCAAAAAATGTTTTAATGTGAAAGATTCTGACCATTTACATTGAGCTATTAATTCTACAGCAGTTGAGACTCCCCACTATTCCCGTACTTTTCTTTTTGCCCTTTACAATGATTTTCTTGAATGTGGGCTTCTATCTCCTTCTGACAATCTGAGCTCTTGGAATATTTTAAGCAATGTGCTTTCCCTTTTTCTGCTCTTTAGTGCAAACTATATAACCTCGTTTGAAAAACCTTCTAGCGCATTACTTCTTAATTCCTACAGGTGTAATTGTTTCCTCAGTCAATATTATGATACTTTCAAACTTTTTCTTATCCACTTTCCATTCCACCTGAAAAACCTTGTAATCTGTGCTGTGACAGGTTCCACATGCAAGCGTTCCCAATCAGTTACAATTTCAAATGGGACACTGCCAAATGGCTACGCTTCCAGATGAGAATGGGTGTACAGGTTCTGTTCTCAATCCCACCACTCTCTCATGGTCGTGACAGAGTTAATATAAATAGGATCCCTTCCCTCATCTAATTGTCCACTTGGGCCTTTGTCCAAGAGCCAAATTAATCAGGCTTTCTTTAGTTAAGTGAAGAGTGTGTTTATTCCTATTAAACACAAGAAAAGGATAATAAAATGCAATACACATACACACCAATTAGAAATGTGGATTGGGTAGAATAGTTTAATGGTTGATAACAAGCATGGGGCTGGATGAACACAGCAGGTCAAGCAGCATCATAGGATCCTGCTCCTATGATGCTGCTTGACCTGCTGTGTTCATCCAGCCCCA